>CM024765.1:29427316-29576570 GCA_014218235.1 Colocasia esculenta | reverse complement strand
CAAGGGAAGATTCTGTGCTCTGTGCAATCAGATATTCAGTCAATTTTCATAAGCCAGAGTACCTCAGCTAAGAAGATGGGAATGGTCAGAAATGCAGTAAGATGGGTACGCTGTGAGCTCATTAGTATCAAGGAATCTATAGCCGCACTTGGAGATTTGGTCAGGGCACAATCCTCAAATGCCCATCCTTAAGATTTGGTCAAGGACACAAATTGGACATCAACTTGAAATCGTAGTCTCAATTTTTTTTAAACTTTGTTTTCCAATCATTTCTTGCCTTGTACAACCAATGTCATGAATCTATTTACACTGTATGGCTGCAAGACATCTCAACTTGTTGATCAAGTTGATTTTGGGATCCATACTTGCTTGGGTTCTGCAATGACATTAATGTTGTTAGGCTTCAACAATGATTTCAGAATCCAAAATGATTTTATTTTTGGAATAGATGTATTTCTTTCATTAATGGAACTATGAGTAGCATTAGTTCCATGCTCTTATGTAGTCTTGTTCAATGCATCTATGTTTTCATGAAATATTTTGTTTTTAGGACTTTTAGCATGAAGAACATAACGCTTCTTTTGTCCAACAATTATATTCTTATGTACATGGAATTTCTGAGTATTTTAAGCATGAACATGATTTTTATTCCTATGTACATGAGCATGTGTATGATCATGGGGCTTGGGAACATGCACAAGATGATCATTTATATGCCAACAATCCCTGGAGATATGACCATGTTTATGACATGTAAAGCATTGGACAGACTTGACATATTTATGAAAGTGTTGACCTTTATTCCAGCAGAATTTGGCAAGGTGACCAGGTCTATTGCAATGAAAGAAAATGAGTTGAGTATTTACCTGGAGCTTACCATAGTATGAGTGCATTGTTGGGTTGAGTGTGAAAACAAGTCATTTCCCCTCATATTTTGATGATGACAAGCTCTGATTTTAATGCATAAAAATTGGAACATGTGAAATACATCACCTAAATTACCAATATTCAAAAAGCATGTTTCCAAGCACATTAATCATTTATATTCATGATAGAACATTTATCTAATGATTTATGTGTTTATTTTCTCAGGGACAACATTTCTTGCAAAGGTAGTGTCGACACAACCATCATGGTGTCGACACAATGGTTCAGAACAAAGGCAGAAATGTGAAGAAAAGCTCACCTAGTGTCGACACTAGTCCAGGGCAGGTCGACACTAGAGTCAGATTCCAGAGAAACAAGACAACAGGCTTCCATCTCAGGTCGACACTAAATCAGACAGTGTCGACACTAGATAGCCTTCCCAGAAGGCTTGTTTTGCTGTCTGGGACAGCAGGTCGACACTACATCATCTCAGGTCGACACTAGAGACCTCTCCCAGGGAATTGATTTGCCAGTCTGGGACAGTGTGTCGACACACCTCATGGGCAGGTCAACACACTCCGGAATCTCTGTAACTTAAACCTTGTCTTGGACACGTGGCACCCTAGGGAGATGTTGGATCAATCTTGGATCTTGTGCCCATGTACCCCAAGGGTATCTTTAGGATATTTAGGGTATAAATACCCTCCTATTGGGCATCCATTCCACAAGAACCTTCTCAGAGCCTCCAGAAACTGGTTGTTGGCGGCAAGAGAGTTCATCTCCCTGCTCCTGCTTTCGTGGTGCCTCCTGAAGCCATTTCTCATCTGTTCAAGTGTGAGAAGTAAGATTGATCGTTGAAGAAGCATCTCAAGGAAGCAGAGCAAGTAGAAGCCGACTTCTGTGGAGAATTCAAGGAAGATCCTCAAGATCAGATTTGCAGAGCATCGTCCAGGAACTTCCAGAGATCAAAGCACTTCACAATTCGACCTTCTACAAGGGAGTACATCTAAAGAGAAAAGCCATCAATTCGATTCTCATCTTCTTTTTCTCTTCTGAGTGATTCTGAGATTGTGCATGGGTTGTTGCATGAGTCTCATGAATTCACTCTTGTTGGACTAGATCTGTTGCTAGAGGATTCTAGTCTTGTGTTTTTTCTAGCAAGTTGTTTGTGAGCCGTCGAGCTCAGTGTTTCTTGAGTCATCGTACTCAAGGTGTTTGTTGATAGTCTTGCTCAGGGTCTAGAGTAGTCTTGCTCTAGAAGTCGTGTGAGTTGTTAACTCAGAGTTGGAGTTGTCAGGCTCCAGTGGGTTGTTGTTACCCAGGTTAGTTAGTGAATCCTCACTGTGTGAGGGGTGGATGTAGGAATCACATGGGTGATTTCCGAACCACCTAAAAATCTCTGTGCATTGATCTGATTGTGGTTTGAACTTATCCTTCATTAGATGCATGCATAGGATCGTTTAATTCATCTAATCAATCTGTTCACACACACTTCATTTGCACAACTCACTCACTCATTTATATTCAGATCTGTGAAATCTATGTTTTAAATTGCTCTGATTCAAGAGTTTTTAAAATTGGTTAAGCTTCCGCATTAGTAGGCCTAGATCTATTCAACCCCCCCCTTCTAGATCTTGTCCTCATCTTTATCGATCCTTCAATTGGTATCAGAGCGGGTTTACACCTGATCTGATTTGATCTGAGTGTTCTGTGTGATTTGCTTGCTTGATTGTTTGCTTGCTGAGTGTTTCCTCTTTGCACCATCTGTTTAATTAAATGGATTCCAGAGGAATCATAGCTGAGGGTCATTCCATAAATAGGCCACCATTTTTTAATGGAACAGACTATTCTTATTGAAAAATAGAATGCAAGTTTTTCTAAGAGCCCAAATTATGAAATCTGGAAAGTAGTGGAGGTAGGACCCTATGAAAACCAGGGAGAGGAAGAAACCTGGACTAGGGAACAGATAAGAAGACTACATTGAATTATAGTGCCATGAACATGATTCAATGTGCTGTTCACCCCAAAGATACTCAAGAATCTCAATGTGCAAATCTGCCAAAGAGATGTGGGATAAACTTGAGGTACTCTATGAGGGAACATCTCAGGTTAAAGAAACCAAGGCTAACATACTTGTCTAGAATATGAATTGTTCATGATGAAGTCTAATGAGACAATCTCTGAAATGTTTGCCAGGTTCATGATCATAGTCAATGGACTAAAGGCCTTAGGTAAGGACTATACTGATGCTGACTTGGTAAGAAAATTTTACATTCTCTCTCTTTCAATTGGCACACAAAAGCCACTGTCATTGAAGATTCTAAAGATCTGTCCAAAATCTCTTTGGATGAATTGATAGGATCTTTAATGACATATGAAATCAATTTAAAGAGAAATGAAGAACATATAATCAAAACCAAGCCAGTAGCTTTAAAGGCCTCATCTAGTAACAAAGACAAGAGTCAGGATAAAACTAGTTCTGATGAGTCTGAGTCAAATGAGGATGAGATTGCCCTCATGACCAGGCAATTCAGAAATTCTTGAAGTATAGAAAAGGAAAAATGTCTGGCAAAAAGAAATATTCATCAGGAAAAGAAACACTTCCTTTTCTAATGCTAATTTTAACAAGAATAAAAATCTGACGAAACTGTCATATGTTACAGGTGCAACAAGCCAGGACATATGAAGGGAGAATGTCCTAAAAACAGAAGGAGAAGCACAAAAAGATTCACAAATTCAAGAAGCCAAAGGCCATGGTAGCCACTTGGTCTGATGAAGACTCAAGTGAAAAGGAAGAAAAGAAAAATCCTCAAGTTCTGATAGTGAGGAAATCTGCTTCATGGCTAATAGCTCTGATGGAAAGGTAAGTACATCTTTCGAAGACTTTTCAGTTGAAGATTGGCAAGATGCTTATGCAGAACTTGTTGAAAACTATACTGAAATGAGGAAAGAAAATAAACATCTCAAAAAGAAAATTGAAAGCATTTACCATAACCAATCCTCAAACAAAAGAATTTGTGAACTAGAAAATGAAGTAACAGAACTGAATGAAGAAAAAGAAAATCTTCTGAATTTGATTGATGAACTTAAGCTAGCATCTCAAAAGGCCACCCATGAATTCAAAGAACTGTCCGGAAAGCTGGAAATGAAAACCATGATAAACAACAAAAGGTTGAAGAAATAAACCTTACAAAACCAGCTAAAAGAAAAGGATGAAGTTATTGAAACATTCACAAATGGTAAAGATAATCTGGAGGCCTTGCTGGGAGCAAAATGAAATCAATCTCTCATGGACTAGGATTTGATAAACAAAAATCTAAGAAAGACAAATCTGGTGAGAAGAAAGATAAAGCACCATTAATTAAATTTGTCAAAGGCCTAGTCTTGAGAACACAGAAATCAAACAATCATCAAGCAAAACTCCAAAATTCCAAAAACTCAGAATCAAAACAAGGCAACCAGGTCGACACAGTCACCTGACAGGTCGACACCAGTCACAAGAAGAAGGTTTCTGTGGCTGTTGTGTCGACACCAGTCAAGACAAGTCGACCTGCTCAACATCAACCAAGACAAACAATAAAATAAAAAATTCAAATAAAAATTTGAAAAATAAGAAAAAGTCAAAGGAAGTCATTCATGAAAAACCTTGGACTTCCAAGACAAAATATCAAGCTGATTGGAACCAATGGAATACAACCCATGTTGGTATCATCCCCAATTTTTTTATCCAAATTTTCTGATGTACCAACAAAATCCTTGGATTCCACCTCCTCATCTAAACTCTCATGTTCAAATGAAAACCTCCCCTCCTACCAAAATAAAAACACTGGTGTTTTCATTCCTAAAGGAAAGAAGAAAGTGAAAAAGACAGAGAACACCACTGTAATAAAACAAAATAAAAAACAAGTCAAATTTGGGTGAGAAAAGATTTGTTAACATGTCCAACATTCTGATGGTCCCAACCCTGTTTGGGTACCAAAATCTTCTCTCCACTAATTGATTTTGCAGGAAGGTCGTGCACCCAATTCAAATGTGTGGTTCCTTGACAGTGGGTGTTCACGACACATGACTGGAGATAGAGCCAAATTTTCATTCCTATTGAAGGAGGAGGTTCAGTAACATTTGGAGGTAAAAATAAAGGAAGATCATTGGATCTGGAAAGGTTGGTCAAACTTCCTCAAACTCTGTTGATAGTGTTTTATTAGTTGATGGTCTTGATTACAATCTGCTAAGTATTAGCCAACTATGTGACAAAGGTCACAAAGTTGTGTTTGAATCCAATTTTTGTAAGATCATTGATTCATCAACTGATAAAATAAAATTTTGTGGAAAAAGGGAAAACAATGTTTACATGATCGACCTTAATAAAAACTTTTCTGAAAATCTTTGCTTTGTTGCTAATAAAGATGAAATTGCATGGACTTGGCACAAAAGACTTGGCCATGCAAGTTTCAGAACATTGAATAAATTGTTAAGGCTGAACTTGGTTAAGGTCTTCCTGAATCTTTCTCTAACATTGAAAATCAAGTTTGTGGGATCTGTGCCCAAGGAAAACAAACTAGAAATCTTTTAAGACCTTCAATGAGGTACTCACATCTAGGCCACTAGACTACTTCACATGGACCTTTTTGGCCCAACAAGAGTTCTAAGTCTAAGTGGCAAGAGATATGGGTTTGTAATCATTGATGATTTTACCAGATTTACTTGGGTTATCTTCTTGTCCCACAAAAGTGATACTTGCCTTGATTCAGGAAATTCTGTACCACTGCCCTAACAACTTTTCATATAAAATCAAAAATATTTTAACTGATCATGGGGGAGAATTTGAAAACCAATCCTTTTCTGATTTATGTGCTGAATTCAAATTTTCCACAAGTTTTCTTCACCAAGAACTCCAGAACAAAATGGAGTTGTGGAAAGAAAGATAGAACTCTTGTGGAAATGGCTAGATCCATGCTCTTAGAAAGCAATTTGCCCAAATCCTTCTGGCTGAAGCTGTAAACACAGCAAATCACATTCTGAATAGAGCTTTGATCAGACCAAAAATCAGAAAAACCCCCTATGAATTATTGAAAAACAAAAAGCCAACTGTTTCTTACTTCAAATCTTTGGGTGCAAATGTTATGTACACAACAATAATAAAGAAAATCTTGACAAGTTTGATGCTAAGAGTCAGGAAGCCATCTTCCTTGGTTATTCAGAAGTGTCAAGAGCTTTCAGAGTACATTCTCAAAAACAAAATGTTGAAGAATCTCCACATATTATTTTGATGAAAATTCCTTTTCAACTAATAGTTCTAAATCTTGCAAGGAAATTCAAGACAATGAAGAGGATGATTTCATTGTGGACTCTTCTCCAACTGTTGAGGAGCTTGAAGACATTGGTGAGAACTTGAACACCATTCACCATCTTCAAGTGGATCAGGTAACATTGCTCCAGATCTAAGTACCCCTCAACAGGTAATTTCTGAACATCGAATTTTGAGAGATCACCCATTAGATAATGTTGTTGGCAATTTGAATGATAGAGTTAGGACTAGATCTTCATTCCTGCATGCTATTAAAGAAGACCCACTAGCTCTAATTTCCCAAATTGAACCAAAGTCAATTGATGAAGCTTTATCCAGTTCTGATTGGATTAATGCCATGCATGATGAACTTCATCAATTGAAAGAAATCAAGTATGGGAATTAGTACCTAGACCTAGTGACCAAACAGTCATTGGCACTAGATGGGTCTTCAGAAATAAGTTGAATGAGATGGTCAAGTCATAAGAAATAAAGCTAGGCTAGTTGCAAAGGGGTACAATCAAGAGTTTGGAATTGACTTTGAAGAATCATATGCCCCTGTAGCTAGACTAGAAGCAGTTAGATTTTCCTTGCTTTTGCATCCTCCATGAAATTCAAAGTTTATCAAATGGATGTTAAAAGTGCATTTTTAAATGGATATATCAAGGAAAATGTTTTTGTTGAACAACCTCCTGGTTTGAAAATAAAAAACATCCTAACCATGTTTTCAAGCTTCATAAGGCTCTCTATGGTCTTAAACAAGCTCCAAGAGCTTGGTATGACCGTTTGAGTTCCTTTTTACTTGAAAAAGGATATTCAGAGAAAATGTTGATCAACATTGTTCACAAAAAACAATAATAATCAAATAATTGCAGTCCAAATTTATGTTGATGACATAATATTTGGATCAACCAATAAATGCCTGTGCAATGAATTTTCCAATCAAATGAAAAATGAATTTGAAATGAGTTTAATGGGAGATTTAAAGTTTTTCTTGGGATTGCAGGTTAACCAACTCATGAGGGGATCTTCATCAGTCAAACCAAGTATGTCAAAGAACTTCTGAAAAGGTTTGACTTTCAGAACCTCAAGCATTCAAACACACCAATTGCATTAATGCTAAGCTAGAAGAAGACTCAAATGGTAAGTCAGTAGACCCAAACCTACATAGGTATGATTGGCTCTCTACTTTATCTTACAACTTCTAGACCTGATATTCAGTTTAGTGTGTGTTTGTGTGCTAGATTTCAATCAAATCCTAAAGAAAGTCACATGTTAGCTGTTAAAAGAATTTTCAAATATCTTGTTGGAACATGTGATTTAGGAATTTGGTATCCTGCTAATTGCAATTAGATTTGATTGCCTATTGTGATGCTGATTATGCTGGTTGTAAATTAGATAGAAAAAAACAAGTGGCTTGTGTTTATACTTAGGTGGGTGCCTAATTTCTTGGGCTTCTAAGAAGCAACATTCAGTTGCTCTGTCAACTGCAGAGGCTGAGTATGTTGCTGCTGGTAGGTGTGGAACCCAAATTCTTTGGTGAAACATCAACTTCTTGATTATAACCAAGACTTAGGTGTGTTCCCATTCTATGTGATAACACAAGTGCAATAAATCTGTCTAAAAATCCCATTCAGCATTCCAGAACCAAGCATATTGAAATTAGGCATCATTTCTTGAGAGATGAGGTAGCAAAGAAATCCTTTGAACTCCACTTCATAGAAACTGAAAAACAAATTGCTGACATTTTCACAAACCCCTTCCTGACAGTAGATTCTCATCTTTAAGGAGAGAACTTGGTCTTTGTAAATGTCCATTGGGATTGGGTTGAGTGTTAGGCATCTTCTGAGGGGTTTCTTTGCATCATCATATTCATTTTCTTCCTTGATTCACACTGATTATATTTCTCTCCATTTCACTTCTAGTTCTTTTTGACAATGAACTCTTCAACTCACATTGTGTTGAACTTCTTGGTATATCAAATGGTGATTTGAAGAAGGACAAGTTCTGCTTGTCTGGACACTTTCACTATGCGAGAGTATATGTCTCCGCCAAGTACCAAGAAATGAATATGCAATTGTTGAGGGGAGTTTTTGTTGTTCAAAGAGAATTATTCTGATTTCAAAAACTTGCATATCCTTATTCTGATGAAAAGTGGTTGAAATCCTCATCTCAGGGGGAGCTAGAAAATTCTCAAGTCATATCTTTTGAAAAATTCAAAACTTTTCTTGCATTACATCAATTTCCTTGCATGATGTCCTCATTCAGGTGTCTAGAGTCTCAAAATGATCCTTTGAGTGATCTACTATATTCATTTGTCAACTCTCACCTATATTCTTCAAAACTATAGAAATTCAGATTTCTTTCAAAGACTGAAGGATAATGTGTGCCTTGAATCTAAACATGTTTTTGTTTGCAATTGATGTTGGATATAATGATATCTTTTTTTGTCAAAAAATCTCCAAAATTTGTCATTCAACAGAGCAATGGCACATGTGCTGAGAAACTGCACACCTTCACAATGAATGAAGTGCCATGTATGTCATGAGGCACTAATGCTATCTCTGTTCAAAGGGGTTAAAATTCAAAAATAAATGAAAAGAAAAATAATATGTCCTATTCCTTTTTGATGATGACTGAGTAACTGGAAATATTGGCGTCTAAAAAACGTATATTTCATGTCAAAAGTCATCATTTACCCCTTTGAGACTTGATAATGGATAAATCTTTAGTATCCAGGACTATAGTGTGTGAAAAGTATTAGTTCTTGAGTGAACAAGATGTATCTCATTTGAAAGTTTTTTTCAAAAACAAATGTGTATATCATTGGAGAATTGTTTTAAAAGAATCACTCTTATCCATCATCAAGTTGTTCTTAAAAAGATGTTTACTTTCAACACACTTGATTTTAGTCTAAAAGATTTTTTTTTATTTCTTTGGACTTGAAGAATATGGTAGTGTGTAGTTGAGTTATTAAATGTATTATATCCCTCAAATCATCATTTTAATGACTCAAGTCACTGAATGCTCATATCCTGTTGTATTGTGTAAAACTTGAATTGTGTTGAATTTTTGCAAAATTTTAACAATGAATTTTTTAGTCTCTTAAATATCCTTGAAATGATTATTCCACACATTGCTTATCATTATAAGATGTCCCAAAGCTCACTAATTTTTCCCACACTCAAATATTAATTTTCATCAGGCCAGGTCGACACTACTCCATCTAGTGTCGACACACTTTCACTCAGGTCGACACTCACCTCCTCTAGTGTCGACACTGACCCCCTGCCAGACTCTTTTTCACCGTGGGCGCCGGTTAAGGTTTCTGTTCCTGCGGGGTAGGTTATCCTAAAACCCCCTTTTTCTTCTCCAGGTCGACCCGACGGTCATCTCCTTCCTGGAATCCGGCAGGTTTTCGAATCCATCTCCACTTCTACCCTCCTCCATCCCTTCCCTGCTCCTCTTCTCTCATTCCTCTCTCTCCATCGTCCCCTATTTTCTATTCCATGGCACCCAAGCAGCTTCCTCGCCGTGGAGTAAAGTCCAGGGCTTTGGCAAGGCCCAATCCGGCGGATGATGTTCTTCCTACTGAAAGGAGAACAAAAAGGCACCATGACCCTGCAGAGCAGCCAGGGTCTCCCTCTGCATCCCCATCACTTCTAAGAGAGGTAGGGCTTCATCTTCTGGGCGAGGTCGAGGGTCTGCTTACCCTAGGAGGAAAATTCTGGATTCCTCTCCTGAAGTTTCTGAGTCCTCATCCTCATCCTCATCATCCTCCTCCTCAGTCTTCCCAACCTTCTAAGCAACTCCTCCTCCAAACCCCCTAGTGCTGGAAGACAATTTTGAAACCCAGAACAGTGGAGTTAGATGATAATGAATTGATTGCTGCCTTTCCTGAAGTCCTTATTTTTTCAAATTTCAATCTTGGCAACCCTTTTCTCATAATTTCGAATCATATACCCTAGACTTGTCCAGGAGTTCTACATGCATTTGGAATGCACAGATGAGGGATACAAGTCAAAGGTCAAAGGGATTGCAATTGATATGCCTACAGACATAGCAGCAACCATCTTCAAAATTCCAGATGAAGGGCAGACTATCATAACTTTGAGTTTAACCTACATGAAGCATATAGCATTTTGACTGGATTGCAGGCTGATGAGACTGATCTCAAACAAACCCATGTCACCAAATTCAATACCAACACTTTCCTCCAGTGTTGAGGCTTACCCATCACATCCTCACCACTATCATAACACCTCAAGGTGGTGGGAGAGACAGACTCACAGACATCCAAAGGTTTGTGCTTTTCTGTATGAGCAAGAACATAAAGGTCAATCTTCATGTAATTATGTACCAGATCATTTCTGAGACCACTAGGGCTGATTTGCATAGATCACTTCCTTATGCAGCCCATTTGACTCAAGTATTTAAACACTTTGGTGTGTCTCTGGAGAATGAGAAGTCTGAGAAGATTCCTAAGTCCAACATCTATTGCTTTAAGCATGTTCAAAATTTATGGACTTTAGGATTGTGGGTGATCAAGTGAGGAGAGGGCCAGCTGCAGTAGAGGCCCTTGTGGTCCAAGAGGAACAGACTCCAGTACAAGAGGAACAGCCTCCAGTGCAAGAGGATCAGCCTCCAGCTCCAGAGGATCAACCTCAAGTACATGAGGACCAGCCTCCCATAAATGTGGATCAGCCTCATGTGGCAGCTTAAGTTGATGAACCATTCATTGCCCCTCATTCACCTCAACTTCAACCCTCCTCCTCCATGAACTTTGAAACTGAAATCCCATCATTCTCTCCACAACCTCCAGTTCATGCATCCTCATCCTTTGGTGGACCTTCTGTTCTACCAGAGCTATACACATTTTTGAATGACAAATTTGATGCTTTGAACACCTCTATTCAATCCATGTCAGAAACTTTTGAGTTGAGGATTCAGAGGTTGGAGAACACTGTGTCAGCCAAGTTTATTGAACAAAAAGCAGCTTCTGACCATGCCACTCATGCACCAAAAGGTTCAACAGGCTGATTGGCACATTGGGAAATGCTTCTATTGAACTGAAAGAGCATCAAAAGAAGTTGGAAATAGTTCTTAAGGGAATTTTAGCAAATTCTCAAGCTGATGTCTTCAACACCAAGGAGACACTTTCTCATATTTCAAAAACAAGACTATCTTTGCACATTTGGTAGATGACCTGGAGAGTATGAAGAATTTGTCTGCTCATATTGATGAAGAGATGTCTGCACTTAAGAGGGAATTTAAAGTTTTGAATAAACCTGGTTGGTCAACTGGTTCTTCCTCTCACTACAAAAAAGGTCATATATGTAGATGGCTGAAAACCGTCTACAAAAATTTTATAAACCGTCGATAAAACGTTTTATAGACAGTTATGAAGCCGTCTACGGAGCTGTCAACTAATTTACCGTCTACAAAAGATACGTAGATGACTATTATAACCGTCTACAAAGTAAGATAATTAGACGGCTATACCGCCGTCTATGTATTATGTAGACGGCTACAGTAGCCGTGTACCAAAAAATTTTCGTAGACGGGTACGTTAACTGTCTACAAAAACTGTATGTAGACAACTCCACAGCCGTCTACAAAAAAAATTTAACCGTCTACATTTGTTTGTAGACGGCTGTAAGAGCTGTCTACGTATCTTTTTTTCACATAAAAAAAATAATGGCCAACAACATATAGCCATGCTCGGATAAACTGCACTCTTATAAAACAAATTAACTGATACCAAATAAACGGCACTCTTAGCCATGTTCAATTCCAAGAGAAATTAACTGCAATCTTATAAGAACTTATGAAAGTTACAAGAATTCCAAGACAAATTCCAAGACTAGAGCTCTTCAAGATTCTGGGATGAGCTCCTCCTGCAGTTGGACCAATATTCTGCCATAAGCTTTGAAATTGCAGAGTTGGTCTCCAAAAGCTTCGAAGGATTGTCATATTCTACGATCTTCCCTGCAAAACCAAGGAGAAGATGCAGCATCAACTTCATAAGCTTCAATAGCAATCATCCCGAAGCCAGTAAATAAAATCCCAGTCCCGACCAGTTCCTGCAACCACAAATCAAATCAATTTTATTAATTTTCACTGGAAGTGCAGTTTACGATCATTTAGAAAGTCGGCAACCATTGAAACATGAAAATGAAGCAAGTGAAAGAGGCAATACCTCCAGTGGCGAAAATGCAAAAGTAACTAGTGAATTGGAAGCAAAATTTACAAGCACTGCAATACTTTGACCCCGTCCTCTCAAGCGTAAAGGAAAAATTTCCGAAATCATTAGCCAACCAATGGGTCCAAATGACAACTGGGGAATTAAACCTTGTTAGAATGCAGAATACAGTTATGGAATCTACAGCTAAGAATCTTAACATCACCATACTAAAAGCATGTAACAAGACCCTCAAGTAAAAAAGGAAAAAGGAAGCTAAGCATAGGAGATTTCAGGGAATCTGAGAACAATGTAAACGAAGTACAGAAGGAATTGAATTTTTTTTTCAGAATTACACATGATATAAGAGAGGCAAGCTGTATGCTCTTTGTATGACAAGAAAATGAAAATTATCAACATCCATCTTAGCTACTATTAAGAATGGTAAAATCCATGATCTGAGGCATGTTAAAATAACACAACATGGTCTGTGGCATCAGCCAATCTTGATCCATATCAGCTAATTCAGATCAGGATCAGCCAATGCAAATCCAATATCAATGGGAGAAATCTGATCCCTGTTTAATTATAGAGAGGGGACATGAAAAATTGATTGGCTAAAATCTGATGGAATTGTTTGAGCTAAAAAAAAGTCAATTTCAAGTAATCCAGTCCCACCAGGGATCGAGCCTGACTCTTCCAGGAGCTGATCCAGTTCCACAATCTTTGAGTTAACAAATGTGTTGAGCACATGCATCATGGTAAAAAGAAACACCAACTGTCATCACCTTAATTAAATAGTTTCCACGGTAATGAGGAAACAAATAGATTATTTGTCAACTTATGAAACAACATTCAGGCTTCAAGTTGTCACATTAAATAAAATATAAAGCAGGAATCCAGCACTACCTGGTAGCAGCCAACATACAACAACAGACCAACTACAGCTACTATAGGTACGTCCTTCAAAATGTTGTAATACGAAGACAGCAAGAACAGAGATATACCTGCAGAAACAATTTAAAGGCATATGAGATGAGAACAGTGCTTGTTAAAGCATTTTGATGCCAAAATGCCGACTTAACTGGATCTTTACTGAGCAACAGCATATGAAAGTGTACCTCTTTTAAGCCACACATATAGTTTCAATACTATACTGAACAACATTTTATGCATCCCATAAGTAATTTCATTACAAAATTCATATAGGAAGAAAGACTCTTACTATCCCAGAGACCCTCCAATCAGCAAAGGTCGTCGGCCAAGTCTGTCAAGAGCTGCTACTCCTGTCATAATCAACTGCAGAAAATACAATGCAGTTTTTACTTTTTTCAAATAAAAATAAACATTTTTGACAGTTTGCAATTAAAATAATTATCTATAAAATTTAATTTTAGCTTGAGCATATGAAACAGAAATGGAGTTTTCAAAGATTCAGAACAAAATCTTCCTGCATGTGTATACAAAAGGAATGCATAAATATAAGCACATGATTGGAGGAAAATACATGTTGTTTCACATAGAAACAGTCACTTGTTAAGTACCACAGAGAAGATTGAGAATGAACAAGTATACTGATTAATTTTATTTAAATGCAAACTGGAGATGGCAACTTAATGTATTTGGAAGTATGTGAAACCCACAACTAGAGGCCACATCAAAGTTTCGGGAGAAATGAACAGAGAAGAAACAAAGAGAGTACAAGGGGATATAATGCAACATAGATCGGAGGGGGGGCGGGGGGACTAAGGACTAACCTGGAGTGGCGCTCGACGCGGCTGATCAGGGCACCGGAGTCCTTGGGAGGAGGGCGGAGACGGGGGACCGGAGGGCGGAGGCGGGGCTCGCTAGGCTCTCCTCCGAACAGAGGTAGCAGATGATGTCCACCATATAGACCTTGCCGAGGCAGGCGGCGCCCTTGGCAGACCCCGGCGTCCTCTCCCTCCACACGGCCAGGCAGCTGTCACCGCATCGCTTCAGGGAGAGCAACGCCTCGCCGACGGTCGCGGACGGCGGCAGCGATCTCATCTCAGCGCCGGCTTCCCGATGCAGAGGTCCGACACCTCATGGCCAGCAAGCCACTGCCATGCACTCCCGAGCTGCTCTAGAGAGAGAAAGCAAGCAAGAGAGAGAAGAGAAGAGAGACCGAGGAAGATAGATACACAGGAGCGAGAGTAGATTAGAAGAAGAGAAATGGGAATTGGGGGTAAGTTGGGGCCGTGGGCTGTTTTGATGGCGGGATGGGAAAAATTGGGGCGGGGAGGGCGGTTTGGATGGCGGGATGGGAAAATTGGGGCGGGGAGGGCGATTTTGTTAATATTTATATTTTTATTATATATTTAATTTTATTATATAAAGTTAATTAAATTTACTTATATTTACTTACATTTGTATAAATATATTTATATATTTAAATATTTTAACAATACATATTTGATTATACATACTAAATATATATTTATATATAATTATTATATTATTACATATCTTGCTACTTTGAATATATATATATACATACTAAATATATATTTATATATTTACATACTAAAATTTAAGTATTATTTAAATATTAATTTATAAATAAAGATGTACAAATCTATTAAATATATGTGTGTGTGTGGATATAAATATATATATATATAATTATATATTTAAATGATTTTATACATATATAATATATATTTTGAATAATTTACATATAAATACTTACGTAGACAGCTTCTTAAGCCGTCCAAAAGTAACATACGTAGACGGCTAATGAAAGCCGTCTACATATAATCGTAGACGGCTATAATTAGCCGTCTATTAATGTACATACATAGACAACTTAAACACAACGTCTACGTATCTTACATTCATAGACGGCTTACAAAAGTCGTCTACGAATGTTTGTTTATGTAGACGGCTTCAATTTCTAGCCGTCTACGTATCCTATATTTCTTGTAGTGTCTTCACAGCCAGTGTCAAATGAGTTCAGTGCACTTCAAGCTTCAATGTCAGAGAATTCAGAGAGGATGGAACAACTTCTGCACACAAGACTCTCAACTATCAAGCTCAAATGAAGTTTAGTCTAACTTCAATGGAAAAGAGGCTAACGGATATTGAGACCATTTTGCTACCCATTCCTCCTCCTCCTCCTCCCATTAATGTACTTTCTTGATGATGTCAAAGGAGGAGAAGATAGATTGTAATGTTGTGTTTTTGAAGATTGTAATGCTCATATCTTTAATGAAATGAATAGAAAGATTTGTGTCTTCAATGTGAATGAAAACTTTTTTGAATGAATGTGAATGTGATGATTGCTTGTCAAGCTGCTTGACCTCCTTGTGCAAATAACTCACGTCTAGTAACATTGTGTCTTTCATGTGTGTGATCTTCAAATGTTACTAAAAAATGTTCTAAGGTCTGTGACAAGTTTAAATAAAAAGAAATAAAACATCACTCAGTCACAATCAATGCCTTTCTAACTGAGTGTTAAATAACCAAAGGTGCTTAAAATCACTTTTCATCAAAACTTCACTTCTATATGGTTTTAAGGTTGTCATCATCAAAAAGGGGGAGATTGTTGGGTTGAGTGTGAAAACAAGTCATTTCCCCTCATATTTTGATGATGACAAGCTCTGATTTTAATGCATAAAAATTGGAACATGTGAAATACATTACCTGAATTACCAATATTCAAAAAACATGTTTCCAAGCACATTAATCATTTATATTCATGATAGAACATTTATCTAATGATTTATGTGTTTATTTTCTCAGGGACAAACATTTCTTGCAAAGGTAGTGTCGACACAACCATTCATGGTGTCGACACAATGGTTCAGAACAAAGGCAGAAATGTGAAGAAAAGCTCATCTAGTGTCGACACTAGTCCAGGGCAGGTCGACACTAGAGTCAGATTCCAGAGAAACAAGACAACAGGCTTCCATCTCAGGTCGACACTAAATAAGATAGTGTCGACACTAGATAGCCTTCCCAGAAGGCCTGTTTTGCTATCTGGACAGCAGGTCGACACTACATCATCTCAGGTCGACACTAGAGACCTCTCCCAGGGAATTGATTTGCCAGTCTGGGACAGTGTGTCGACACACCTCATGGGCAGGTTGACACACTCCGGAATCTCTGTAACTTAAACCTTGTCTTGGACACGTGGCACCCTAGGGAGATGTTGGATCAATCTTGGATCTTGTGCCCACGTACCCCAAGGGTATCTTTAGGATATTTAGGGTATAAATACCCTCCTATTGGGCATCCATTCCACAAGAACCTTCTCAGAGCCTCCAGAAACTGGTTGTTGGCGGCAAGAAGAGTTCATCTCCCTGCTCCTGCTTTCGTGGTGCCTCCTGAAGCCATTTCTCATCTGTTCAAGTGTGAGAAGTGAAGATTGATCATTGAAGAAGCATCTCAAGGAGGCAGAGCAAGTAGAAGCCGACTTCTGTGGAGAATTCAGGAAGATCCTCAAGATCAGATTTGCAGAGCATCGTCCAGGAACTTCTAGAGATCAAAACACTTCACAATTCGACCTTCTACAAGGGAGTACATCTGAAGAGAAAAGCCATCAATTCGATTCTCATCTTCTTTTTTCTCTTCTGAGTGATTCTGAGATTGTGCATGGGTTGTTGCATGAGTCTCATGAATTCACTCTTGTTGAACTAGATCTGTTGCTAGAGGATTCTAGTCTTGTGTTTTTTCTAGCAAGTTGTTTGTGAGCCGTCGAGCTCAGTGGTTCTTGAGTCGTCATACTCAAGGTGTTTGTTGAGCAGTCTTGCTCAGGGTCTAGAGTAGTCTTGCTCTAGAAGTCGTGTGAGTTGTAAACTCAAGAGTTGGAGTTGTCAGGCTCCAGTGGGTGTGTTGTTACCCAGGTTGGTTAGTGAATCCTCACTGTGTGAGGGGTGGATGTAGGAATCACCTGGGTGATTTCCGAACCACCTAAAAATCTCTGTGCATTGATCTGATTGTGGTTTGAACTTATCCTTTGTTAGATGCATGCATAGGATCGTTTAAATTCATCTAATCAATCTATCACAGACACTTCATTTGCACAACTCACTCAATTTATATTCAGATCTGTGAAATCTGTGTTTTAATTTGCCTCTGATTCAAGAGTTGTTAAAATTGGTTAAGCTTCCGCATTAGTAGGCCTAGATCTATTCAACCCCCCCCCTTCTAGATCTTGTCCTCATCTTATATCGATCCTTCATGCATTTGTTGGAATCTCTGAGATCCTTTAGAGTACCTTTGATTATCCTTGGGCTGGAAAGGAGGAGGTGTGGAGACCTTGTAGAGTCTGTTTTCTTTTTTATTTTCTTTTTCTGGTTTTCAGTTGACACAAGATTCTTACCATTTGCAGCCTTCTGTTCAATTTTTCATTTTGTTCTTGAACATGAATCTTAACAAATTTTTCTTTAGGCGCAACAGAATTCTTGTTCTAAAGACATTGACAAATGAGGTCCTTGTTTTGTTTTCAAAATCTTTTTTGTTCAAGGGGTTAAATCCTAAACCCTCTTTTTGAAAATTGACTTTTATTCCAAGAAGATTATCCAAGTTTTGAGTTCCTTGAACAAACTTAGACAAAGCAGATTTTAAGCTTTCAATGATTTTGTTCAATTCAGAAACATTCTTTTCAGAATTTTGATTTTGTTTACTAACCACTTCAAGTTCATTTGTCAATTTTTCTTTTTTAGCTTTCAATGCATCAATTTCTTTTTCAGAAGTTTGACGTTGGTTTGTCATGACATCCAGACCATTTTTTATTTTATTCTTTTCGATTTCACTTTGAAGAACTTGATTTTCCAAGTCAGCAATTTTCTTCTTAGAATTGTTCCATTCATCATTTAATGATCTGTCATGATACAAACATTCAATTTTCTTTTTCAGATGAATATTTTCCTCAACCAATTGGTTGCATTTTTTTTTATGATGATTATGAGCCATGTTGGAGACTTGTTTGTTCAATTGATAATTATCAAGTTTGAGATTCTCATTATGATCAATTAATTTTTTTTTCATTTTTCAAATCAAAATTTTCAAATCCAACCTGATCATGATCTTCTTTCAATTTAGAAAGCTTGTTTTCATAGTGTCTGACTTCATTCTCCACTTTTTCATTCTCCATTTTCAATTTTTCATTTTCTTCATAGAATGCTTGAGCATTATCAATTCTCATTTCATTCTTATCCAATTTTTCTTTAGCTTCTTGTTTTGAGATTTTACCTTCTTAAATTGATTGGACAAGTGCTGATAGCATTCTATCAATTCATCATAGGATATATCATCCTCTAAATTAGAGTTAGATATAGATACATTAAATGAGTCTGAATTAGATTTACCTGACCTTTGAGAGTTTCTTGACTTCTCTGACATATATGATTCATCAGATTTGTCTGAATGGAAAGAACCTTTTGAGCTGCCATGAGCCATGAAGCATTTGTCATTGGCTTTATATCCTATCTTGCTTGTCTTCATAGATAAGTCCTGCATTTTATCAACATTGTCATCAAACTCAAAAATCATAGGTCTATTTATGATACTTGAGAACTTAGCCATATTTCTGAGTATATTTCAGATGATTAGATCAATCAACAGAAATCAAATCAGATCAGAATCAGATATAAACCCACTCTGATACCAATTGTTAGGATCGGAGCGATTAAGCATACAAAAAATAGATCTGCCAAATCACAACCGATGAACAAAAAACCTTGCTCTGATACCAATTGTTAGGATCAGATATTCGGTGATGGCAAAGCTAGAAGGGGGGGTTGAATAGATTTGCAGCGGAAACTTAAGCAATTTAAGAATTACTTCGGATTAAAATATCTACTCAATTAAAACCCCTCTGATCTGATGCAATGTGTGTGAGCAAACTAACAGTTAGTGTGTAGACGAAATCCCTATGCATGCATCTAGCAGAATACAGATCAAACCACAAATCAAACCACAGTGCACAAGGGATTTTTTAGGTGGTTCAGAGATCACATCCAGTGACTACTACATCCACCCCTCACACAGTGAGGACACACTACTCAAGAACTGATTGCAACACACACACGAGCATAACGGCTCAACCATACACATACACACGCTAGATCAAGTCCACAATAGATCAGATCCTCTAGCCTTGATCTGACCAACACACCACACACGCACGATGTCTGATGCAAACACGCAATCAGAACAACAATCCACACGTGGATCAAGCACAAGGAACGCTCGAACCACAACCACACACAAGAGATATGAAAAGTGGAAGGAAAGAAGAGTTCTGAGATATAGAAACAAATCCAAGTGTGAACTCTTCATGTGGTTGTCCAGAAGAACTTCAGGCTTCCTGTTGATGAAGATCAGATGATGTAGACGAAGCTTGATGTTGAACCACTCTATGGTTATCTGTGATCTTGGCATTTTGGTGATAACAAACTATATGATGCATTTATGTGATAACAAAATATATTATCTTGGTATTGCGGAGATAACAAAATATAGGTGTTCATAAATATTTTTGTTTCATCTGTGTTGCATCAATCCCATTTACAGATGATAAGTCTCATTGAATATCATGTTTCATCTGTGTCGCATCAATCTCATAGCAAAATGCTCAGTCTCACATTGATGCAATATGGCGCACTAAAATGATAAAATCGATGTCTAATCTATATACATCGATTTCAGTTCAAGTGTCAAATTAATAAGCGCTACAACGATTTGTTTTATAAAGCGCTATATCGATTCGCTAAGTGGCCATAACGTTTTGCTAAGAAATCAATCTCACAACGATTTCTTAAGTGGCCATAATGATTTGTTAAGAAATCGGTCTCAGAATGATTCGCTAATGATTTGTTAAGAAATCGATCTCAGAACGATTCACTAACGATTTCCTAAGACATCGATTTCTTAAGTGGCCATAATGATTTGTTAAGAAATCGATCTCAGAACGATTCTTTTTATAGCCATAACGATTTGTTCACATCGATTTCGTTTTCATAACGATGTGCTAAGACTCACATCGATTTCATAAGTGAGACGTAACGATTTGCTTTCATATCGATTTCGTTCTCATAACGATTTGATAAGTGAGTGCAACGATTTGCCTTCACATTGATTTGCTTTCACAACGATTTGATAAGAAATTGTTCTCATAACGATTTCATAAGTTTTACATCGATTTGTTCATAATCTTGCAACGATTTGCTTATAAATGAACAACGATTTTATAAGTCATATTCACATCGATTTCTCTTGTATGTTCAAATGTTTTTGGCGCCTAAATGAAAAGTCAAATATCTTCTGACAAAAAGCTGCATGCGTAATTTCTCAGTCCTGTCAGAAAAAGATATGACTTATCAGTTTTAGCATGATTAAGAGAAACACAGTAGCATACACAGTTTTCATGTAAACACTCTTTTATGCTAACACTTTCTTCCATGCTCACAGACCTCGAAGACCACAAGAGTGATCAAGACAGAAGATGAGCAATGGCTAGAAGTCCAACGGATCCCTTTAACGGATCTATTCAAACTGCTCATATAAAGAAGAAGCTTAGCTGAAGAAAAACATAGAGCCTTCCTGAATATCTTTGAAGGAGTGTACATCCAAGTGAGGAACATCAACTCCACATACACTCAAAACAAGAGAGAAGAGCTCGAGCCAAAAATCTACAGAAGTTTTTCAAAGCAGAAGTCTTCATCGCCTTCAAGCCTTCTTCTCTTCCATTCTCTCCCTGTGCTCATTGTAATCTTAGGGGAGAGTCTGTGACTGTGAGCTAGAGTTCATTGTGTCCATCTTGTAATAGCTCCCAGTCTGATCTTTCTTTTCTAAGAAAGACTCATGTCCAGCTGTAGGACTGTATACAGTGATAACCTAGCTAGGGGTTTGTGTCTAGCAGAACGCACTGGGGTTTGTACCAGGAGGTTGGCTTCTTTACCTGTAAGAGAAGTGGTCTGCCTTCTTGCCCGGGAAAGAGAAGAAGACCAGCTGGGGTGCTGGGTGTTGTAGTGTCCTTGAGGGGGACTGTACCCTTGGTTAGTAAAATCCAAGAGGTTGCTTGGGGACTGGATGTAGGACTTCCATGTGGGAAGGGCCGAACCAGGATAAATCCCTTGTGTTATGTGTGTGATTGTTTACTTGCTTCCGCACTGCTACTCTTTATCACACTAAACTAACCGAACTTTGAAGTGTCAATTTTCTGTGTTTAAGTTTATATTTCAGATTTCAGAAAAACCTATTCACCCCCCCTCTAGGCTAGCTTGCTGCCATACCGAAAGGGCCAACAAGTGGTATCAGAGCCGGTCTCTGATCATTCAAAGAAGATCCAACGATCTTAGAGTAAAGATCCATGGCAGCTCAAGGATATGTTGAAGGTCAATCAGTCACCAGACCTCCATTCTTTGATGGAGAGGACTACCAATATTGGAAGATGAGAATGGAATGCTTCATTCGAGGCACAGACTTTGATCTATGGCAGGTAATTGAGGTAGGTGACTTTATTATTGTTCCTGTTGAAGGCACAACTGCCATTACACCTGCTGATAAAAGTAAACTATCTCTAAATTTTAAAGCAAAAATTATTTATGTTGTGCTTTATCTAAAAAGAAATTTAGTAGAGTATCTGCATGCAAATCTGCTAAAGAAATTTGGGATAAACTGCAAATAACTTATGAAAGAATGGATAAAGTGAAACAGACTAGAATAGATATTCTTGTTTCACAATACGAACAATTTAAAATGCTTCCAAATGAAAATATCACTCATATGTATAATAGATTTTCGAGCATAGTAGTTGGTTTAAGTTCTCTTGGTAAAAATCTTTCTGATAAGGAAACTGTTAGAAAGATACTTAGGTCATTAACTCTTTCATGGACACCTAAAGTAACTGCTATTGAAGAAGCCCATGACTTAACCAAACTTTCTATTGATAACTTAATAGGTTCTCTCATGGCACATGAAATTAATATGGAGCGACTATCTGAAAGCTCATCTAAGAAAAAATTTACTAATGCTCTTAAAGTTGCAGCTACTCCTTCCACCTCTTCTTCTTCTTCTAGTTTCAAAAATGCAGATTCTGAAGACAGTGACGTAGATGATGTACTGTCCAAGCTTCAGAAAATTCTCAAGAAGAAGAAAAATGGATCAAGAAGGATTCAAAAGAAAGAGAAAAAGGAGAAAGAACCAGTCTACTATGAATGCAGAAAACCTAGACATCTGAGACCAGATTGTCCTAGATTGAAGAAGACTGGTCAACCAGAAAAATCCAAGAAGCAGCACAAGAAATCAAAAGAAAAGCCATGGCGGCTTCTTGGGAAAATGAAGAAACCACAAGCTCAGAATCATCAAGCCCAGAATCGAAAAAAGAGCAGGTAAGTCTAGCCCTCATGGTAGGACTAGATGAGGTAAATTCTGACCCATTTTTTGATTCATGCACTGATTCAGGATCAGAATCTGAAGACTTAGAAGTAATCTTTAATGAACTATACGAAAAACATAAAGGTGTTGTAAAAGAATTAAAAAATATGAAAAACAACACTACTTGCTTGGAAAATACCAATTCTGATCTTAAATCCGAATTGGAGCAACTAGAAAAACAATTAAAGCACAATAAAGATAATAATTATCTTTTAAATGAAGATTTGAAAATCAAGAATAATGAGAAGTTAGAGTTAGAAGAAAAATTAAAAACTCTAACTGAAGAAAATCTCTATTTAAAAGAATCAGTTAGTAAATTAACTAAAGGGAAAACATCTTTAGCCCTATGCTTAAAAGGGACAAAATCTGGAAATAATAAACAAGGGCTTGGATACATACCTCTGGAAAAAGGAAAACAAGCCATAATTCCAAGAAAATATCCATTACCAAAATTTGTAACAGAAACCAAGTTGCCTCAGAAAAAGGCCCCTGTGTTTACAGAAATCACGTTCTAAAAACTCAACACAAAGAAAATAAGAACAGAAAAACAATCTATATTCATTGTTGTTCTCATTGCAATAAACTAGGACACACAGTAAACACTGCACAACAAGGCACTTAGTTTAGATCCCTAAAGGATATTTTCATGCATCTAACCATCAAGGACTCAAAAAGATTTGGGTACCTACTTCTGAGTAGTTTATTTGCAGGATGGCCTTGGAGCATCAGGAACAAAGGATGCTCAAGGCACTGGTGACTGCCAGCTCTTTATCCATCTCATATCTAAAGAGGGAGTAGTCATTAATTTATTTTTAAATTTAAATATTACTAACAATTATTTTCAAGTCTCACTCAGGTGGAATCTCTCATTCAGGGGGAGCACTGACTAAGGGGGAGTTATTCAATAAATGTCAATCATTGTTGAACCCCTCAATGGTAAGAAATTCCCTCAAAAGGGGAGAGAAATGGATGGTAAGATCCTTCCTTTTTGGTTAGTGACAAAAAGGGGGAGAATTTATACGGTCTAGGAATTTTCTGCATTTTCTATGTTTCACATACTTTTGTCAAAAAATTCTCATAAATTTTGTCATTACCAAAAATGGGGAGATTGTTGAACCACTCTATCGTTATCTGTGATCTTGGTATTTTGGTGATAACAAACTATATGATGCATTTAGGTGATAACAAAATATATTATCTTAGTATTGCGGAGATAACAAAATATAGGTGTTCATAAATATTTTTGTTTCATCTGTGTTACATCAATCCCATTTACAGATGATAAGTCTCATTGAATATCATGTTTCATCTGTGTCGCATCAATCTCATAGCAAAATGCTGAGTCTCACATTGATGCAATATGGCGCACTAAAATGATAAAATCGATGTCTAATCTATATACATCGATTTCAGTTCAAGTGCCAAATTAATAAGCGCTACAATGACTTATTTTATAAAGCGCTAAATCGATTCGCTAAGTGGCCATAACGTTTTGCTAAGAAATCGATCTCACAACGATTCTTAAGTGACCATAATGATTTGTTAAGAAATTGATCTCAGAACGATTCACTAATGATTTGTAAAGAAATCAATCTCAGAACGATTCGCTAACGATTTACTAAGAAATCGATCTCACAACGGTTTCTTAAGTGGCCATAATGATTTGTTAAGAAATTGATCTCAGAACGATTCTTTTTATAGCCATAACGATTTGTTCATATCGATTTCGTTCTCATAACGATGTGCTAAGACTCACATCGATTTCATAAGTGAGAAGTAACGATTTGCTTTCATATCGATTTCGTTCTCATAACGATTTGATAAGTGAGTGCAACGATTTGCCCTCACATTGATTTGCCTTCACAACGATTTGATAAGAAATTATTCTCATAACGATTTCATAAGTTTTACATCGATTTGTTCATAATCTTGCAACGATTTGCTTATAAATGAAAAACGATTTTATAAGTCATATTCACATCGATTTCTCTTGTATGTTCAAATGTTTTTAGCGCCTAAATGAAAAGTCAAATATCTTCTGACAAAAAGCTGCATGCGTAATTCTCAGTCCTGTCAGAAAAAGATATGACTTATCAGTTTTAGCATGATTAAGAGAAACACAGTAGCATACACAGTTTTCATGTAAACACTCTTTTATGCTAACACTTTCTTCCATGCTCACAGACCTCGAAGACCACAAGAGTGATCAAGACAGAAGATGAGCAACGGCTAGAACACCAACGGATCCCTTTAACGGATCTATTCAAACTGCTCATATAAAAGAAGAAGCTTAGCTGAAGAAAAACATAGAGCCTTCCTGAATATCTTTGAAGGAGTGTACATCCAAGTGAGGAACATCAACTCCACATACACTCAAAACAAGAGAGAAGAGCTCGAGCCAAAAATCTACAGAAGTTTTTCAAAGCAGAAGTCTTCATCACCTTCAAGCCTTCTTCTCTTCCATTCTCTCCCTATGCTCATTGTAATCTTAGGGGAGAGTCTGTGACTGTGAGCTAGAGTTCATTGTGTCCATCTTTTAATAGCTCCCAGTCTGATCTTTCTTTTCTAAGAAAGACTCATGTCCAGCTGTAGGACTGTATACAGTTGATAACCTAGCTAGGGGTTTGTGTCTAGCAGAACTGCACTGGGGTTTGTACCAGGAGGTTGGCTTCTTTACCTGTAAGAGAAGTGGTCTGCCTTCTTGCCCGGGAAAGAGAAGAAGACCAGCTGGGGTGCTGGGTGTTGTAGTGTCCTTGAGGGGGACTGTACCCTTGGTTAGTAAAATCCCAAGAGGTTGCTTAGGGACTGGATGTAGGACTTCCATGTGGGAAGGGCCGAACCAGGATAAATCCCTTGTGTTATGTGTGTGATTGTTTACTTGCTTCCGCACTGCTACTCTTTATCACACTAAACTAACCGAACTTTGAAGTGTCAATTTTCTATGTTTAAGTTTGTATTTCAGATTTCAGAAAAAGCTATTCACCCCCCCTCTAGGCTAGCTTGCTGCCATACCGAAAGGGCCAACAAGTGGTATCAGAGCAGGTCTCTGATTATTCAAAGAAGATCCAACGATCTTAGAGTAAAGATCCATGGCAGCTCAAGGATATGCTGAAGGTCAATCAGTCACCAGACCTCCATTCTTTGATGGAGAGGACTACCAATATTGGAAGATGAGAATGGAATGCTTCATTCGAGGCACAGACTTTGATCTGTGGCAGGTAATTGAGGTAGGTGACTTTATTATTGTTCCTGTTGAAGGCACAACTGCCATTACACCTGCTGATAAAAGTAAACTATCTCTAAATTTTAAAGCAAAAAATTATTTATGTTGTGCTTTATCTAAAAAGGAATTTAGTAGAGTATCTGCATGCAAATCTGCTAAAGAAATTTGGGATAAACTGCAAATAACTTATGAAAGAATGGATAAAGTGAAACTGAGTAGAATAGATATTCTTGTTTCACAATACGAACAATTTAAAATGCTTCCAAATGAAAATATCACTCATATGTATAATAGATTTTCGAGCATAGTAGTTGGTTTAAGTTCTCTTGGTAAAAATCTTTCTGATAAGGAAACTGTTAGAAAGATACTTAGGTCATTAACTCTTTCATGGACACCTAAAGTAACTGCTATTGAAGAAGCCCATGACTTAACCAAACTTTCTATTGATAACTTAATAGGTTCTCTCATGGCACATGAAATTAATATGGAGCGACTATCTGAAAGCTCATCTAAGAAAAAATTACTAATGCTCTTAAAGTTGCAGCTACCCCTTCCACCTCTTCTTCTTCTTCTAGTTCCCAAAATGCAGATTTGAAGACAGTGACGTAGATGATGTACTGTCCAAGCTTCAGAAAATTCTCAGAAGAAGAAAAATGGATCAAGAAGGATTCAAAAGAAAGAGAAAAAGGAGAAAGAACCAGTCTACTATGAATGCAGAAAACCTAGACATCTGAGACCAGATTGTCCTAGAGTGAAGAAGACTGGTCAACCAGAAAAATCCAAGAAGCAGCACAAGAAATTCAAAAGAAAAGCCATGGCGGCTGCTTGGGAAAATGAAGAAACCACAAGCTCAGAATCATCAAGCCCAGAATCGAAAAAAGAGCAGGTAAGTCTAGCCCTCATGGTAGGACTAGATGAGGTAAATTCTGACCCATTTTTTGATTCATGCACTGATTCAGGATCAGAATCTGAAGAATTAGAAGTAATCTTTAATGAACTATACGAAAAACATAAATGTGTTGTAAAAGAATTAAAAAATATGAAAAACAACACTACTTGCTTGAAAAATACCAATTCTGATCTTAAATCCGAATTGGAGCAACTAGAAAAACAATTAAAGCACAATAAAGATAATAATTATCTTTTAAATGAAGATTTGAAAATCAAGAATAATGAGAAGTTAGAGTTAGAAGAAAAATTAAAAACTCTAACTGAAGAAAATCTCTATTTAATAGAATCAGTTAGTAAATTAACTAAAGGGAAAACATCTTTAGCCCTATGCTTAAAATGGACAAAATCTGGAAATAATAAACAAGGGCTTGGATACATACCTCTAGAAAAAGGAAAACAAGCCATAATTCCAAGAAAATATCCATTACCGAAATTTGTAACAGAAACCAAGTTGCCTCAGAAAAAGGCCCCTGTGTTTACAAAAATCACGTTCTAAAAACTCAACACAAAGAAAATAAGAACAGAAAAACAATCTATATTCATTGTTGTTCTCATTGCAATAAACTAGGACACACAGTAAACACCTGCACAACAAGACACTTAGTTTAGATCCCTAAAGGATATTTTAATGCATCTAACCAGCAAGGACTCAAAAAGATTTGGGTACCTACTTCTGAGTAGTTTATTTGCAGGATGGCCTTGGAGCATCAGGAACAAAGGATGCTCAAGGCACTGGTGACTGCCAGCTCTTGATCCATCTCATATCTGAAGAGAGAGTAGTCATTAATTTATTTTTAAATTTAAATATTACTAACAATTATTTTCAAGTCTCACTCAGGTGGAATCTCTCATTCAGGGGGAGCACTGACTAAGGGGGAGTTATTCAATAAATGTCAATCATTGTTGAACCCCTCAATGGTAAGAAATTCCCTCAAAAGGGGAGAGAAATGGATGGTAAGATCCTTCCTTTTTGGTTAGTGACAAAAAGGGGGAGAATTTATACGGTCTAGGAATTTTCTACATTTTCTAAGTTTCACATACTTTTGTCAGAAAATTCTCATAAATTTTGTCATCACCAAAAAGGGGGAGATTGTTGAACCACTCTATGGTTATCTGTGATCTTGGCATTTTGGTGATAACAAACTATATGATGCATTTAGGTGATAACAAAATATATTATCTTGGTATTGCGGAGATAACAAAATATATGTGTTCATAAATATTTTTGTTTCATCTGTGTTGCATCAATCCCATTTACAGATGATAAGTCTCATTGAATATCATGTTTCATCTGTGTCGCATCAATCTCATAGCAAAATACTGAGTCTCACATTGATGCAATATGGCGTACTAAAATGATAAAATCGATGTCTAATCTATATACATCGATTTCAGTTCAAGTGCCAAATTAATAAGCGCTACAATGACTTATTTTATAAAGCGCTAAATCGATTCGCTAAGTGGCCATAACGTTTTGCTAAGAAATCGATCTCACAACGATTTCTTAAGTGGCCATAATGATTTGTTAAGAAATCGATCTCAGAACGATTCGCTAATGATTTGTTAAGAAATCAATCTCAGAACGATTAGCTAACGATTTACTAAGAAATCGATCTCACAACGATTTCTTAAGTGGCCATAATGATTTGTTAAGAAATCGATCTCAGAACGATTCTTTTTATAGCCATAATGATTTGTTCATTTCGATTTCGTTCTCATAACGATGTGCTAAGACTCACATCGATTTCATAAGTGAGAAGTAACGATTTGCTTTCATATCGATTTCGTTCTCATAACGATTTGATAAGTGAGTGCAACGATTTGCCCTCACATTGATTTGCCTTCACAACGATTTGATAAGAAATTATTCTCATAACGATTTCATAAGTTTTACATCGATTTGTTCATAATCTTGCAACGATTTGCTTATAAATGAACAACGATTTTATAAGTCATATTCACATCGATTTCTCTTGTATGTTCAAATGTTTTTAGCGCCTAAATGAAAAGTCAAATATCTTCTGACAAAAAGCTGCATGCGTAATTTCTCAGTCCTGTCAGAAAAAGATATGACATATTAGTTTTAGCATGATTAAGAGAAACACAGTAGCATACACAGTTTTCATGTAAACACTCTTTTATGCTAACACTTTCTTCTATGCTCACAGACCTAGAAGTCCACAAGAGTGATCAAGACAGAAGATGAGCAACGGCTAGAACTCCAACGGATCCCTTTAACGGATCTATTCAAATTGCTCATATAAAAGAAGAAGCTTAGCTGAAGAAAAACACAGAGCCTTCCTGAATATCTTTGAAGGAGTGTACATCCAAGTGAGGAACATCAACTCCACATACACTCAAAACAAGAGAGAAGAGCTCGAGCCAAAAATCTACAGAAGTTTTTCAAAGCAGAAGTCTTCATCGCCTTCAAGCCTTCTTCTCTTCCATTCTCTCCCTGTGCTCATTGTAATCTTAGGGGAGAGTCTGTGACTGTGAGCTAGAGTTCATTGTGTCCATCTTGTAATAGCTTCCAGTTTGATCTTTCTTTTCTAAGAAAGACTCATGTCCAGCTGTAGGATTGTATACAGTTGATAACCCAGCTAGGGGTTTGTGTCTAGCAGAACCGCACTGGGGTTTGTACCAGGAGGTTGGCTTCTTTACCTGTAAGAGAAGTGGTCTGCCTTCTTGCCCGAGAAAAAGAAGAAGGCCAGCTGGGGTGCTGGGTGTTGTAGTGTCCTTGAGGGGGACTGTACCCTTGGTTAGTAAAATCCCAAGAGGTTGCTTGGGGACTGGATGTAGGACTTCCATGTGAGAAGGGCCGAACCAGGATAAATCCCTTGTGTTATGTGTGTGATTGTTTACTTGCCTCCGCACTGCTACTCTTTATCACACTAAACTAACCGAACTTTGAAGTGTCAATTTTCTGTGTTTAAGTTTATATTTCAAATTTCAGAAAAAGCTATTCACCCCCCCTCTAGGCTAGCTTGCTGCCATACCGAAAGGGCCAACAAGTGGTATCAGAGCGGGTCTCTGATCATTCAAAGAAGATCCAACGATCTTAGAGTAAAGATCCATGGCAGCTCAAGGATATGCTGAAGGTCAATCAGTCACCAGACCTCCATTCTTTGATGGAGAGGACTACCAATATTGGAAGATGAGAATGAAATGCTTCATTCGAGGCACAGACTTTGATCTGTGGCAGGTAATTGAGGTAGGTGACTTTATTATTGTTCCTGTTGAAGGCACTACTGCCATTACACCTACTGATAAAAGTAAACTATCTCTAAAATTTTAAAGCAAAAATTATTTATGTTGTGCTTTATCTAAAAAGAAATTTAGTAGAGTATCTGCATGCAAATCTTCTAATGAAATTTGGGATAAACTGTAAATAACTTATGAAGGAACAGATAAAGTGAAACAGATTAGAATAGATATTCTTGTTTCACAATACAAACAATTTAAAATGCTTCCAAATGAAAATATCACTCAGATGTATAATAGATTTTCGAGCATAGTAGTTGGTTTGAGTTCTCTTGGTAAAAATCATTCTGATAAGGAAACTGTTAGAAAGATACTTAGGTCCTTAACTCTTTCATGGACACCTAAAGTAACTGCTATTGAAGAAGCCCATGACTTAACCAAACTTTCTATTGATAACTTAATAGGTTCTCTCATGGCACATGAAATTAATATAGAGCGACTATCTGAAAGCTCATTTAAGAAAAAATTTACTAATGCTCTTAAGTTGCAGCTACTCCTTCCACCTCTTCTTCTTCTTCTAGTTCCAAAAATGCAGATTCTGAAGACAGTGACGTAGATGATGTACTGTCCAAGCTTCAGAAAATTCTCAAGAAGAAGAAAAATGGATCAAGAAGGATTCAAAAGAAAGAGAAAAAGCAGAAAGAACCAGTCTGCTATGAATGCAGAAAACCTGGACATCTGAGACCAGATTGTCCTTGACTGAAGAAGATTGGTCAACCAGAAAAATCCTAGAAGCAGCCAAGAAATTCAAAAGAAAAGCCATGGCGGCTACTTTCGAAAATGAAGAAACCACAAGCTCAGAATCATCAAGCCCATAATCGAAATAAGGGTAGGTAAGTCTAGCCCTCATGGTAGGACTAGATGAGGTAAATTCTGACCCATTTTTTGATTCATGCACTGATTCAGGATCAGAATCTGAAGACTTAGAAGTAGTCTTTAATGAACTATACGAAAAACATAAAGGTGTTGTAAAAGAATTAAAAAATATGAAAAAACACTACTTGCTTGGAAAACACCAATTCTGATCTTAAATCCGAATTGGAGCAACTAGAAAAATAATTAAAGGACAGTAAAGATAATAATATCTTTTAAATGATGATTTGAAAATCAAGAATAATGAGAAGTTAGAGTTAGAAGAAAAATTAAAAACTCTAACTGAAGAAAATCTCTATTTAAAAGAATCAATTAGTAAATTAACTAGAGGGCAAACATCTTTAGCCCTATGCTTAAAAGGGTTAAAATCTGGAAATAATAAACAAGGTTTAGATACATACCTCTGGAAAAAGGAAAACAAGCCATAATTCCAAGAAAATATCCATTACCAAAATTTGTAACAGAAACCAAGTTGCCTCAGAAAAAGGCCCCTGTAAAAGAAAAAGTTTACAGAAATCACGTTCTAAAAACTCAGCACAAAGAAAATAAGAACAACAAAACAATCTATATTCATTGTTGTTCTCATTGTAATAAACTAGGACACACAGTAAACACCTGCACAACAAGGCACTTAGTTTGGATCTCTAAAGGATATTTTCATGCATCTAACCATCAAGGACCCAAAAAGATTTGGGTACCTACTTCTGAGTAGTTTATTTGCAGGATGGCCTTGGAGCATCAGGAACAAAGGATGCTCAAGGCACTGGTGACTGCCAGCTCTTGATCCATCTCATATATGAAGAGGGAGTAGTCATTAATTTATTTTTAAATTTAAATATTACTAACAATTATTTTCAAGTCTCACTCAGGTGGAATCTTTCATTCAGGGGGAGCACAGACTAAGGGGGAGTTATTCAATAAATGTCAATCATTGTTGAACCCCTCAATGGTAAGAAATTCCCTCAAAAGGGGAGAGAAATGGATGGTAAGATCCTTTCTTTTTGGTTAGTGACAAAAAGGGGGAGAATTTATATGTTCTAGGAATTTTCTGCATTTTCTATGTTTCATATACTTGTGTCAGAAAATTCTCATAAATTTTGTCATCACCAAAAAGGGGGAGATTGTTGAACCACTCTATGGTTATCTGTGATCTTGGCATTTTGGTGATAACAAACTATATGATGCATTTAGGTGATAACAAAATATATTATCTTGGTATTGCGGAGATAACAAAATATAGGTGTTCATAAATATTTTTGTTTCATCTGTGTTGCATCAATCCCATTTACAGATGATAAGTCTAATTGAATATCATGTTTCATCTGTGTCGCATCAATCTCATAGCAAAATGCTGAGTCTCACATTGATGCAATATGGCGCACTAAAATGATAAAATCGATGTCTAATCTATATACATCGATTTCAGTTCAAGTGCCAAATTAATAAGCGCTACAACGATTTGTTTTATAAAGCGCTATATCGATTCGCTAAGTAGCCATAACGTTTTGCTAAGAAATCGATCTCACAACGATTTCTTAAGTGACCATAATGATTTGTTAAGAAATCGATCTCAGAACGATTTGCTAATGATTTGTTAAGAAATCGATCTCAAAATGATTCGCTAACGATTTACTAAGAAATCGATCTCACAACGATTTCTTAAGTGGCCATAATGATTTGTTAAGAAATCGATCTCAGAACGATTTTTTTTAAAGCCATAAGGATTTGTTCACATTGATTTCGTTCTCATAACGATGTGCTAAGACTCACATCGATTTCATAAGTGAGAAGTAACGATTTGCTTTCATATCGATTTCGTTCTCATAACGATTTGATAAGTGAGTGCAACGATTTGCCCTCACATTGATTTGCCTTCACAACGATTTGATAAGAAATTGTTCTCATAACGATTTCATAAGTTTTACATCGATTTGTTCATAATCTTGCAACGATTTGTTTATAAATGAACAACGATTTTATAAGTCATATTCACATCGATTTCTCTTGTATGTTCAAATGTTTTTGGCACCTAAATGAAAAGTCAAATATCTTCTGACAAAAAGCTGCATGCGTAATTTCTCAGTCCTGTCAGAAAAAGATATGACTTATCAGTTTTAACATGATTAAGAGAAACACAGTAGTATACATAGTTTTCATGTAAACACTCTTTTATGCTAACACTTTCTTCCATGCTCACAGACCTCGAAGACCAGAAGAGTGATCAAGACAGAAGATGAGCAACAGCTTGAACTCCAACGGATCCCTTTAACGAATCTATTCAAACTGCTCATATAAAAGAAGAAGCTTAGTAGAAGAAAAACACAGAGCCTTCCTCAATATCTTTGAAGGAGTGTACATCCAAGTGAGGAACATCAACTCCACATACACTCAAAACAAGAGAGAAGAGCTCGAGCCAAAAATCTATAGAAGTTTTTCAAAGCAGAAGTCTTCATCGCCTTCAAGCCTTCTTCTCTTCCATTCTCTCCCTGTGCTCATGGTAATCTTAGGGGAGAGTCTGTGACTGTGAGCTAGAGTTCATTGTGTCCATCTTGTAATAGCTCCCAGTCTGATCTTTCTTTTCTAAGAAAGACTCATGTCCAGCTGTAGGACTGTATACAGTTGATAACCCAGCTAGGGGTTTGTGTCTAGCAGAACCGCACTGGGGTTTGTACCAGGAGGTTGGCTTCTTTACCTGTAAGAGAAGTGGGCTGCCTTCTTGCCCGGGAAAGAGAAGAAGACCAGCTGGGGTGCTAGGTGTTGTAGTGTCCTTGAGGGGGACTGTACCCTTGGTTAGTAAAATCCCAAGAGGTTGCTTGGGGACTGGATGTAGGACTTCCATGTGGGAAGGGCCAAACCAGGATAAATCCCTTGTGTTATGTGTGTGATTGTTTACTTGCTTCTGCACTGCTACTCTTTATCACACTAAACTAACCGAACTTTGAAGTGTCAATTTTCTGTGTTTAAGTTTCTGTTTTAGATTTTAGAAAAAGCTATTCACCCCCCCTCTAGGCTAGCTTGCTTCCATACCGAAAGGGCCAACACTTGATTCGTGGACAAACTGACTTCAACTCCTCTCACGAGATGGATCTTCTTTAAACAATCTAGAGAGTTGAAGCAGAGCAGTTGGAAGAAGCTCTTCTCTTAGGTTTTGCTTAGGGTTTTGATATGGTGGCTTTTTGCTGCGAAAATACCTCCATATGATGTATATATAAGGGTCTCCAAGTATGGAGAGTCATGCTTAAAGGAAACACCCTAATATAGAACATATACTGACCATCAGATCTGACTTTCTCTTTGTCTGTCGACAGACACTTCATGGCTGTCGACAGCTACTGCTCAGATCTGGTTTCCAGAACCATGTAGGTTCCTAGAACACTGTGGCTGTCGACAGGCGATCCCTGGCTGTCGACAGGCAGCCTTTATCTGTCGACTGGTGCACTTCATCTGTCGACAGCTACTGCTCCAATTATGCTTCCAGTAGCTTGTTTGTTTCTATATTGTCTATCTGTCGACAGGTGACATCTTGGCTTTCAACAGGTAAGTACTTGATGTGTCTTTCCAAACTTTTGCACTTGGATTTGGTTGCTTCTCTTTAATGTTCATTCACACCTACATGAAATAACATTTCAAGTAAGATATAACGAATACATGGATAGTCATAGAAGCATTGTTTTTACTTGATCATTTCTTTCATATCTATCATGTTACAAACATCAATTCATCATCAACACCACACATATGTCATCTTACAAATAGTTGTGTCATTATTAAGAGCATCTTAACATGAATGTTAACATGAATGACCATGATTATGTCATCATCAAAAACAAATCAAAGCAATGATCAAATAAGCACAACTCAACATTCTCCCCCTTTTTGATGATGACAAAATATACATTCATATTTCTCCCCCTTTTTGACTACATCAAAAAGATGAAGAGAAAATATAAATAACATGATAGAACAATGATCATGAATAACAAGAATAGCATGAATTTTTTTCATTCAAAGAAGTTGCAATCATTACAAAAGTTTGCAGATGCAATCATATTGTTCCCTCAAATTCTCCCCTTTTTGATAACAACAAAAAGACTCTCTCTCCCTCTTAATCAACAACAACCATTTACCCCCTTGTTATAACACTCTCTCCCTATGAGGGTGCCAATGAAGTAAGTAGGAAAATGTGATACCAAAGAACATTAATGGATGGAGATCAAAATATGACTGACATGTAAGCAAGGGGTGGAATTGGGAGATGAATGATCAGAATCAATAAGATCTTTGATATTAAACTATGAGAAAAAAAATATATTGTGTCTTTGGATTGTGCAACAAAGTTTAATAACAAAGACACATTCAATCACAACATATGTCAAAGTTTTAATGACCTGAATGCATTTAAAAGGATGAAGCAAATGTGATGAAAGTGACTTGGATGAGTTGACAAAAGTGTTTATCACATGAGTTTAGTAGCTAAACATTTAACACAATGTAGAATAATAACTCCAAACCCAATTAACATGAACTTCATCTAGATCAATGTACATACTGTTCTTTTTATGCTCTTTATATTTTTCTTTCATTTTGTGAGAGAGAATACAAGAGTAAATTGGTCAAATCACACCTTTTAGTACAAGATGTCACATTTACCCAATGCAAGACCTCCTGATTACTCAGTGGTTTAACCTTCATTACCTTATACAGAGTTGATACAATTTATTTGTCACCTTTTGACGCGAGCCAAAGAACTTAATTAGGTGAAATGAACCCAGTTACTCAGTGATAAAATAAAGTTTTTATTGCTCTGTTTGTATCTCTCTATTTTTCTGAACACTTTCTATTTGAAATTTTTTAAGACTAGAATTACATTAATTAGAATAGGCATGATCATGAGTGTAGAGAGATTATTCTTAACATGTGTTAAGGATAAAGCTTTAAAACATACACATGTTAAACACCAATGCTACTCATGTGCCTACAAGTGTTTTGCAACTCAGTTTAAATGAGTTCAGCATTAAAAGTTGGCATAGCCTTGTTCTTAGATTGTATCTTTGAAACTAAACTAAGTGCACAATTATTGTAGTCTATATGTATAAAATCTCTCATATACAAATATCATAAAAACTCATTTATCCTGATGTAAGACTTGAGTAAAAGGTATGTAATGTCAAGAAGAGAGAATTAGGAAATAACAAGAAACTAATTTTCAAGCATGAATTTGAGTGGATGTTATCATGATGATTTAAGAAGGAATCAACTCCCCCTGAATTTGTGAAGATTTCAAAAAGATAGAGGATGATGTGAAAGAGTGTCCCTCAAGCAACTCACTCAAATTTTTTTTTTTAACTAACTCCCCCATAATGTTTGCATGGTATTGAAGTGAGCATTCAAGTAATTCAACCATGTTCTTGTCAAACAATTTGCACAAAGAAGGTATGAACATGATCAATTGAAATTTTTTAGATTTACAATTTTCTTGATGAGCTTTATGCAGTATAAGACTATTGATACTTGGCGGAGAATATTTCTCACGCATAATGATAGTTTCCAGACAAGCCGGACTTGTCCTTCCACATTTCACCATTTGATATACCAAATAGTCACTACATAAAAGATCTATTTTTCCTCAAATTTAGTATGACTCCAATTGCTAAGAAGCATTGTCATTTGGGGATAGCATCAAAACACATTTTTCATTGCTCAGTTAGAATTAAAAATCCGTTTCAATTCCAGCAGTTCAAATCTGAAGTGATAAGGGGATTTTACCTAAACAGAGCTTGTGTGGATCTGAGAGAGTTCATTGTGTGATAATCTTTGTCTCTCAGACTTTGCCTCAGATCAAGCAGTCTCTATAAGCTTGGTCTAGGGGCCATCCACTTTTACTCATTCTTCTTGAGTGTTCCTCTTTGGTTGTGAAAAGAAGACCTGCTATTGAGTGGGTGGTTATTCCCTTGGTAAAAAGGAATACCTGTTGCAACAGGTGGTTTAGTTCCTCTTCGAGTAGAGAAGAGAAGGCCAGCTGCGGCTGGATGTGTAAGTGTCCTTAAGGGGGACTGTATCGTTAGTTAGTGAAATCCCAAGTTTTGTTTGGGGACTGGATGTAGGACTCCTTGTGACAGGAGATTCGAACCAGGATAAAATTCTTGTTGTCTGTCTGATTGATCTTCTTGCGTTATACTAACTTAACCATCGAACTTAGTGTCTTCTGTCAAAGTGTTTTTGTTTACAGGAAAAATTCTAAAAGAAATTTTAGCAATTCATTCACCCCCCCTCTGGGCTTGCTATTTGAGCAACAGCTTCTTCACGTGAGAAATTCTCTACAAGACTTTCATGAAAGGAATAGACTTACATCTCAATTCTTGAACCTTCCGATCCAGAATCTCTATGAGCTGCTCTTCATAGGACAAATCTGGCTAAAACTGCACTGGTTAATAGCTAATCACATGTGCCGAATCTCGAACATATTTCCTCATTATGGATACATGAAAAACAGGGTGTACTCCTACCAAAGATGGTGGCAAGGCTAACTGGTATGCCACATTTCCCATCTTCCTCAACACGTTAAAAGGACCAATGAGTCTAGGATTCAACTTACCTCTCTTCCCAAATCTCACTACACCCTTGGTTGGTGACACCTTGAGAAATACATGATCTCCTATCTCAAAAGTCAAGTTCTTCCTCCTCGAATCCGCATAACTCTTCTGACGATCTTGCACTACCTTCAATCTCTGCACAATTAACTGGATCTTCGCCGAAGTTTCTTGTACTACTTCTGGTCCAACAAAAGGTCGATCTCCTGCTTTCTCCCAACACAATGGGGATCTACAAGGTCTCCCATATAAAGCCTCAAATGGTGCCATACCTATACTCGAATGGAAACTATTAGTGTATGCAAATTCCACAAGAGCCAGGTGGCGTTCCCTGTGATACCCTGAAATTTTATTCATAAATTTTAATTTCAATTGATGCCTATTTTATTGTGTATTTAGAAATTTCTATGTATATTTGTGTGTAGATTAGTATGTTGTAGAGTGGATTGGTCTGTTCTCAGGTTGGATGCAGAGTTGACCTGTGTTTCTGACGGCAACATCGACTGCTGTCAACAGCAGGTTAACGGAACATCCCTTGCCATCAATTTTAGTTAAACGTCCATATCGATTGACATCTACTTTGTATAAATGACAATAAACCTTAACATCTACTTCTTTTGGAATTGACAACGAAATTTTCGTAGTCCAGCTTTGGTGGAGTTATGGTAAGGGGCTGGAAATTAGGAAATGTTTGGGGGTTACGTATCCTACCTCATTGGAGGAGTTTGGGGAGGCCAATACCTTATAAAAAGGGTGGGTTAGCTTCTTGGAACCAATTTTGGGGAGTTTTCTCCATGTCTCAAGGAAAGTGGAAGAAATTCGGTGTTTTGATCTTCGTGGAGGCTAAGACCAAGCATCTACGAGTTGAAGAAGGTATGCTTTTGATGGCTGAATGCGTCTCTATGGTGCTCATATCATCAGAGACCTGTTGATCTGTCACGTCCCAATAAACAACTATTTATCAAAAAATGACAGAAAATGGACTTAAGAAATAGAACTTAGATTACATAATCCTCTATCTCTATTACAGTGGAATTTTTACATACATAGCACTCCTCATTAAAGTCCACAAGAGGAGTGGGAAAAAGAAAACATAATAACATTTCCATCTATAACTACAGTCTTCAAAAGGTAATATATGGGATTCCAGAGATTGGTTGTCCTGCTCAGGACACCCCCTTAAGAGCTAGGCTCTTCCTGTTCACCTGAAAGAGTAAGATTTAATGAGCAATTGTGCCCAGTAGAATTCACCCTTCTTATCAAAAAGATTATGACAACCAAAGTGTTTAGGAAACAGTTGATTGATGGCAGTGCTGAATATCAAGGATGATTATACACTCATATAAGTAGATAACAATCGTGGAAAAAGAGTACTGAGTAAAGCTTGTGCAGAAAAGAAATAAGTATAGTAACCACATTCTGGTTCAAATCGGGAATACATATTCAACTCATGCCTGAATAAAATGATGACCAATCAAGCAAGTATGATGCAATGACAAACATCCAGTAGATCCATTATCATTCCATACGGCCAGTAAATGAATTCAGGTGCTCCTTCCGAGACTGGATTAGCCCCACTTGCACAGGCATTTATTTCAAATGAGTCCAAAGACCAAAAGTTGTCATCATATTTCATTCTTGCTAAACATTCTAGTATGGTACATAGGTACTCAAAATCTCACATGTAATAGGGTTTTATGAGTCAATGTTAATGATATCAAGAAGATGTAGTCATGTAGGAAACAATCATAATTGGAAATGTCCAAGAATAGTCCAAAGTTGGATATAGATGATGATTAAATGATTCATCTCAGTGATATAATAATTTAGAATCCAAAAAAAATGAGAAAAGCAAATTGTTTGGGCAATACAAGAGTGTGTCAACTTTGATTAGGACAGGAATGGTTCTTGCTAAAATCATAAATTGGTTCTGTCAACAGCTACTGGTCCATTCAGAACTGTATTTTGAAATCTGGCCTTTAGTTGTCGACATCTACTGGTAGTTGTCAACATATGGTTGTCGACAGATAGGTTCTGTCTGTCAACATCCACTGGTGGTTCCGGGTTCTGGAAGCAAGGTACCTGTCGACAGATATGCACTGTCTGTCGACAGCCGCACGTCATTCTTTCTAGAATGGTTTAAAACCAACTTAAGAGACTCTTCTAAGGGTTTCTACTATTCCATGAAGGATCAAACAACATCTTGAGGATCTTAAGTACATTTCTTAACATATCCTTCATGAAGAAAATGATAGAACAAGGATAGAAAATCTTTACATGGAAAACTTATGGAAGAAAGGCTTGTATATATATAAATCCTTTATGAGAATCTTCCTTGCATCTAGAAGAAAGCTCACATCAAGTGTACATGAACTTCAACTACATACATGAGCATCAGCTAAAAACATGATCACAGTGAAAGATGAAGACACTCCTGATAGCTTTACTGAACATGAATCAAGGTAAGGCCAAGGTAGATGTTCAAACTCAGAGGTTCTAACAGAAGAAGAAAACAAGAGGAAGGAGAATCCTACTCTTCTCCTCAACAAGGGAACCGGTAGTAGCAGGAGTAGCAGTTGTAGCAATAGAAACTGCAACAGTAACAATAGCAGGAGTCGTAGCAGCAACAGCTACATCAGTAGCAACAACAGGAGTCGTAGCAGCAGCAACAACAACAACAGCAACGTCATTCGAAGCAGCAGTATGGCAGGTGTAACGTCGCGCATTTTTCGGATCCTCGTGGATCCTTGTTTAGTGAGTTTGGTGGCCCATGTGTGCCCATTAGCTTGTGTTTCAGGTGTCCGCGTGGGTTGTGAGGCTTTGTGGGCCGGCAGATTGGGCCCAAAGCGCTCACATGTCTTGTGCCTGTGAACGCGACAAGAGGTTGCGTCGCGTTCTGAACGCGATGGCCCTAGTGGTCGCATTCTTGTTACCGTTGTTTAGTGGTCTTTGTCTGCATGGCTACTGCATGTCGCGTGCTGGGCAGTCAGCTGACGTCGGCCTTGGGAAGGCGACAACCTCCTATGTCGTGTTCAGGTCGCGACGCATGGCTACGTCGCGTTCCCAACCGCTGTGTGTTTTTAAAGAGGTTTTGGCCAGACAGAGCTGTGGCAAGCTCTGCTCGGCCAGGGGAGGCTGCTGCGGTGGTTCTCCGAGCAATTCGGCGGTTTGGTGGTGCGTTTGGCACGCTCTCGCCGCGAGGACATCGTGTGGAGCGGAGGAGACGTCCTGTCGTGTCTAGTTTTTGCATTCTTCGTGAAGGTAGGGAGAATCCACCTTGTTCCGTTGTGTGGATAGCATGAAATGCATGTATGTTTGGGTTTTGGCGTTAAGAACAGTAGATACCATGTTAGGGTATTCATTAAAGCATGAAAATTGGAAATTAAACGTGGTTTGCATGGTTTGGGGTGGTAATCCGGGGAGAGGATCCCAGATTAGGGTTCCTGCCTGAGCAGGCAACAAGGTCGTGACAGGCCGACCCGTTGCGTTAAGGTTTGCGATTGTGACATGTCGGGGCATCACGTTCTGAAGGCGACATAGCCCCACGTCGCGACCTCATCCGAGAGGTCTTGTGGTGCATGTTTTCAGTGGTATGATTATTCGATTATTGGTATTTTCCATGCATGGCTGATGTGGGTGGTGCATGGCACCCGTAGCACTTTTAAGCTCACTGTTCATGTGGTTGGCGTGCTGTTTATATAATGAACGTGTGGTTTATATGGTTAATGTATAGTGTGCATGGTTTGCATGGTTTGAATAGAGTATAAAGGGTGGTTTGTGGTAGCCGGGCGGTGAGGTTTCCACGTGAACCTAGCCCCAGCTTTCTAATGTCTGTTATAGGCTAAGTAAGGTGGTTAATTAAGTTGAATAATGGATATGCATTGAGTTTAATGTGGCAATGGAGGTCACGAGGTGACCAATGACAGGCCAGGATATTATTGGTTAAGGTAATGTGTATGTATGATCGTGTAGGCTAGCTTGTAGGTCACAGGGTGACCGGAACAAGCTACTCCTCGCGTGTGCACCGTGGTTTGTAATAAAGATGATATATGTATGTATCATGGTTTGTGCGTTGCCGAGTTTGGTGGTCCGGTGCCTGTTCTGGAATACCTCTGCAGTCGGGTACCCCAAGTTCTGTGTGAGCTAGGCATATGTGTTTGTTGTGCTTGGGTTGTCCCGGTACTTGTGTTGTACCGTTGAGGTCTGTGTCGTCTGTCCTAGACACCCTTGCTGGATCGAAATGGCAAGCAAAATAGTCCTACAGGGGGGTGAATAGGACTTTTGACCTTTTAAAATTTCTTCTGAAAATCACAGCACTAAATAAACAGTTAGTACTCAAAGTGATGTGTGTGATTCAAGTGTAGACTTGACGAAATAATCACACAAGAAATTGGACACAGATTTTATCCTAGTTCGGCCTTCCCACATGGAAGTCCTACATCCAGTCCTCAAGCCAACCACTTGAGATTTCACTAATCTGCCAATGATTTAGCCTTCTCTCACCCTTGAGAGGAATTACAAACCCACTTGCTCCCAAGCAAGTCTTCCCTATACAGGGGTACAACAATGCCTTTTCACCAAGGCCTTCCATACACAAGAGGGGCAAAGTGCAGAGACATATTTCTGCACAAATACAAGGAAATTCGACAGAGGTGTGTTTGCCTCAAAATTGAGCACAAAACACATAGACTTCAGATGGATACAACAGATATATAATTGACTCTAAATCCTATCTGAAGTAAAAGGGGTGGACTAAAGAGAATTGAAACTGAGTACAATAGCCACCCACAATAGAAATTCACCACAGAATTTTCTGAACACAGGAAGCTCTCAGAGGAAGTCAAGCATGAAGACTTCAGAGGGAGCTTGAGGAATTCGAATGACTCTTTCAGGAGAATGAGACTTGAATGCACTTTCTGGATTCTCACTTCAAGGATGATCTATCTGGGTCTCTTTGTATATCTTCTTTTTCCTCTTGAGCTCTTTTTATAATCTTCAAAATATGACCGTTTGAGAGGATGACCGTTGGAGCTTTGTGGCCGTTTGCAATATAGACGTTTGAGAAGGAATTCTGGGATCCTTTGAGTCTTGAAGAGATTGTCCAATAGGCCTTCAAGTATGCTTCATCCCGAGGTCTTCATTTTGTTAACAGCTAGAAGATAAGCTCTCGTAGCAAGTAGCTGAGGGAGAGGCATGCTGAACACATGCTCAATAAATGCCTGTTGCAAGGACAAGACACAAGAGAAAACGTATCTCCATACCCTGTGGTAGGTGGGTCAGAAACATTCAATACAAGGCATGGAACCTAGTATCCCACAAGTATTACAGATAGCAGACAGATAGACAAAAAGTTAAAGTATGGTCTGTCAGTGGTAGGTGATGGTCAGATGCCATGCGTCTGAGTTTTACATAAATGCTATGTGTCTTGTGAAGCTAACAATAAGGCAAGGTAGGTCATCAGGACTGAGGATTTCAAGGAGACACTTTTCAGAACATGTTTAGCACATGATAATTAATTTAGAAGCTGACATGTCAAATCCTGTCAGAAATATAATAATCTTCGAAGTTTGCATACAAAAATCCTCGTATCGAATTTGCTTAAGATAAACAAATTAGATTTGATGATCTTCATATAATTCAGAAAATATAGAGCTGAGATGTATAAAAGGTATAAGTACAGAATTGTCAGTGTAGTTGAATGTGAACAGATGACTCGATTGAAGGAGTAAGAGTAATTCGACTCATGAGTGATCAAGGTGATTCGACTAGAATAGTTCTGTGAGGATTTCTAAGGTATTCGATTGAGACAGTTGATGTAGCGACCCTCATTATACCGGTACGGTTATACCAACCCACGTCGGTATAGTGAACGTTGCCACAGTGGGACATTTACCCAACAATAACATTCAGCTGAGATACACGTGAATATTAGAACAGAGTAGCGGAAGTAAAAGAACCACTGTCTTCATTTCATTCATCATCCACATTTAACATACATGATTTAATAACATTAAAGAACTAAAAGTCCACATAATTACATTGCTGAAAATCAAATACATAATTGTCCACACTTAAACATTTCTTTCCATGATAGTGCTAATACAATGTTTCAATTACATTCATCAAAATGCCCAAAATGTCACAACTAAGCTCCACCAAACTAGCTACTCCCCGCGCTCGGAGTCGCTTTCCACAGTCTCCTCCAAAGGTGTGTCACCTACTACACCTGTACGCCGAAGCAAGTAGTGAGTCTAAAAGACTCAGCATATAACTCTACACATACCATACATGTACATATCATAGCAGGTTTTACATACACATTTACAAGACACAACATGTAGCATGCTTATCATTGAAATTAACAACCTATCATGGTAATTCTATTAATGAAACACATAATTCATGCTTTCAGATTTCTTAATTTAAAATCTCCTATCACATGATCTCTAATCCTTCCAATACATGAAAGTTCTACTTCCAATCAAACTAAAACATGAGAGCAATCTAGCATGAGTAGCTTACATACACGAAAGAAACATTGCTAACATGGCTACTACTCATTCTTACACATGCACATGACCATTTTACATGCTTTAAGCTTGCTGTTTTGATGTGGTTTAACACTTTACAATCTAACCCATGAAAGCTATGTTCTCATTCAAACCACAACGTGAGAGCATACACACATGGAATGGTTTACACATACGTACGGATTGTCCCTAGCATGGATTCTACGCATTGTACACATATAACACATGATCATAACCACATTTATGTTGCTGTTCTAACATGATTTCAGATCATCATATCATGGGTTTCCAATTTCATATCCTCACATTTTGGTTTCACATTTTTACACGATTTCTAATTCACATACTTCACTTTTTACATTTTGCACATTTACACATTCACATTTACACATTGTTCACACTACACAATTTGTACATGATCACAATCACATTCACATTTTACACTTTACACTTTAGTGCCGTGACACATAGTCCAAACCACCATAAGAAAGACACATCACATCACATACACATAGACGCCACCTAGGCAACACAGTGACGACTCTTGACTGCGCAGACCGGGAGAACAAGTCTCCACCCTAACCAGTGGTACTTGTCCACCTCCAGGATTTCATCCTAATGCCCTTAGGATCACAACACATTGAACCTTCCATGGGGACTTTTCCATGGTACGGTTCCACAGCCCTCTATGGAAGCAGTATCACACATGGCACAGTTTTACACATACACATATCGGTTTTTACACACATTTTACACATGACACTCACATCTCATTCATTCTCTCATTCGCAACATGACTCTGTTTTCCTAATCATGCCACTACAGATAACATATTTATCCTTCAGAAATTTCACCAATCAGGTTGGGTTACACAAAATTAAATCATTTCACAATGGCATGCATTAATTATCCATTTTGCATAAAATTCATATTGCATGGTATAGTTGTCCAAATGACCTAAGAATTCAACCACATGCTAATTTCGGGTTTAGGACCCCACATGAAAATTTCCACATTTTTATGATCCAAAATACAATTGCAGAAAATTTAACATAGATTCCCGCATTATTCAAAATTCAATTTATCATGATGTATAACATAAAAATTCAGTTTTAACAGACCATAACCCTGAACTCAATATACACAATACCACAGGAAATTTTCCCAAATTTATTTCACAGTACACAATTTACTGAGGATTTTACAACCCTACATATGTTTTTCTAATTCCATTTCAGAAAATTCAATAATTCAGAGGAACATGGAGAAAATTCCCAAAAATTTAGAGCATGGACTGATTCACCCATTCTTGGTTTAGCAAGATTTAGGGCATCCAATTCCACATGAATTTCATACACGGTAGCGAACATGGTCTAGATCTCATCATGCACACATTTTCCATAAATAAACCATTTATGCCAAATCACAGAAATTACAAAGATCTCACCACACATTCAGACATCCATATTACATATCATAATAAGTTTACAATATATCCTCATCGAAAACACATCGTAATTAGTCAAATATATCAGGAAGAACAGCTCACTGTTCTGTCCTGGAGAACTTAATAGCGGTCTCTGGCCGTTCCAGGAGTGGACGGCAAGATCGCTGGATGCACACCAGGGATCTCAGCGTCAAGGGCATTGACGCCAAGTTCCTGTCTGTGCAGAAACACAGACCGAACTCCGAAAATCAAGAAGAATGGGGGATCTAGGACACGAGGAAAAATATGTAAAAATCACAAAACCCTACTAGACATCTACATGGACGATAGGGGTAAGTTACTTGCCTCTAGAAAATACTCCAGACGGATGTAAATGGCGGTGAAGCTCTCCTTGGGCAGTCCTAAGAAGCTCCCAAGAAAACCTTCCTCCGGGTTCTTGAGCAATCTCCACAGCAGGTCGAGGTCGGGGATGCCTTCCTCGATGTTCCAGCTACCCCCTTGTCGTGGTAGATGGCCGGAACAAGCTTCAGATCACCGGATTTAAGGTTGCAAAGGTGGGGTTTTCTCACAGATTTTCTAGGGTTTCTCTTCTCCTTTGTCTCCTCTTGCAAGGAGAGCCAAGAGGGGTTAAGATATAGGAGAGAGGCCTCTCCCATTCCCGCAGGGTGATGTGAACCCTTTCAGACCGTTGGGGACAGCTCCCCAATGGTTGGGGTAGCTTGTTCCCGGGATTTCCGGCTCTGCAACGCATGCAGGCCAGAGAAATTAGCGTCCACATCGCTGGACGCTGGGATTAGTGCTGGCGTCCATATGGTTGACGCCTACACAACACAAACGTCCATTGATATTGACGCCAAGATGGCCTTCGGCCAGAACTCTAAAACATGCGGAAACCATGCACAACTTACACCTATATATGTACATGCATTATGTATACTATCATGTACACACTATCATCATACCATTCATACATTATTTACATCTAATTTATACACATGCATGCATAAGTATACTAACTATTACTTACGTAGATATGTACATCTATACATACACAACATAAATTATTTACACGAAATTAAAATAATGCAACAAAATTCGAGGGCCTTACACCCTCTCCCCCTTAAAGAAACATCGTCCTCGAAGTTAGAACGTCACTACTCAAACAAAAGGGGATACTTCTTCTTCATCGCATCCTCAAGCTCCCAAGTAGCCTCCTCTCGTGAGAAGTTCCGCCATAGAACTTTCACCGATGCAATACTCTTGTTCCGGAGATGCTGAACCTTCCGGTCAAGAATTGCTACTGGTTGCTCGACATATGACAGATCTGGCTGAATCTCCACTGGCTCATGACTAATCACATGAGACGGATCTCGGACATACTTCCTGAGCATAGAAACGTGGAATACGGGATGAACACTAGCTAAAGCTGGGGGTAATGCTAGCTCATATGCCACGCTGCCCAAACGTCTGAGAATCTCATACGGGCCAATGAATCTAGGGCTCAGCTTACTATGCCTGCCAAATCTGACAACACCTCGAGTAGGCGATATCTTCAAGAAGACATGATCACCCACCTCGAACTCAAGATCCTTCCTCCTGTTGTCGGCGTAGCTCTTCTGCCTATCCTGCGCCGCAACAAGCCTCTTCCTGATAAGCTGGACCTTATCCGAAGTCTCTGAAGTAACTCCGGACCGATCAGCTGCCTATCACCGGTCTCCTCCCAACATAAAGGAGATCTGCACGGCCTACCATACAGCGCCTCAAATGGAGCCATACCAATACTCGCATGAAAGCTGTTGTTGTATGCGAACTCCACTAGAGGTAAATGACGCTCCCAATCATCCTTCCAATCCAATACACACGCTCTCAACATATCCTCGAGCGTCTGGATAGTCCTCTCGGACTGTCCATCAGTCTGGGGATGAAACGCCGAACTGAGCTTCAGCTCCGAACCTAAAGCATCCTGAAGACCCTTCCACAACCTCGAAGTAAATCTCGGATCTCGATCCGAAATGATCGACTTCTGCACACCATGCAATCTAATGATATTACTAACATACAATCTAGCTAAACTCTCTACTGACTGCTTCTTCTTCATAGGCAAGAATTGAGCAGTCTTCGAGAATCTATCTACACTACCCAAATCGAGTCATTGCCCCTTCTAGATCGAGGCAAACCAAACAAAGTCCATAGTGACAGCTTCCCACTTCCACACTGGGATGTCCATCCTTTGCATAAGGCCAGATGGTCGCTGTCGCTCGGCCTTCACTTGCTGGCATACCAAACACCTGATACATAATCGCTACATCCCTCTTCATGCCAGACCACCAAAAGGATCTCTTCAAATCCTGGTACATCTTAGTGTTACCCGGATGAATAGAGAATCGCGATCTGTGAGCCTCTGCTAACACATGCTCACGGACATCTACTAAATCAGGGACACAAACACGGTGTTGGAATCTAATCACACCGTCCTCATCACGAGCAATGCCTGCCTTGCCCACTAACTCTAAGAGTCTAGGGTCGGCTTTCTGTTGCTCGATCACCTCATCCAAAACTGAGGACCTAAGGGATAACTGAGCTACAAAAGCCTGGCATAGCGATGGCTCTAACTCAGTCAACGCGCAAGCCGCATCCTCCAACATCTTCCAATCCTGCTGGAGAGATGGCCTCTTTCTACTCAGAGCATCCTCTACGACATTCGCCTTCCCAGGGTGATACTGAAGGTCGAAGTCATAGTCCTTCAAGAACTCAATCCATCTTCTCTGCCTCAGGTTCAATTCCTTTTGGGAGAAAAGATACTTCAAGCTCTTGTAGTCGGTAAACACCTCAGAATCTGACACCATAAGATAGTGCCTCCAGATCTTTAGTGCATGAACCACTGCTGCGAGCTCCAAGTCATGAGTCGGATAGTTGTTCTCATGCTCCTTCAACTGACGAGAAGCATAAGCCACTACCCTTTCCTACTGCATTAGCACACAGCCTAAACCAATCCGAGACGCATCCGTGTAGATAGCAAAACCCTCTACACCGCTCGGTAAGACTAACACCGGGGCTGTCGTGAGCTTAGTCTTCAATAATTGAAAACTACTCTCACACTTCTCGGACCAAACAAACTTCACTCCCTTTCTGGTAAGCTGAGTCAAAGGGGCGGCGATGGATGAAAATCCCTCAATAAATCACCGATAGTACCAGCTAAACCAATAAAGCTACGAATCTCCGAAGGAGTCTTGGGAATCTCCCAATCCATAACTGCCTGGACCTTTGCTGGATCCACTGCAACACCAGCACCGAGATAACATGCCCGAGGAAATGAACCTCGCGCAACCAAAAATCGCACTTGCTGAACTTAGCATACAGCTTGTGCTCACGAAGAACCTCTAACACTACCCTCAAATGCTGACGGTGTGTGGCCTCGTCCGGAGAGTAGACCAACACATCATCAATAAACACTACGACAAAGCTATCTAAATAAGGCATAAACACCCTGTTCATGAGATCCATGAACGCTGCAGGGGCATTGGTCAATCCGAAAGGAAGGACCAAAAACTCATAATGTCCATAACGGGTTCTAAACACCGTCTTGGACACATCCTCACTCCTAATCCTCAACTGATGATAACCAGATCGCAGATCAATCTTAGAAAAGACTGATGCATCTCGCAACTGGTCAAACAAATCATCAATACGAGGTAAGGGATACCTGTTCTTCACAGTCACTTGGTTCAGCTTTCTGTAGTCAATGCATAACCTAAGTGACCCGTCTTTCTTCTTGACGAATAATACAGGTGCGCCCCAAGGGGAAACACTAGGGTGAATAAATCCCTTATCAAGCAACTCTTGCAATTGCCTCCTCAACTCGGCTAACTCCGCAGGTGCCATCCGATATGGAGCCTTCGAGATAGGAGAGGTGCCCGGAAGCAACTCTATGGTAAACTCTATCTCTCTATCCGGTGGCAATCCAGACAAGTCATCAGGAAAGACATCTGGAAAATCCTGCACTACCTCAATCTCCGCAAGAGTAGGTGACTCATCAGCCTCTGGTACTAACACCACGCTGGCAAGAAAAGCGTCACAACCCTTGTTTACCATGCGCATCGCCTTCATGGCAGAGATGACTAGCTTTCCTGCCAAGTTCCTTGGCAAGGGATGAGAGAACTCTTCCTCACCAGGAATGCGGAAAACAATCCTCTTCCGGCGACAATCCACTAACGCATAGTGCTCCTCTAGCCAATCCAGACCAAGAATAGCATCATAGTCCTTCATCTTTAGCAAGAAGAAACACCCATCTAGGATTCTATCCTCAATGCACACAGGTAACGACGAAATGCACTTCCTAGTCAATACCGTACCCGCAGGGGGTGTGCACAGACAAAGGGACCTCTAAATCCTCAGACTCTACACCTGACTCTAGGGCTAACTGCCTAGCGAACCGCTTGGAAATGAACGAGTGAGTAGCACCCGTGTCAAACAAAACCCGAGCGTGCACACCTAAAAGTAAAACTGTACCTTCGGTGACATGCTCCGCCTGCTCGGCGTCCTCGCGAGCTAAAGCAAACACTCAAGCTGGGGCTCGAGGCCTTCCTGGTCTTCCTGTAGCTGGCGCTGCTGCCGCTATCACTGCTGGGGCTAGCTGCTGAAGTCTTCGGCAATCCTTGATCTTGTGGTCGCTGCTTCCGCACTTCAAGCATTTTCCCTTAATCATCCAACACTCGGAACCACCATGTGTCCTCCCACAGTGGGGACACTCTTTCTTCACACCAGGGGAACGTACAGAAGGTACCTGAGAACTGTCGACTGCCACTGATCGCTGTTGTGTCGGGTACACCGCTTTCTTCTTGTCCTGCCGCTAGAACGTGGCTGCAGGTCTCTTTTGCGAAGCCTTCTTCTCTTCAAGGTATTGCTCCATCTCACCCTCCTGCCTACAAGTAGCGCTGAGGGCCTCGTCCAAAGTGCGGTGGTCAAACGCCACGAGCCTCGTCCTCAGTGATGGCTTCAGGCCCATCACGAATTCTTTGTCTTCTGCGCTCGTCTGCCACGATATGAGGTGCATATTAGAGAGTTCAGAAAATCTTGCCTCATATTCTAGCACGGTCATGGAGCCTTGAGCCAAAGAGAGGAACTCCTGCTCCATCCGATCTTGCACATGCTCGGGGACGAACTTGGCCGAAAGAGCCTCACGAACTCGTCCCAAGCAACATTAATAGCTTCGTCCTCAAACCGGGTACGCAGCAATGAAGCCCACCAAACATCAGCTCTTTCCTGCAGTACACCGTTCATAAGCACCATCTAAACAGATCTAACTTAACAAAACATACAAGCATATAAACTAAAGCATACCTGTAGCATGTAGGTGGCTAATGTAACCTTGACCTCATCTGCACACCTGATGGCTCGGAAGATCTTTTCTATCTCCCTCATCCAGCTTTCAACCAACAATGGGTCGCTCTCCCCCTTAAAAGAGGGTGGCAACATCCTCTTGAATCTCTCCATGGTAGAAGGTCCACCATGGTCCTAAGCTGGTACTTGAGCCTACTACAGTACACAGCAAGCAATACACAATCAACATAATATCGCATAATTAAATAAAGCAGACTATTAATCATTTTATTAGTCTAACCTGCGCCTCCAACTGTGCCTGGAGTGCTGCCTGAGTATGAGCCTACGTCTGCATGGCTTGCACCAGACCTTGCATGAATACTCCATAATCCACAGGCGGCGGTGGGGGAAGTACAGGACCTTGCAGTGTCGGGGCCTGCTGCTCCACCCGCTCGTCACGTCTCGGCTCGTCCTCATGGGCCGGCGCTCCGCCACGCCTACCTCTCGAAGCCATGGCTGGAATAAATTTCAGCCACCATTAGCTAGGTTACTAAGTTTTCTAACCATTTTCTTATCTAATTTTCATTCATTATTAATCAATTCTACACATGTGGACATACTTAGCATGCAATGGGGATGAAGATATGTATATATATTCATGTGCAATCTCAACCGATTGCTCTGATACCAATCTCTATACCGACCCTCATTATACCGGTACAGTTATACCAACCCACGTCGGTATAGTGAACGTTGCCACAGTCGGACATTTACCCAACAATAACATTTAGCTGAGATACACGTGAATGTAAGAACATAGTAGTGGAAGTAAAAGAACCACTGTCTTCATTCATTCATCATCCACATTTAACATACATGATTAATAACATTAAAGAACTAAAAGTCCACATAATTACATTGCTGAAAATCAAATACATAATTGTCCACACTTAAACATTTCTTTCCATGATAGTGCTAATACAATGTTTCAATTACATCATCAAAATGCCCAAAATGTCACAACTAAGCTCCACCAAACTAGCTACTCCCCGCGCTCGGATTCGCTTTCCACAGTCTCCTCCAAAGGTGTGTCACCTACTACACCTGTACGCCGAAGCAAGTAGTGAGTCTAAAAGACTCAGCATATAACTCTACACATACCATACATGTACATATCATAGCAGGTTTTACATACACATTTACAAGACACAACATGTAGCATGCTTATCATTGAAATTAACAACCTATCATGGTAATTCTATTAATGAAACACATAATTCATGCTTTCAGATTTCTTAATTTAAAATCTCCTATCACATGATCTCTAATCCTTCCAACACATGAAAGTTCTACTTCAATCAAACTAAAACATGAGAGCAATCTAGCATGAGTAGCTTACATACACGAAAGAAACATTGCTAACATGGTTACTACTCATTCTTACACATGCACATGACCATTTTCATGCTTTAAGCTTGCTGTTTTGATGTGGTTTAACACTTTACAATCTAACCATGAAAGCTATGTTCTCATTCAAACCACAACGTGAGAGCATACACACATGGAATGGTTTACACATACGTACGGATTGTCCCTAGCATGGATTCTACGCATTGTACACATAACACATGATCATAACCACATTTATGTTGCTGTTCTAACATGATTTCAGATCATCATATCATGGGTTTCCAATTTCATATCCTAACATTTTGGTTTCACATTTTTACACAATTTCTAATTCACATACTTCACTTTTTACACTTTGCACATTTACACATTCACATTTACACATTGTTCACACTACACAATTTGCACATGATCACAATCACATTCACATTTTACACTTTATACTTTAGTGCCGTGACACATAGTCCAAACCACCATAAGAAGGACACATCACATCACATACACATAGACGCCACCTAGGCAACACAGTGACGACTCTTGGACTGCGCAGACCGGGAGAACAAGTCTTCACCCTAACCAGTGGTACTTGTCCACCTCCAGGATTTCATCCTAATGCCCTTAGGATCACAACACATTGAACCTTCCCATGGGGACTTTTCCATGGTATGGTTCCACAGCCCTCTATGGAAGCAGTATCACACATGGCACAGTTTTACACATTACACATATCGATTTTTACACGCATTTACACATGACACTCACATCTCATTCATTCTCTCTTCGCAACATGACTCTGTTTTCCTAATCATGCCACTACAGATAACATAATTTATCATTCTGAGAGATAGTTGTGGCCTTAGAAAATTTTGAGAATACTGTTACTTGTAAAAAGAACTGTGATATAAAATATATATTTAAAGATTTATCATAGCAAAAACATAGTTTTATAAAAACTAAGAAAGACATTAAATTTCTTAGAGGTAGTTGCTCAACAATTCTCCCCCTTTTTGTTAATGACAAAAAAAATCTTTAAATAGATAATGTATCATATACTATTTTTATACCTTTTTCTCCCCCTTCGTGACATTAACAGAAAGGATAAAACTCAGAGAAATGCACAAGTAGGAAGAAATTGCATCTATAAAGGGGCAAACAGTACATAGTAGCAAACAATACTAAGGCACTGTTTGGAACCGAGTGAGGAAAATCGGCTTTTTAAAAAATTGGCTTTTTCTGTCACAGCACCAGTGCGACGCGATTTTTCTGGGCGCGCATGCCATGCCCAGCGCGAACGATGAGGCATTAAAAAAGCGTCGCCCATTCCATCCTTTTCGTCGGCAAATGCAAGAATCCGCAAAAGTGGACCACCATCCGCTTTTTGGCATGAAAGAGAGAGAAAAAGTCTCTCTCTATCTCTCTCCTTCCAACAAAAATCACTTTTGCACATGAGCCGAGGCGGATAACATTGCTTGAAAATGATTTTGATTTGTCAGAGATTTTGAAGTCTCAAAATCTCCACCACCACGGTTCCAAACGGCACCTAAGAAAGAAATACAACTACAAAGTTCAGATTCTAGCTGAACGAGGTAACAACAGAGAAGCAGGGAGTAAGGTTAAGAATGGTTGGATGAACTCCCAAAGTTTTTCTTTATTCTTGTTAAAGGAGTGATCAAACAGAGCATCATCAACATTGTAGGCTGGGTTGGTGGAGCGTAATTTCTTGATAGACTTGATGTGGCGCCTCCTGTACCAACCAATTCTGTAATGATATTTGTCAATGTCCATCCTGATTTTGAGAGGAACGAACTGTTTGGTGGATGCCAGATGGAGGAATTCATTGAAGGTCAGATTCCAGTAGAGACCATTTGAGATGGCTGCATCCTTAGCTTGATAGTACACAAGGTACCTCTCAGCCCATCGGTGAGTAACACTCTGATGAAAATCCATAAGACACTTGGAGTGAAATTATTGATGTTAAGTTTCATCTTCAAACACTGAGAGTGATAGGATGGATAGGCTGCTTCCCATTGCTCAGGGGTGAATCTTTCGGATTCAACAAAACTTAACTGGATATCAAGAAGATGCTTGTCTTTCTTGGATAACTGAAGAAATATGAACCTTTGGAAACTTAGCTTGGATTTGTACTTGATTTTGAATCTGGAAGAAATCCGGAGGAATCTGTTGAAGATTGTTTCAGCAAAGGCTGTTCTGTAGGAAACTCTCCTACCAGTGGAGGATGAAGACCTGATGGTAATGCCACTGTCATGGAAGGAACAATTTCTCTTTGCCCTCGGAGCAAATTCTCATACTGCCTTTTGGAAACATCACGCAATCCCAGTTTGAACCTTTCATGGTTGAAAGATCTCATTTCAAGATACTTGGCCTGAGAGGCCCTGATATCTCTGCAAAAAGGGCATGGAATCTAAGAGAAAGATGTTGAGCAGGTATCAAGTGATGGGTTCTGGATTGATTTTCTAAAAACCTAGCTGCCTGTAGAGATCAACAAATTCTTGAGGTGTGAGGCAGTGGCTCTTCTGAGAGATGAGTTGAAGATCAGAAATAGAAAGTTGGGAGGTTTGAATCAAGATAGGAAGCCAATGTTCAAACGTGAAATCTGGCAACCCATGAACTTCCAGAAATGCTCTAATAGCAAGATATTCTCTGAACAAATTCATGTTTTGTTCAGAGTGATGAGTGAAGGCATACCAAAAAGGAGGAAGTAGCAAGGAAAGTTTATCTCCCAATTTGGGTCCACTGGTAGCTGACAGTTGGACACTAGGAAGTATCTCAACTAAATGCATGAGAGTTTTCTTGGAGTCAGACTTTGAGGCAGTGGGAAGAGAGGAATAGAAGTGATGAGGTTGAGTGGGAAGAGTTATGGTGAACTCTTTAAGTGGTTTAACTTGATACTTCAAGGGGTAGATAGAAAATTTAACATCCTTATAGAAAGGAGTGACTACTGGAAGTAGATCCAGAGAGGAATGTGGAGATGATGAGAGAGCAGGAGATTGAGGTTCTGGAGTAGGTGCTGCAGGAGCTGGTATAGCAGTTGGAGATGTGGCCCTGGAAGAAGGAGAGGGAAGAACAGGTTTGACAGGTACACCATTCTTGACTAATCTCCTCTTCACCTTTCTCTTAAATGTCTGGAAATCCTGAGAGGGCTCAAGAAGTCTCTTGGCTGCTGCCTGCTGCATAGAATCCTCTATGTTTGTTGCCACTTCTTCTGGCTGCTTTTCAGATTTGTTCACCTGCTGCTGCTCAACACTGGGTTCAAAAACAACTACTGCTAACTGAGCCTGTTGCTCAGTGGTCTGCTCATCTAGCTGCTGCTGAGATTCAACTGAAATAGGCTGCTCCTCAGCCTGAACTTCTGGTTCTTTGATAGATTGCTCAAGGACTGGTTCCTCAGGTACAGGTACTTGAGGTTCTGCTTGGTGTTCTTGCTCTTGAGCTGGCACAGTCTCTTCTTGCTGCTGTGAGGAAGCAGGCCCTGATGGCCTAGAGGTGCCCGGTTGGCACACCAACTGAAGTAGAAGATCTTTAATCTGCTTGACCTCATCAGACAGACCATCAAATTTAGCATCTAACAAAACAACTTGCATGTGGAGAACTGACATGTTCTCATGCTGGCTTCTAACCAAATCCAGGATGTCATTGAGGCTGTTGCTGCTCTCCCCCTGAGACCTTGGCCAGGTCTCAAACTGAGAAGGAGAGTGGTGAGGCTCTCTTTCTTCAAAGAGGTGATCATGGGGGAAGAGGTAGGGATATCTTCAGAAATAACTTTCTTGCCTCTGAGATCTCTTAGGACATCATTAATGGTGTCCTCTGGAGCATCAAGAACTGGAATGGATGGAGGAACATCTTCTTGCACAGGAAATGAGTCTTCAGATCTGATCTGAATTGAAGGAGGTTCATGCTGAACTTCGGATGCTGGGGCTTCATTTGTGAGTAGAGAAACCAAAGATTCATCAGGATAGATCTCATGTTCACACTCTGGGACAGAACTTTTATACCACAGATTTTGCTTCTTGCCAACTAAGGAGTACTTGCTTCTTTTCAAAGTAAAAATGCCTATCTTCTCTTTGTTTCCAACAAACATCTCTCCAGATAGATCCACTGAAAATTTCTTGAAGATAAGAGTAAGTAGAGATCCATATGGAAGAGATTCTTGTAGATCCTTTGAAGCAATCATCTTCTCCAAAATTACTGCTGGCAGATTCACCTTATGCCTCTGAACTGCCCAAAATAACAAATTTCCATCTCTAGCAGTAATGGAGGAATGAGTTCCTGCTCTAGGAGTTATGATATTGGTAATTACAGAATGAATCAATCTTTTCTCAGCAGACAACTCATTAACTTGAAGTCCTCGTTTGCTGAGGGTCCCTAGGCTGCCAATAACCCTAATTTTTGCTTTTCCAAAGGGATGAACTCACTAAGCTTATGCCCTGAGTTGGGACAATCCAGCAATTCGACCAAAAGCTCTTCAGAAATTGAGATTTTGATGCCTTTGACATACCCTACTACTGAGTTTCCAGCAGAGATTTGCAATGAAGCATAAAAAGATCTGACTGCATCGGCAACAAATGGCTCAGAAATCTGACAGATTTTGGTCCAACCCATAGCATTCAAAGTCTCTTCTACCCAAGACAGATTTCCAGATAAGTGAGAGAACTCAACAGCCTTTCCAGAGCAAATGGGAATCTTAGCAAGGCGTTGGAGTTGGTCTGGGGTCAACTGGACAGACTCTTGTGCCCTAAGGGAAGCCATCTATACGATAGAAACAAAAGGGACTCAGGAAACCTTCAAAGGAGAGAAAGAAATGATCAGTAGAGATGAAAGATCCTACCTTTCTTCCGGAGAGGTGAGGTTTCAGATGGTTCCTGGAAGATCCTTCGCCGGAGTACAGTGAAGGCGCGAAGAACGCAAGAAGACAAGTGAGTCGAAAGAGGATTTCAAACGGTGTTTTGAAAGGTAGAAGGGGTTTACTTATATAGAGAGGGAAAAAGTAACTGGCGCTTGATTTCAGGATGAAAGGACGCGATGATTGATTTGACCGTTTAATTACGAAGGGACGCGCCTTAATGAGGTGTCAGTTACCTCAAATAATTAATTAAAAACAATTATGAATAGTAAGCATCGTTTTAAAATATCTTAATGAATCGAATTAGGTATTTGACTGCATCAGTCGAATACATCATTATAACATGAATCGAATGCATCAGTTCTTCATGAATCGAATGCATAAGTCGAATGTAGGACTTAGCGATTTTTCAGGATAGTTTTTCCACAAACAGTTCAAAGAAATTCTTATCAATGCAATTCAAACACTACTTTAGGAGTTTAATCAGGGTTGCACATACCTATTTCTCTTCTTATTGAAGTAAACCTATCTTCAGGGAGAGGTTTTGTAAAAATATCTGCTAATTGATTTTCTGTAGAAACAAATTCAAGAGAAATATTTCCATTGCTTACATGGTCCCTGATGAAATGATGTCTAACCTCAATATGTTTGGTTCTTGAGTGCTGGATTGGATTCTTTGTTAAATTTATAGCACTTGTGTTGTCGCAAAGCATTGGAATATCTTGAAGCTGATGACCATAGTCTTCTAATTGATGCTTGATCCACAAGAGTTGAGTACAACAACTTCCAGCTGCAATATATTCAGCTTCTGTAGTGGATAAAGCCACTGAATTCTGCTTTCTAGAAGACCAAGATATCAAACAACCTGCAAGAATTTGACATGTACCACTGGTGCTTTTTCTATCCAATTTGCATCCAGCATAGTCAGCATCACTATAACCAATCAACTTGAAATCAGAACATCTAGGATACCATAGACCTAAGTTACTAGTATTAATAAGATATCTGAAAATTCTTTTTACTGCAAGAACATGAGATTCTTTTGGATCAGCTTGGAATCTTGCACAAGACAAACACTAAACATTATATCTGGTCTACTTGCAGTGAGATAGAGCAGTGATCCTATCATTCCTCTATAGGTCTTTTGGTCTACCTTTTTGCCAAGAGGATCACTGTCTAACTTAATGCCTGAGCTCATGGGTGTTCCTAAGGGCTTACATTTGTCAAAGCCATACTTAGTCAGTAGATCTGAAATGTATTTGGTTTGACAGATGTGAGTTCCTTCTTTGGTTTGCTTGATTTGCAATCCAAGAAAATAATTAAGTTCACCCATCATGCTCATTTCAAACTCACTTTGCATCAAATTTTCAAAGAATTTGCAGAGTGATTCATTAGTAGAGCCAAAGATAATGTCATCAACATAGATTTGTACAATTAAGATTCCATCTGAAAATTTCTTTATAAATAGGGTGCTATCTACTTTTCCTCTTATAAAATCATGTGATATAAGATAAGCACTTAATCTTTCATACCAAGCTCTTGGTGCTTGTTTCAGACCATATAGTGCTTTCTTTAAACGGAAAACATGATCAGGATACTTACTATCTTCAAAACCAGGTGGTTGCTCAACATATACTTCTTCTTTAATAAAACCATTCAGAAAAGCACTTTTAACATCCATCTGAAATAAATTGATATTAAGAGAGCAAGCATAAGCTAATAAAATTCTGATTGCCTCTAATCTAGCTACTGGAGCATAGGTTTCATCAAAGTCTATGCCTTCCTCTTGGGAATATCCTTGAGCTACAAGTCTAGCTTTGTTCCTAGTTATTACCCCTGATTCATCCATTTTATTTCTGAAAACCCATCTGGTTCCAATAACTGGATGATCAGTAGGTCTAGGCACAAGGGTCCAAACTTCACTACGTTTGAACTGATTAAGTTCTTCTTGCATAGCAAGGATCCAAGATTCATCAACCAGTGCATCATTGATTGTCTTAGGCTCAATTTGTGAAACTAAGGCAGAGAAGTCACAAGGAATTTGCATACCTCTTGTTCTTATCCTGGATTGAGGATCACCTATTATGTTTTCTCTAGGATGGTCCCGATGGTACCTCAAATCTCTAGGTAGTCCTTCTTGTGATTCTTCTTCTTGTTGTTGAAGATCTTCTAATGGAGGATCTTCTACTTCTTCTTCTTTTCCTTCTTCAAGAGAAGTCTTCTCAAGATTCCTGCAGAGATCATCAACACATTCTTCTTCTTCTCCTTCTATCTTTTTGATGGAAGGGTTAGTTTCATCAAATAATACATGAACTGATTGCTCTATTGTTAAAGTTTTTCTATTAAATACCTTATAGCCTCTAGGTTTTGAAACATATCCTAACAGAAAACCTTCATCACTTTTAGCATCTAATTTTCCTAGATTATCCTTACCATTATTTAGAATAAAACACTTACAACCAAAGGGTCTGAGATGGCTGATATTTGGCTTCTTATCCTTGTATAGCTCATATGGTGTTTTCTTCAGAATGGGTCTGATCATGCATCTGTTGATGATGTAGCAAGCTGTATTTACTGCTTCTGCCCAGAAGTATTTTGGTAGATTATACTCATTTAGCATTGTTCTGGCCATGTCCAACAGTGTTCTGTTCTTTCTTTCTGCTACTCCATTCTGTTGGGGTGTTCTTGGAGCTGAGAAGTTGTGTTCAATTCCATTCTCTTCACAGAACTCCATAAACTCTTCATTTTTGAATTCACCACCATGATCTGACCTGAGACTTGTGATCTGGAATTTCTGATTTTTCTGAACTATTCTGCTGAATTTCAGAAATGCTTGAAAAGCTTCAGATTTGGCTTCTAAAAATGATACCCAAGTATACCTTGAATAATCATCAACAAGCACATAACCATATAATTTTCCACCAAGACTGACTGTCCTCATTGGTCCAAACAAATCCATGTGAATTAGTTCCAATGGCTTGGAAGTTGTAACAATTGTTTTAGACTGAAAAGAGGTCTTGGTCTGCTTTCCCTTTGCACAGGCTGAACATATTCCATGTTTTCTGAGCTTCAATTTGGGAAGTCCTTCAACCAAATCATGCCTTATCAATTTCTTGATTACTGAAGTGCTAGCATGACCAAGTCTTCTGTGCCATAGATCAGACTCATCACTTTTGGTAGTGGCTAGACACAGATTTACTTCTTTTAACTCTGCTAGTTGCAATGTGTACAAATTCTTCACTCTTTGTGCTTCAAAAACAATCTTGTTATCCTTCTGAATTATACACTTGTCATTCTGAAAACTTACTAAGTGCCCTTTATCACATAGTTGACTAATACTGATCAGATTGTGCTTCAAACCTTCTACATACATAACATCTTCAATTAGGTTCTTTTCTTTAGTACCAATTGTTCCACATCCTAGTACTTTTCCTTTTCCATTATCTCCATAAGTTACTTGACCGGATTCTTCTCTAAAACTGGTGAAAAGCTTCCTATCTCCTGTCATATGCCTTGAGCATCCACTATCCAAATACCATTTGGATGCCCTCAGCCGACCCTGCAAAATAGGCTAAGTTGTAACTTTTGGTACCCAAATTTTCTTGGGTCCATGATGGTTAGTTTTAGGAATCCATCTTAAATGTCTAGTGGTGCATGTGCTAACAGTGTGTCCTAATTGATTGCAATGAGTACAACACAAATTGAAAGCATTTTTCTTTTGTACATTGTTGCTGAACTTCTGTTTCAGTTTGTAGTTATGCTGATTTACCTTTTTGGAATTTTTTATGTTCTTTTCTGCTACAAATTTAGGTGTTGGATATACTTCAGGATAACTAATTTCTTCTTCATTATGTGGAGGTGTGTATCCTAATCCATATTTTTTTTTACCAGACCTAGAACCTTTAATTCTAATAAATAGTGAGGTTTTGCAATTAGAAATTTTTTCAATGGTAGCTTTCAGATAGTTGTTTTCTTCCACTAATTCTCTTCATTCTTGAGTAAGTTTAGATTTGATTCTAATTCTAGAATTTTTCTATTTTTATTTTTCAAATCTTCACAGAGTAACTCATTAGCTCTTTTGGTTTCATTTAGATTTTGGTTCAACCTTTCTGCTTCCTTTTTAAGAAAGGTATTGCTCTTTTCTTGGTTTATTAAATTTAGCTTAACTATCTTTATTTGTTTAACCACTGATTTGTATTTTTCATAAAGTTCATTAAATGCATCTTCAATGTTATCAGAATCAGATTCAGAACAAGAAGTAAAAGATGTTTCTGAATTTACCTGTTCTAGTCCTGCCATGAGGGCTAGATTTGCCTTTTCTTCTTCATCAGATTCCGAGCTGGAAGATTCTGAGCTGGTAGCATCTTTATTATCCCAAGTTGCTGCCATAGCCTTCTTCTTGAATCTTCTGAACTTCTTTTCTTTTCCTTTCTTCTTATCTGATTTGTCCACTTGGTCCTTCTTCTTGAGTCTGGGACATTCAGATTTGTAATGCCCTGGCTGATTGCATTCATAACATGTAGGTTCCTTCTTCTTGTCTTTCTTAAAGAATTTCCTTGACCCAAATTCTTCTTCTTAGCCAAGATTCTTTGCAGCTTCCTTGAGAGCATAGCCTCATCATCACTGTCATCTGATTTCTCTTTGGAGTCTTCAGATGAAGAGGAATCTGCAATCTTCAAAGCATTTGAAATTTTCTTTTTCGAAGAATTTTCAGAGAACCTTTCCATGTTTATTTCATGTGCCATAAGGGATCCTATTAACTTATCAATGGTCAATTGTGTTAAATCATGTGCTTCCTCTATGGCTGTGACTTTAGGAGTCCAAACATTGGTTAGGGATCTTAATATTTTTCTAACAGTTTCTTCATTTGTCAGATTTTTCCCTAAAGCACTCAAACCTACAATTATATTTGAAAATCTATTGTACATTTGAGTAATATTCTCATTTGGAAGCATTTTGAATTGTTCATACTGAGATACAAGTATGTCTATTCTAGTTTGTTTAACCCTATCTGTACCTTCATATGTAACTTGTAGCTTATCCCACATTTCTTTTGTTGTTTTACAGGCTGATAATCTATTAAACTCTCTTTTAGATAAAGCACAACATAGATAATTTTTTGCTTTATAATTTAAAGACATATTTCTTTTGTCAGCAATAGAAAGAGCACCAGAAGAGGATTCTCCCATGACTTGATAATCACCTTGATCTATTACCTGCCAGAGGTCGAAGTCAGTACCTCTGATGAAGCATTCCATCCTCATCTTCCAATATTGATAATCTTCACCATCAAAGAATGGTGGCCTTGAAACCGATTGGCCTTCATAGTTGTGAGCTTCAGATGCCATTTCTTCTCAAACCTTTTTGGGATTCTTCTGAGAAGACCTCGCTCTGATACCACTTGTTGGATCGAAATGGCAAGCAAAACAGTCCTAGAGGGGGGTGAATAGGACTTTTGACCTTTTAAAATTTCTTCTGAAAATCACAGCACTAAATAAACAGTTAGTACTCAAAGTGATGTGTGTGATTCAAGTGTAGACTTGGCGGAAACAATCACACAAAGAAATTGGACACATATTTTATCCTGGTTCGGCCCTTCCCACATGGAAGTCCTACATCCAGTCCTCAAGCCAACCACTTGAGATTTCACTAATCTGCCAATGAATTTGGCCTTCTCTCACCCTTGAGAGGAATTAAAAACCCACTTGCTCCCAAGAAAGTCTTCCCTATACAGGGACACAACAATGCCTTTTCACCAAGGCCTTCCCTACACAAGAGGGGCAAAGTGCAGAGACAGATTTTGCACAAATACAAGAAATTCGACAGAGGTGTGTTTGCCTCAAAATTGAGCACAAAACACACAGACTTCAGATGGATACAACAGATATAGAATTGACTCTAAATCCTATCTGAAGTAAAGGGGTGGACTAAAGAGAATTGAAACTGAGTACAATAGCCACCCACAAACAGAAATTCTCCACAGAATTTTCTGAACACAAGGAAGCTCTCAGAGGAAGTCAAGCATGAAGACTTCAGAGGGAGCTTGAGGAATTCGAATGACTCTTTCAAGAGAATGAGACTTGAATGCACTTTCTGGATTCTCACTTCAAGGATGATCTATCTGTGTCTCTTTATATATCTTCTTTTTCCTCTTGAGCTCTTTTTATAATCTTCAAAAATATGACCGTTTGAGAGGATGACCGTTGGAGCTTTGTGGCCGTTTGCAATATAGCCGTTTGAGGAGGAATTCTGGGATCCTTTGAGTCTTGAAGAGATTGTCCAACAGGCCTTCAAGTATGCTTCTTCCCGGGGTCTTCATTTTGTTAACAGCTAGAAGATAAGCTCTTGTAGCAAGTAGCTGAGGGAGAGGCATGCTGAACACATGCTCAATAAATGCCTGTTGCAAGGACAAGACACAAGAGAAAACATATCTCCATACCCTTGTGGTAGGTGGGTCAGAAAAATTCAGTACAAGGAATGGAACCTAGTATCCACAAGTATTACAGACAGCAGACAGATAGACAAAAAGTTAAAGTATGGGTCTGTCAGTGGTAGGTGAGATGGTTAGATGCCATGCGTCTGAGTTTTACATAAATGCTATATGTCTTGTGAAGCTAACAATAAGGCAAGGTAGGTCATCAGGACTGAGGATATCAAGGAGACACTTTTCAGAACATGTTTAGTACATGATAATTAATTTAGAAGCTGACATGTCAAATCCTGTCAGAAATATAATAATCTTCGAAGTTTGCATACAACAATCCTCCTATCGAATTTACTTAAGATAAACAAACTAGATTTGATGATCTTCATATAGTTCAGAAAATATAGAGCTGACAAGTATAAAAGGTATAAGTATAGAATTATCAGTGTAGTTGAATGTGAACAGATGAGTCGATTGAAGGAGTAAGAGTAATTCGACTCATGAGTGATCAAGGTGATTCGACTAGAATAGTTCTGTGAGGATTTCTAGGTATTCGATTGAGACAGTTGAAGGTATTAGTTGAATATAGAACTGTAAAAGTCGTCGAATTACAAAGAAAAAGACATTCGACTGTAAGAGTCGAAGTCATCAGTCGAATCACAAAGAAAAGACATTCGAATGTAAGAGTCGAAGTCATCAGTCGAATGGTATGTAAAACGATGTGGACTTTAGAAAATTTAATGACTTCTGACTGCTATTCTGAAGGAGTCGAATATGGCAGTCGGATTCAGTATGCTGAGAGATAGTTGTGGCCTTGGAAAATTTTGAGGATACTATTACCTGAAAAAAGAACTGTGGTATAAAATATATATTTAAAGATTTGTCATAGAAAAAACATAGTTTTATAAAAACTAAGAAAGACATTAAATTTCTTAGAGGTAGTTGCTCAACAACCCTCACTCCTGTGTTTGAGTTGTACGTCCGGCTGAGGGAAAGACGACAGAGGGCAGCGACTTGTGTTTTTGGGTGTGCAGTCGCTCGTAGCGCGCTCGTAGTTGGGGGTAAGGACACCAATAGTCGACATTGGTCCCTAGCAAGTCCTGTTTTCCAGTGCCTCACTTTAGGGAGCTTAGGCTAGAGTCCCTAAAGGTGCCAGGCATGGGCCTGCAGGGTGTGTGACCTACACGTGTGGTGTTGGTTGGTCTCCACTCTTCTTTGGCTTGTGCTTGTGGAGCGGCAGTTGGACCTTTCGTCCGTGACTGCGAGACTGAGAGGTAGTTCTTGTGTTGTGTTGTCCGGGTTGGATACTGGTGTCATGAACCAGTAGTCCATTCCCGTATGGTGGCGTCGTTCCTTCCGACTCGTGCTTTGCTACTGGTTGCAGTGTGTGTGTAGTGGATTGTTGGTTGTGGTTTTACCCCTTGAGGTGTGTCCTGTTGTTGGCATGGTTGTAATTTTGGTTGGTGAGCGGAGACTCACTGGTTGTGATTTAATCCGTGTGGTGTGACCATTATTGGCACATGTGTCAAGGTTTTACCCGTGGTGGAGTGCCTTGTGGTGGCATTGGTTTGGTTGTGGTTTCTGTGGTGGTACCTCGTGGTAGTAGGTACCTGTACCCTGTGTGGGTAGTGCTTTGTGGGGGTATGTTGTGTACCAGTCTTTTTAGGTGTTGAAGTGGTGGTCGTATGGTGTGACCTTCCACTTGTTGTGTTTTACCCTTTCTTGGGTAAGGTTGCGATTATGGTTTTAATGTGTGATGGATTGGCCTACTGTAGCCAGTCCTACTACCTTATGTGTAGCTTTCGACATATCGTGGTTGGGGTAGAATGGACCAGCTCTTGGTCAGTGGACCTGTACCCATGTGTTTGAGGTTCGCCTGTGAAGCTTGTTTCGTAGGCAGTGGTTTGCTGTGTGGCTTGTAGCTTAGGTGACCAGTTGCTGAGGTAGTATGCCTGTGAGGCCAGTGGCCTAGGCGTTTCAGTTGTTGAGCGGACTAGTAGTGTTGTGCTAGTCCTGTAGTTCCTTTTTCTTTCCGAGGAATATGTATTTGTTTATGATTTACCATTTAAGCTGTTAATTATTATAAATGTTGTGAGCATGATATGGTTTGACTATTTGAGTTGCCAGTGAGACCCTCTGGGGTTGAGATTCTTCAGTGTGGTGTGTTATTTTTGGGTGGTCCCCTACTGAGCCTGTGACTTGTTGAGGCTCACTCCCCTACTGTTCTTTTCAGGGCTTGCCGTTTGTGTGGTTTGTGGAGACGTTGTGGCAGACTTGCACCACCAGCAGTTGAGTTGTAGTCGTATTGTGTGAGCTTGTGCTCCCTCGGGGTATGCCCCAAGTAGTTGTACTTTTTAATTGGACATGTAATAATGTATTGGGATAGTTGTACAATGTGGTTTACAGATATGAGCACATGTACTTTCTTGTGTCTTATACTGTAGTTGTTGTCTTTTATATTCTTACTGGACACTTGTGTGAGATATCCCTTGCGAAACTTCGGTCCGTTCGCGGAAGGCGGATCTGGATATGGAGCCTTATTGGGCATAAGTATTCAGAGCCGTCACAGTTGGTATCAGAGCATAGTCCAGTTAGAATATGAAATGACATTGAGGGTACAATGTCCCAAGACATGGTTTAATGTCCACTGTTGATAGTAAGTCTGTGGTTTTATGTGATCTCCAGTATGGTTTTTTTATGTGAACTTTTGATATGAGAACTGTGTGTTTTTGTTTGTTAAACTGGAAGTTGTTAGAAATGTTAGAAAAATGGCACAATTAATGGTACAATGAGTGTGGTCACATCAGAATGCCAGTTTGTGATGAAAATATAATTGTTTGAAAAGTTCTCAATTATAGAAATTAAAGGGATTAATGAATTCAGTTATGGAAACAAGTGTAAGTGTTTTAGTGAGGACCAAAGTTAGCAGAGATAGGTATAGGGTAATGATGTAATGGAATGGCAGAAGAAATAGCATTATGATGGGGAATAGTGTAGTGTGATCAGAATTGTTAAATGTATGAATTGTGGCTGAGAATTTTAACAGAAATAGTTAATGTATTTGAGATTTGTGTTGATAGCTATTAAGAGTGGCTTGATTAGCAATGTGTCAGGTTGGAAATGATTAAGTGAGGTAGTTCAGCTTAAGATGTGGTATTAGCAAACAGAGGAACAGTAATGCGTGGCAGTCAGATGAAGTGTGTATTTGTGACTAGAAATGGGTGCAGTAAAGAGTTTCAAAATAGTGCTGTTATGAATAATGATGATAATGGAAAGTTTGATATAAAGATTTGTGTAAGTATGTGTAGAGATGAGCAGCTGGGTAAAGAAAGAATAAAGGAAGAGCAATGAGCAGTCAGATTTTTTGAGAATTTCATAGGAAAGATATTTGGTTAGTAAGTGACAGTGGATAAGGATTCTTGCAAAAAGATTTCTATAGAATTATAGTGTTAAAGATAAGAGCAGTAATGGCAGCATTTGTGTGTAATTTGTGGGCACAAGAAAGTAAAGTTTGTGCCGGAGGCAGATTAAGGTCAAGGCAAAATAAATTGTGAATGGATATTTGTGAGTAAGCCGCAAAAGTGGAACTGTTTGTATTCAGTAGTAGATCAATAATGTAGAATAGAGGAGCCAGGCAGAATCAGATATTGTGTTTGAAGGATATAGTTTTAGTTTATGGCTATGTCAGTATTTTAATAAGAAAGATTGCAGTGTGAATGGTACAGTAAGATTAGGCAGTTAGTAGAATAGTTAAGAGAAACACTTTGCAGAAATGAAATTATGATGTTGGCAGTAAAGTTAAAGTTCAATATTACTAAATAGATGAAGAATATGGCAGATTATAAAGCAACGATAATCAGATGAATCAAGGAATGTGCAGTAGGAATTTGTGTAAATAGTAAGCAGCAAGGTGATTCAGATGAACGAATGGGTTTCGTATAAGAATGTCTCCAAAGTTTAATGTAAAGGTCGCAATAGAACAGTTAAAGAATAGTGAGTAGATTAAAAGGTGGCAAAGCAAAACAGAAAGGATAAGGAAAGGCATGATCAGTTTAGCAGCAAGGAATTTTGAATAAGATGACATAGAGTAAATTTTGTCTTGATAACAGCGTGGCAGCAGTGAGAATAGAAATTGTAAAAAGATATGGGTTTGATTTGCTGAGTTAGTCAGAAAATATTGTCTGAAGTGAGGAAAGCATATAAAGGGTAAAATATGTTAGTAGTGATACGGTAAAATTTAGAATTTAGTGTGGCACAAAAATAGTTAAAAATAGAATCTGAGCAGGGTCAGTTAAGCAGTATAATTATGAGATAAGAAAAGTGCAACGTCAGCCTGGGAATACGAATTATGGTAAAATGTGTTGACAGTGGTATACCAGAATTTAGAATTTAAGCAAGTGGTTCGATTAGAATAAGAAAAGTAGACCGGAAACATTAGTGTTTTCTTCCAGTGGTAAGTGAATAAATAAGATGATTTGGGAAGCCAGTAAAGGTGAAATTGAGGTTAGAGTTATGGTTTTGCCCAGTGTTTGGTGTGATCAGAGTAGTGCAGCGGAAGCGTGGTGGGTCCATAACCCACAAGTCAGACAGTTAAGTATATGAATGCTGCAGAGTAATGGCTAACGGTGACAAGTAGATAATGAAATGGCACTGAGGAATTCAAGAATTTAAAAAAGGTTTAGCACAACAGAACATCCAAAGGTAGCGGAATAAAGTGAAAGGTTTTGAGCAAGGAAAATGGCCCAGAAAGAAATGTTGCAAACACAGCCCAGAAAATGTGGAAGCAGGTTGAGTCCAAGGAGATAAAGCGCCACCGACAAGGTAGAATCGCCTACGGTCAAAGGGTAAGGAATGTCAGATTGAATCTATGGAATGGAGCAGTAATGAAATGAATTGAAAAGAGAATAGAAGGCAGAACAAGTGTGAAAATGAATAAATGGGTTAGTCAGTACAGATGGTTTGAAAGAAAGATGCAGAGGAAGTGTATCCTACTTGTTCTGTGTATGGTTTTATTTATTTTTAGGTGATAATCTGGCTTATTATGGTTTATTTTGAATGTCGAGGATGACATTCCTTTTTAGGTGATAATAATGTAACATCGCGCGTTTTTCGGATCCTCATGGATCCTTGTTTAGCAGGTTTGGTGGCCAATGTGTGGCCCATTAGCTTGTGTTTCAGGTGCCCACGTGGGTTGTGAGGCTTTATGGGCTGGCAGATTGGGCCCAAAGTGCTCACAGGTGTTGTGCCTGTGAACGTGACAAGGGGTTGCATCATGTTCTGAACGCGACGGCCCTGGTGGTTGCATACTTGTTACCGTTGTTTGGTGGTCTTTGTCTGCATGGCTGCCGCGTGTCGTGCGCTGGGCAGTCAGCTGACGTCGGCCTTGGGAAGGCGATGGCCTCCCACGACGCGTTCAGGTCGTGACGCATGGCTACGTCACATTCCCAACCGCTGTGCCTTTTTAAAGAGGTTTTGGCCAGACAGAGCTGTGGCAAGCTCTGCTCGGCCAGGGGAGGCTACTGCGGCGGTTCTCCGGGCAATTCGGCGGTTTGGTGGTTCGTTTGGCGCGCTCTCACTGCAAGGATGTTGTGTGGAGCGAGGGGAGACGCCGTGCCATGTCTGATTTTCGCATTCTTCGCAAAGGTAGGGAGAATCCACCTTGTTCTGTTGCGTCGATTGCATGAAATGCATGTATGTTTGGTTTTTGGCGTTAAGAATAGTAGATACCATGTTAGGGTATTCATTAAAGCATGAAAACTGAAAATTAAACGTGGTTTGCATGGTTTGGGGTGGTAATCCGGGGAGAGGATACCGGATTAGGGTTACTGCCTGAGAAGGCGATGGAACCCCCTGTCGCGACAGGCCGACCCATCACGTTAATGTTTGCGATTGCGACATGTCGGGGTGTCGCGTTCTGAAGGCGACATAGCCCCACGTCGCGGCCTCAGCCGAGAGGTCATATGGTGCATGGTTTCAGTGGTATGATTATTCCATTATTGGTATTTTCCTTGCATGGTTGGTGTGGGTGGTGCATGGGCACCCGTAGCACTTTTAAGCTCGCTGTTCATGTGGTTGGTGTGCTGTTTATATAATGAACATGTGGTTTATATGGTTAATGTATAGTGTGTATGGTTTGAATAGAGTATAAAGGGTGGTTTGTGGTAGCCGGGCGGTGAGGTTTCCACGTGAACCTAGCCTTGGCTTTCTAATGTCTATTATAGGCTAAGTAAGGTGGTTAATTAGTAAAGTATAAATATGGTTGTTTGCCTGTGTGGCTTGTAGCTTAGGTTACCAGTTGTTGAGGTAGTATGCCTGTGAGGCCAGTGGCCTAGGCATTTCAGTTGTTGAGCGGACTAGTAGTGCTGTGCTAGTCCAATAGTTCCTCTTTCTTTCCGAGGAGTAAGTATTTGTTTATGATTTACTGTTTAAGCTGTTAATTATTATAAATGTTGTGAGCATGATATGGTTGACTATTTGAGTTTCCAGTGAGACCCTCTAGGGTTGAGGTTCTTCAGTGTGGTGTGTTGTTTTTGCGTGGTCCCCTACTGAGCCTGTGACTTGTTGAGGCTCACTCCCCTACAGTTCTTTTCAGGGCTTGCCGTTTGTGTGGCTTGTGGAGATGTTGTGGCAGACTTGCACCACCAGCAGTTGAGTTGTAGTTGTGTTGTGTGAGCTTGTGCTCCTTCGGGGTATGCCCCAGGTAGTTGTACTTTTTAATTGGACATGTAATAATGTATTGGGATAGTTGTACAATGTGGTTTACAGATATGAGCACATGTACTTTCTTGTGTCTTATACTGTAGTTGTTGTCTTTTATATTCTTACTGGACACTTGTGTGAGATATCCCTTGCAAGACTTCGGTCCGTTCGCGGGAGGCGGATCTGGATATGGAGCCTTATTGGGCATAAGTATCCAGCAGGAGTATGGGATGATGAACAGATGGGTAAACTTCGCACGAGAGTGGTTAAGGATAAGTTTATATAGATGTCCAACTTTCATGCATGTATGGCACGTAGCTATACACATGCTGTCGTAAAAACTCCTTTTCTTACAGCACAACCATGTTTACCATGAGGTTTACCCCTCTAACACATACCATGGTTCGGGTAACCCATTCACACAAGAGGTAAAAGGTCTTACGTAGCCAAGACTACGTAAGCAAAAATATTTCAAGAAAATGGGTTACGTAATTAGGAGATAATTTACTTGGCCTCTTTATCCTTATATTTTTGTATCCAAACGATGTCCAATCAAGTTGAAATTTCAAACATAAGTTAATTGAAAGGTTTTATAAATTATGGTAATTTTAGTTCAATTTTGGAATTAATTTTCCATCCAGTAAAAATTACCCGAAAAATCGTTGTGTCGACTTAATCTTGATATCTGTACATCAATAATTCAAGATATTTATGTTTTTAGAATCAACACATTTTTTTGGGAATTATGGTATTTCAGATTTCAATTTCGTTACTGAATTCTGGTGATGTCCTATCGGAGTGCACACATCTAAAGACAACACTAGAATTATATTAATAATATAAAAATAATCTTAATTAAAGGTAATTACATCTCATGGAAGTGATTAAGTTTAACAATAAAAATTCATCACCTTTTTCTCAATTTTCAATAAATATAATTTGGGGTGTTACATGATCAAGGATTTTAACCCGGAGTGAGAACTGTCTTGGTTGGCCAAGGCGGGCTTCATCGGCTAAATCCATTGATTTCTTGGTGTTTTAGAGGAAAGTAACTTAGGGATCGGGTTCCCAACCTTATATTTTACCTTTTATAATTTTTCCATAATTTTAAAATTTTACCAAATAGACGGATTTAGGGTTTATATGAGTCTCAGATGAGTTCTGGTTTCCTATTAGATTAGTGTCAACCTTGACTACTGTCAAGGATGAACTTAACGTCAACTTTTTTGCCGTTAATTGAGGTTAACGACAACAGGGTTGCCGTCAAGTTCTTCTGTCCACTATTTTGACCTGTTTTTACATATGGATTTATATTTTGTGTTTAACTTCGAATGGACTTTCTGTGAAATGTATAGTGTTAAGTAGAACAACTTTTTGACACACTGTAAATTGGTTAATTTCTGTAATCACCATGATTTTAGGGCAATTTTCTGAGTTCTAGAATTAAGCATAGATTTAATAGAAAAATTTTATATTTTGATGCATGCTCGTGATAAAATTGTGATTTCTATGTAGAAGTACATGACAACAATATGTTTATACTGTGCTAGATATGGAATCCAAAATTGACTATTTTTCTGTAATTTCCATGACTGTAATACGAAAATCAACAGTACAATTTAATTTGAAAAAATAGTTTCTGGATTCTAAAAATCATGAGATTTTAAACAATGGTTTTTATGGTTATGATACACAATTAGTAAAAATATTGAACTAGGTTGACAGACAGCTTCACTCTGATGAATATTTCTCTATTTATATCACTGATTTGATTACTACGGAAATTAGAATATATGTGAGAAAATCATGAAAAGTTCATGATTTGATTTATGATAGTAGAGGCACGTTCTGACAAAATTTTGTGATTGTTTGATGACTATAACTATTTTAGTCTGACTATCATCATGAGAAATGTGTTTTATTGAAATGGTTTGTGAGAAAATGTTTAGAAAATACAGCATGTGATAAATCAGAAATATGTCTCTGTCAACATCTGAATATATGTATATAATTTGGCAGCATGTTATGTTACATTGAATCTGGAGAAATTTGTATATGGATTTGTATATGGCCAATAAGACACTGCCACCATAAAAGTAATCTAGAACAGGACCATAGTATGCCCCTATAGAAATGTTCAATATGTTATATTTCCCGAGAGCATGGGAAAAATCCTGGAGGTGGACAAGTACCACTGGTTAAGGTGGGGAGGCTTCCCCCGGTATTGTGCAATAACCAGACTCTATCACTAATTGCCTAGGTGATGAGTATCTGTTCATATGTCTATCTGACTTCTAATGGGTGGTTTGGGCCGTGTCTTGGCCAAAATTTGTACATATGTATATGTTATGAACAAGTTTGTTTTCAACTCTATAAAGATTTCATGTAATACTTGTTTTATTCCATTCGGGTGAACGTTTTGTAACCATGCTTAATATGCAAACTCTTGGAACCATGTATGATAATGTACCATGTTAATACTTGAGTTTATGTCATCATGATCAGATCTGAAATCTTTTAGCAAGGTTAAGCATTATGAAGTTAAGTTCATGTCTTAAACTCATGTTTTATTCAAGTAACAATTGTACCCACTTTTGACTTAAGATGTATTTGATAAATGAATACATTGCAAATAGTATGGTTGTTGAATTCTATAGCAATAACATGTTTTTGAAACTATTATATATATGTTAGATTGGTAATCCATTTTTGTTCGCTTGCTGAGTCTTCGTTGTAGACTCATACTTGCTTAACATTTCAGGTGAGACATCGGATCCCGAGGCTTTAGTGGCAGATCGGATTCGGAGCGAGATGTTTGATTGTGATTGTGTGTTTGAGTGATAATTGTATGTGAAGATTTGCTTATGTTAGGAACATTATAATTGAACTACATATATCATTGTGGACTTATTTGATGGACTATGGACTTGATTATTAAAGTTGATGAATTGTGCTTTATTTCCACAGTATTATTATTTATTTGTGAATGAATCAACCTACATTTGATATATATTGGGGTGTGTTTCCCATGTAGCACATCCCTTGGACTCGATGAGAGTTGGTATAACTAGACCGGGTCTAAGTGGGGTGTTACAGAGATGGTATCAAAACTATGTTTCGATCCTGGGACCTGTGGGTTATGGGCCCACCACGCTACATTTGTAAGTTGAGGATATTCATGAGTAAACATCAACTTAAGTGATCCATGTTCCTAAGTCTAAAATAAAGTACTAGATAATTAGAGTTATACAAATTAACTAGCTTATGATGCTGAGGGGGACTCTACCCTTGGGTAGTGGAATCCTGAGTTGTTGCTCAGGGACTGGACGTAGGACTCCTGTGGAAAGGAAGTCCGAACTAGGATAAAATCTTGTGTAGTGTGTCTGATTGCTTTTTGTTTATTGTTTTCTTCAAGTCACAGGCAGAAGGTTTTCATCAGGCAGAGGTTGATTGTAGCACAGGATAGGCAGAAAAGCTACGCCGACAACAGAAGGAAGGACTTGGAGTTCGAGGTAGGCGAACATGTATTTCTCAAAGTATCACCTACACGAGGCATGTCAGGTTTGTAAGTGCGCATAACGATTTGCCCTCATAACGATTCGATTTCAATCTCACATCGACTTCAATCTTACAACGATTTCAATCTCCCATCGATTTCGTAAGTGAGCATAACGATTTGCTCTCATAACGTTTCGACAAGTGAGCATAACGATTTGCTTATAACAATTTGCTCATAACGATTTGCTTACAACGATTTCAATCTCACATCGATTTCGTAAGTGAGCATAACGATTTGCTCTCATAACGATTCGACAAGTGAGCATAACGATTTGCTTATAACGATTTGCATATAGCGATTTACTTATAACGATTTGCTCATAACGATTTGATCATAACTATATTGTGTTACGAATAAGCAACGATTCTCATGAACAATAACTCACTAGCACAACGATTCTATAAGTCCTGTAATTCATATCAATTCATGAGCTATAACGACTTGATATTTAAATATCTTGACTACTCAAAGTCATCCCGTGTATTTCACTGTTATCCATGCATTAAATACAACTGTACATTTCTCTGCACAATGCATGTCTAGATATCTTCTATTCTTATGCTCCTTCATGTAATATCTTATTGGAAAGACAGAATGGAAATTTCTATCTTGATGTATTCTCACTCTAACGTTGACTGACAACAAGAGACAGCTTAACTGTCTACGTTTTAGCATTTAATGTGTGCAGGTCGCTGACAGGACGACTCTATACAACGTTGGACAAAATAGAAGCTGGAGGATATCAAGAAGTATTTTCTTCTTACGTGCATGGAACGCAAAGAACCATTGACTACAAAGGAAAGTCATGCAGTCTAACGTCCTCACAACTTAGAGACAACGGATACTTCAACGGTTACATTTTTCAAAGAAGATATAAATAGAAGACTGGTGCCGACGTGAAGATCACACTCGAGAATTCAAAAATCAGCAAGCACCTTAGAAGAGCTCAAGTCTCACTCCATCACCTTGATATAGCTCTTAGCTCTCTGCATCTAGTGTACATCTTAGAGAGAGCGTTTGTGTATTGAGAGAGTTTTCTATTGTTCATCTTTTCCTCTCAGTCTTGGCTTCGGATCAAGCATTGTGCTGTTAGCTTGGTCCAGGGGCGCATCATCTCTTGAACACTTTTGTGTGTTGATTCCCTTCGTGTAAAGGAAGACTTGGGGGTTCCAGGTTGTTCATTTCCCTTCGTGTTGAGGAAGACCTGGTGGGATCAAGGGTGTTGTATTCCTCTTTGGGTTGAGAAGAGAAGACCAGCTGCGGCTAGGTGTGTAGTGTCCTTGAGGGGACTGTACCCTTGGGTAGTGGAATCCTGAGTGTTGCTCAGGGACTAGACGTAGGACTCCTGTGGAAAGGAAGTCGAACCAGATAAAATCTTGTGTAATGTGTCTGATTGCTTTTTGTTTATTGTTTTCTTCTCGCTAACACTAACAATGATCGATGTTCTTGTTGTGTGAATGTTTTTGTGGACAGGTTTTAGATAATCAATTTTTAAAGAATCCCATTCACCCGCCCCCCCTCTGGGCTTGCTAGCTGGGCAACAGGGAGAGGGTGTAAGGCCTTGTACATTTTATCATTTTCTGTTATGTTTTGATTACTAGAGGAATTTATTCTTAATGTCAACATCCTTTGACGTTAACAACTGGTTGACAACATGCTATATGTCGTTTATAGTCTGGCTTGAGGATCTTGATGTCAAAATTGATTGACGTCTACTTCATGTAGATGGCAATAAATTGGACATCAACTTCTCCAGTTGCATTGGGTTTCTTCCCTGAAATAGTCCTAATTTCTCCGGGGGATAAACATGGAAACCCCACGTCGGCTGGATTCTCTTTCCTATGATTCCTACAACCCAAACCCCTATAAAACTAAGTCATCTCTACACAGAGAGGACTTTTGCTCAGCTAGGGTTATTGGGTTTCAGAGAGAGGAAATGATAAGGTTTTGAGGTTGTAGATCTGACGGATCAGAGGTTGTACCGACATTTTTCTGCAAGAGGGAGGCCCTTCAGAACGTGAGGAAGCTCTCTCGTTGCTGGAAGATTGTCTGCTAGGTCGTGGAGGTCGAATGAAGATAGGAGAGATCACCTCTTTTGCTTGGCCGAGGAGGGCTATCACCCTAATTCGATCTCTAGGGAGTTTTCTAGAGGCACGTAACTTAGGGGTTTCATCCCTATGCCTGTTACCTAGGGTTTTTTGATTTTTAAAGATTTTGTCTCGCGTCGTGGACCCCAAATTCTATTTCCTTGTGGTTTCGATCTGCACTTTCTGCATACAGGAAGGTGACGACAACATCCTTACCATTAAGTTCCTGTGTTGACGGCAATCGATCATGTCGTTAACCACCCTTGACGACAACCCCCTTGCCGTTAAGTTCTTCAATTTCTTCATAAATGTGTTTTAGCATATGTGATGTGATTTTTCGGAGGTTTTAAATGTATGTATGGGTTAAGGGTTTTTATCCTGTCATATATGTATGAAAGATAGACTCATGAAATTTTGATATTTTTCTGATCATATTTGTAATGGTTAGAATTTCTGGTAGAAGAAAATAAGCATGCCATATTAGATTTAAATTCGAGATAAATAAGTGTGATGTGTATCATTGTCTTAGTATTTTTCCATAGATGTAGGGTTCGGTGGACATGTTTTAGACAGAAAAGAATCACTAATCCTCTGTTATACATGTTTTGATAAATTATCTTGTTAAATTGCCTGAAATCTGTTTAAATGTTAAAAATAAGTACATTGTCGAGAAAACCCTAAAAAATTAAACATCTGATATACTCCATGTGTAAGACTTGTGATTAACATTTGAGCATGTTCTGACATCTGTGACTACTGTTTCCAATTATAAGTCATTAATGACCATGTTAAGCATGATTAGTACCATGATTAGGCTCTGTTAAGTATGTTCTAATACTGTTAAGTAGTAATGACTACTTCTATAATCTGAGATATTGTGGTGTCTTAAAGCATGTGAATAGACCATTAAATGCATGAGAATTTTGTTAAATATGTGATTAATGAAATTAAGTGATTAATGTGCTAAGATTGACACTACTACCATAGAAGGCTGTGAAGCCATACTGTAGAAAAGTCTCTATGGGAAAGCTCAATGTGTATGTGATACCCTGTGGGCATCAGGATGAAATCCTGGAGGTGGACAAGTACCATTGGATTGCTTCTCCCAATTCTTCACAGTTTCCAAGATTCGTCACTGTATTGCCTAGGTGACGGGTATGTGATATGTGTGTGATGTGTCCTTCTTTATGGTGGTTCAGACTATGTGTCACGACAAAAGATGTGTAAAGATGTGAATTAAGTGTGAATGTGCAAAGTGAATATGTGAAAGTGATGTCTTAATGTGCTCCAATGTGTAAGAATGCGAAACCATGTGATTAAGTTACTTTTATGATTAAACAACAAGTAAAAGGTGAGGATATGTGACATAGGAACATATTGAATGTGTTAGATATCATGTTAGTATCCCTAGTAGATATGTGCTTAACTTCATGATTAGAATACTTGGAGATGTGTTATCCTATGAATTATGTTAGGCATCTTGTGTTTTATGAAATCCATGTGTAATTAGCATGTTGTAGAATTGTTCATTTACTACTTTCTTATTGCTACATGAATCATGTGATAAATGGCTCTATATGTTATACTTTTGTAGAAGAATGTGATAAGTGTTTGGATGTATGAGACGGCCCTCAGTATACCGGTACGGTCATACCGACCCAAGTCGATATAGCGAGAGTCCTCACAGTGGGACATTACCCAACGATACAAACAGCTGAGATACACGCGAATATATATAACAGAGTAGCGGAAGTAAAAGAGAACTATCTCCATTCATTCATCATCCACATTAAACATACATGCAGTTTACAATTTGCAGAAAGGAACTAAAATTCACATGATTTAATTTGCTGAAATAGAAATACAATGTCCACATATTACATTCTTTTCATGATAATCCTAATACAGTTCAAGTACATACGAACGATTACACAATCACAAGAAGCTCCAAGTAACTAGTCTCCGCGCTCGGAGTCCGTCTCCACCGTCTCCTCCAACGGTGTCGTGTCACCACTACACCTGTACGCGAAGCAAGGAGTGAGTCCAGGGACTCAGCAAGTAACGCTATACATATATACACGTACAAGTCCTAGTGGTTTCTACATGCACATACAATTAGCAACACATAGCATGCTAGTTCATTCAAGGTTTCAACCTATCATGAAAGTTCTACATTTTATACATAACGCATGCTTTCAGATTTCAAAATATAACATTCACCTATCACATGGTCTCTAATCCATTCACTTATGAACTTTAATCTTATAAAGAACCAAACATGAGAGTTATCCACATGGACAATTTACATATATGAACGGGGAACATAGATAGCATGGAATCTACATGTTCTTAAGTACCTACATAACTTTTTCACATGCTTTAGGTTGCTGATTTCACATGGTTCAAAGACTATAAACATACACATGAAAGCTACAATGGCTTAGAAATAACACATGAACACTCCATCATGCCACTTTGCACACATACTCATTATTGTTCCTAATCGGATTCTAACACTTTGCAAACATAACACAAGAAGGATAACATGCATTTCTGATTCACATGGTTTCAGATTTAGCCTCTCATGGTTTCAATAATACATTGCACATCTAGATTTTCACATTTTCCTTTTTCACAATTTCCTCTTTTCACATGGTTACACTTTACACATACACATTCACATGTCACTTACACATTTACACATGGTCACATACACTTTACACATTACACTTTACATATTTTAGTGCCGTGACACATAGTCCAAACCACCAAAGAAGGACACTTCACATCACATAACACATAGGCACCATCTAGGCAATGCAATGGTGACTCTTGGACTGCGCAGACCGGGAGAACAAGTCTCCACCCTAACCAGTGGTACTTGTCCACCTCCAGGATTTCCCCCTATTTCCCTTAGGGTCACTTAACACAATGAACGTTCTCAGGGGGACTTTTCCCTGATACAGCTCCACTGCCTTCTCGGAAGCAGTATCACATTTGCACAGTTTACACTTTACACATTTAACGTTTACACATGGTTTTACACTTGGCACTCTTCATTTCATTCACACTTTCTTACTGACCTGAACCCTCTGTTTTCCTAACATGGTACTAGAGAGTTTTCAAGTTTCAACATGTAGTAAACACCACCAATCATGCTGGTTTAAACAAAATAAAACACATTACTATCATGTACGATTATTCACAATTCACATGAAAACACATAACCTTTTTATTACTGTTCCAAATAACCTGAAATTTAAACCACATGCTGTTTTCAGGTTCAAAATCATACCCTCAATTTTTCAGATTTTTTTGAGCTAAATAGGATTTACAGAAAATCAATACTATATCATATTATTCACAATTTAAGCTAACATGGTCTAACACATTTGAAATTCATCCACTTACTGTTTTGCACAGAAATTACTAATGCATGATTTCAGAATACAACTTCATCCTAATTCATACATCTATATCAAATTAACCGCAAAACCGCTTTTGCATGTTTTTTTAACTTTACCGAACCGAACTTTATTTATGATTCCACAAGCATGCTATTTCCAAAATTTCAGAATCTACATACATGCCCCACAAATCTTCATGAATAGACTGAAAACAAGATATTCAACTAATCCTAATCATGGAACATTGATTCGCAAAATTTTTTCCACAGTTAGCTCACAAGTCTACAAGACCTTATTGCCCCACATTCACCATCACACCACATTCAATCCACAACCACAATGCACAATATACATAGCTTATATAAATACCATATATCCTCATCACGAAAATCATAACGAAATTAACGTATAGAAGGGACAGAACAGCTCACTGTTCTGTCCTGAAGAACTAGACGGCGGTCTCTGGCCGCTGACTCAGAGTCAGCGGCAGGGTCGATGGACGCCAAGGAGGAACGGGCGTCCAGGGACCTTGCCGTTTACTCAGGTCTGTGCAGAAACACGACACCGAGCTCTGAAATTTGGGTGAAATAGAGGGTCTAGGACTCGAGGGAAATTCCATAAAAATTGTAAAAACCTCCTAGACTCATACGGGGATACCCTAGATAGGTCACTTGCCTTCAAAATTCTTCTAGGGGATTTAGGGGCTTGGTGAAGACTCCTTGGGCAGTCCCAAAGTTGCAGAAGCACTTCCAAGATCGCCTTCCCTCCGGCTTCCTGGTTGATCTCCACGCCGAGGGGATGATGGGGAGGCCTTCCTTATGCTTCAGCTTCCTCCTTGTTGCAGAAGATCTCCAAATGACCTCCAAGGGGCGGATTTGGGGTTCACAAATGGGGTTTTCTCACAGAAAGCTCTAGGGTTTTCTCTCCTCTCTTCTCTCTCTTGCAAGGGTGAAAGTGAGAAGGGGAGAGGCCAATTCGGGTTCAGGATGTAGGAGAACCCCTCACCCACTCACCATACCGATTAGACATGTCAGAGCCTTTGGGGGACATCCCCCCAATGGTTGCCATGCCTTGCTTCAGAAGATAGCAGCTCTGCTGCGCATGCAGGCCAGAGAAGTCGACGTCCAGATCGCTGGACGCCGGGGGAGCTAGGGTTGGCGTCCAGGTCTGGACGCTAACACCACCTCAACGGCCTGGGGATTGACGCCAATAGGGCCTTTGGTCAGAACCCTAATTTATGCAGAAAACCATGCATACCGGACATATATACATGCAATGTACATATATATCGTATCCACACTACCATCATGCAATAATACATTATTTATACTTAATATAAACCATGCATACGTAACTATACTATTTAAATACCTACTAATTATGTACATACCTACACAAGCACAATATACACACGTAAACGAAAATACGACGGAAATTCGAGGTCTTACAATGTAACCATTAGGTTGCTTGCTGAGTCTTTTGTGAAGACTCATCATTGCTTAACTATACAGGTGAGGCAGGTATTCCAGAAATTGAGGGGAGATAGCGAGGAGCGACTCCGAGGAGAGGAGTAGCTGGGACTAGAGAGCTATTCACATAGATTGTACTTTTCTTTTACTTAGTACGTGAGATGATGATGTGATATGGACTTATGGACTTGTTCATTTGTGGACTTGGTGTATTTATTTTGCTACTATATAGACTATGAGATGTGTGTGATGAAGATGGAATAATAAATTTTTTTATTCCGCTGTACTCTCCTTTGTTATTTATGTACGTCTCTACCTACTGTGTTGTGTTCGGTATATGTCCCACTATGATGACGCGCTTTATATCAACGTTGATTGGTATAATCGTACCGGCATAAAGGGCATCATTACACTCAATGACTTCCCCGCATATGCTAATTTGTCAGGGTGGAGCACTAAAGGAACATATGTGTGTCCGACATTTAACTATAATACATATTCAAGAAGACTTAAAAATTGTCAGAAATGTTGTTATCTTGGGCACCATCGATTTTTGCCAGTACATCATAGATGGAGGAAACACACATATAAGGATAGATTTGATGGCATAGTCAAAGCTGGGAAAGCTCCAAAAATTTTGAATCGTCGTGAAGTGTGGGAGCAACAACAATAGATGGTGCCTATTACAAGATTTGGGAAGAATTTTAAGAAAGACATTGATAAACTAAAAGGATGGAAAAAATAGAGTATTTTTTTAGGGAGTTACCATACTGGCAAAATCTGCTTCTCCGACATCATTTAGATGTGAGCATATCGAAAAAAATCCTTGCGACAATCTATTAGGTACTTTAAATCTACTTGGATCTGGTTGGTTACCGTAAGGACACGGTTAAGGCACTGATGGACTTAGAAGATTGGGGAATACATTCAGAGTTGCATGTGTCGAAAGATCAAGGAGGAAAACCACCTGCAATAATTTTTACATTGAATAGAACACAAAGGTTACATATTTGTGACTTTCTAAGGAACATTAAAGTCCCCGATGGATATTCAACTAATTTATCGAAGTGTGTGGACTGTAAAATGGAAAGCCCATTGGGTTGAAGAGTCACGACTCTCATGTTTATATTCAAGTGTTGCTGCCTTTAGCACTTCACAACATTGTTCATACAGATGTGACTGACCCAATTATCGAGTTGAGTATGTACTTTAAAGATATATGTTCCAAAGTTCTGAGGCCAAAGCATTTGCTTAAGTTAGAAGCTGATATAGCAGTAACACTATGCAAGTTAGAACAAATTTTTCTGCCATCATTTTTCACTATCATGATTCATTTGATATCACATTTGGCTTATGAAGCCAGAATTGCTGGTCCAATTCAATACCGGTGGATATATACTATAGAACGATACTTGAAGAAGTTGAAATATTATGTGTGTAATAAAGCACGACTGGAAGGTTCAACTGTGGAAGGTTGTCTTCTTGAGGAGACTATTTCGTTCTATTCCATGTACTTGCCCAATATAGTCACTCAATTTAATCGTACATAAAGAAATTATGATGGTGCTTCTAGTCGCAGTGACGATGTTGCTTTCTTGTCAATCTTTAATCCCCCAAGACTTTTTTGAAGGGTAAAGTTGAGAATCGTGTGTTATCTGAGGAAGAAGTGCAGTTGGCACACATGTATATTTTGAAACAGATAGAGGAGGTTGATCCTTTTTTGGCTGAACATAGATGAAGACTAGAAACTTGTAGAGGAATTGAGAAAGATCTCAGAAAAATGGTTTCAAAGTTATGTCCAAGAATTAAAAGATGCAAATGATCCTCGATGCACTCAAGATATCCAAATTTTGTCCAAACACCATCAGAATTGCTTATTCACATTCAGACTATATTGCAAATGGATTTAGGTTTCATACAAGAATGCATATTATCATGCAGACTCAACTATGTGGTGTTGTGTTGTAATTGCAAATCTTAAAAATAAATGTGATGGCTATTATGAACATCTTAAAGATGTTGTAGAAATATGTTTTGACCATAAAAAATGTGTTATATTGTTTGAATGTGACTGGTGGGATGTTTATTGTGAAGATAGGGGATTCCAGTTGACAAATATGGGATCATCAGTCGCAGCACCAATCAGAAATTAGGGAAAAATAAGTCATTTGCACTTGCCCAATATGTAGAGCAGGTGTTTTATGTAGACGATATTAGAAGAACATGATGGATCATTCCTATCAAAGCACATCCTCGAGACTATTATAACATGTCAGAACATGATGATGTGCCTGAGGATGAAATTGTTGAAGCTTATCAAGAAATTTTGATTGATGTTCCTATCAATGGACAAATATTTGATGTTGATGTAACTGAAGGAATTAATGAGAGAGTTGGAGGATATACAGAGACTTATGTGGGGTTGTAATTATGCTGTGCTTTTTATTATAATATTTAATGTTTATAATGTATATGTTATATTGTATAATATGAATGTGTACATCCATTTAATTTGTTTTTACAGGATGTGAATGTGTCTCCTTTTTCATGATATATCTCTATTTTTCAAAATATGAATGTATGGATTTTTTTTTCACAGGATGTGTACACATGTGGATATGCTTCTAATACAGGGGAGATGTTATTGAATATTCTTTGTAAGTTATATACACTGTTTATTAATATCAATCTTTCAGATATGAGTTCGCGTAGTGGATCACGGGTTCGGAGATTACAGACTGTGGATGGTGCATTAGGTCATTCATCTGAAGACTCTGTTGCAAGTCATCCTTCTCAAGCCCTTCTTCCTACCACTCAGGGGGCGTCTTCTGCTGCATCTACATCTTCTTCTGTAGCAGGTATATTTTTACATTCGGTAACATTGTAATTTATATTTACTTTAGTTTCATAAAATCTAATCATTTTCTTTATGTATATGTTTTTACATAGAGACACCATCCGTGGGGTCAGGGGACTAGTCGTCAGGGTCCCTCTAGAGGTGCCATAGAGAGGAGGCTAGAGCCTGGACATAAATAGAATGTGAGAGTAATCGTGGATATAGGGTAGGTGAGCAAGGGACAAACTTTATAAGCCGTATGGGCATTGTCATCAGGCTGCATTGCAAAATATGACATATTTTTTTTTCAAAACTGCCTGAAGAGACAAAGAATGGAATATTTTGAGATCTTGAGGTAAATAGATTAATATTTAAAGTGGATATTGTGTATTTGTGAGATATTTAAATTGGATTGGTAACATATGTGTAGATGTGGTACCGTTGGGATCGTACTCCTCAGACGGATAAGGAGATGTTACAACATATGCAGCCATGCACAAAGGCTGGCATGGGATGTTGAAGTCGAAAGTAAGTAATTTTTTTAAAAAATAATATTTTATTTGTTTATCTTGACAATGAATATTTTGATAACTTTGTAATTGTCATTTTGTAGCATTATAAGGGCAGACTTTTGAGGATGATGTTGCATCTATTCCACCTGGTGTTGATCCATCAGATTAGTGGACATTGTGTGAAAAATGGAATACAAGGGAGGAGCAAGTAAAATAATATGATTTAATTACATATAGTACTTATGATTTTTTATTTCAAATTTCATCAAATATATGTATTGTCTTCTTCTTTACAAGATATTGCCGAGCGTAACAGACAGATCAGATTGGTGGACATTGTGTGAAAAATGGAATACAAGGGAGAGCAAGTAAAATAATATATTTAATTACATATAGTACTTATGATTTTTTATTTCAAATTTCATCAAATATATGTATTGTCTTCTTCTTTACAAGATATTGTCGAGCGTAGCAGACAGAATAGCACCCATCAGAATATGACATATCAGCGGGGGCGTACGAGCATATATCAATTAAAAGATGATTTCATAAGTTTTTCATTTTACTAAATGTTACTTTAATAATCTCTATTGATTATTTTTTCTTACTTGATGATTATACAATTAATTTTAACAGGTGAAGACTCATTAGCATGAGCCCAATCGCATGGAGGTTTTTAGGATGGGGAGATGTAAAGACCTCTCTGACGGTACCCAGCAATGGGTTGATGATGAAAGCAACGATCATTTTGTAAGTGTATCTATCTTATATAATTATTTTTAATAAATTAGTTTATAATTTAATATTTTTTTAATGAAATAAATTTTTTATTGTAGGAGAGGATGACCCAGATGAGGACTCCTTCCCTCTAGAGTGATGATGCCGCTCCTTTTTTAGCCAAGGATGCCTTCATAGCTGTCATGGGATGAGGCAGGCCTGACCGTGTTCGTTACGTGGGTAAGGCTGAGACGCTCTGCACTTGGTATGGGAGGGGAGAGGGATCGAGCTCCTTAGGCGGCTACCACACTCAAGTGCAGCAGTTGGAAGATCAAAACAAAAAAGATGGAGGAGCTATATGCAGAGAGGAGCAAGGATCGCCAGGAGCTAGAGGATATGCACAATCAGATGTCAGATATGCGAGCCCTAGTGCAGCATTGGCTGCTCAGCCATCATCACATATGCCTCCTCCTGCGCTTGTGGCTGGGGGGCGTGATGAGTCTGATGATGATGATGATTAGATTGTTATAGTTAGTGAGATACTTTGTTCTTTTGGATTTTTATGATATGTGTTTCCAGATAATTTGTGTGTGCATGGTATTAAAAAGATGATTTCTGTATAACAGAGAAAATTACAAAAATTTAAATAATATATATTATATATATATATATGGCTGAAGCCGTCTACAAAGGTTTATGTAGACGGCTTTATAACCGTCTACATAACTTTTGTAGGCAGCTAATAAAACCGTCTACATAATTTATGGACACGGTTACTGTAACCGTCTACATAACCTTATGTAGACGGCTTATAAAGCCGTCTACAAAGATTTATATTGATAGCTATATCACCGTCTACTTAAAGTTTGTACACAAATAATATAGTTATCTATATAAATATATATAGACGGCTAGTAAGCCGTCTACATAAGTTTTGTTGACTGGCTTATTGAAGTTGTCTATGTATGCACATAGACGGCTAATAGCCGTCTACACTACTATTTTTGTAGACAACTTTTTGTAACCGTCTACATATATTTTGTAGATGGAATATTCTTGACGGCGGTCTAGACGGCTGCTTAGTCGTCTACAAAAATATTGTAGACAGTTTGTTTGGTTTTGTAGATGATTTTTTGTAGATGATTTTAAGTCATCTATGTATCCTCTTCCCCCCAGTAGTACCCCCCCCCCCCCCCCCCCCCCCCCCCCCCCCCCCCGCACAAAAAGAAAAATAAAAAATTGAAGTTTGTTCCTTCTCCAATAAGAAATTAATGAAGATTCTTTTGTAAACAAAATAGTTATGCTTGTCACTTCTCTTGCTATCGATGAATAGTCTAGAGAGAAGTATTTGCAGCCGCAGACCTACCCTTGAGAAAGTTCTTTTTATCAATGTTGTATAGCTAATATACTGCATTCCTTCCACGTCAATCTGCTTGTGTGCCACACAAGTTCCATCTCAGATAAGCACTCAGCCACCAGGGGTCATCACCAGAAGGTTTCCCAACTAGATCTTTCTCTGGTCAATAAAGTTATTTCATAGTGTATCTTGCAAAAGAAACAAATCAAACAGAAATTCCCTTCCATGCTACTTTAAAGAATCACAATCGGTGTGTCCCAACCCACGAAAGATGAAGTGGAGAAGAGGACAATTTTCCTAGTTTAATATATACTACAGCTTTATCTGCATGCCATCAATGCAATAGACTAGGGATAATGAAAGCTTATGTTCATTCGTCTGTAAAAGGTGACGAGGCATGGTTGGTCCCTCTCTGTTTGGATGAGTTGGTTGGTGGCTTATTTACGATAATTTTATTTGGAAACATTGCCTGTCGAAAGAGTAAGAGATTCCAACAAATTAACTTGGTTGGTGGGGAGTTCCAAAATCTAGTATCTCAGTCTTCATCTTATCTCCTTGTCGTCTTCCTGTTCTTTAACGCTGTCCTAACGTGTAAAGTTCATGTTGTGTGGGGACCTTGCGGTGGAACACTTCGTGCTTTGATTGAATCAGAATATGCAAGATAGAACATTACCCATGTGATTCAGTGGGTCCCTCGTTTCCTCAGTGTAGTTTAACCGGAAGGAAATTTTCTAGCATATTTTACCTCCACAGACAGGGACGACCCCCCCCCCCCCCCCTTTCTTTTCTTTCTCTTCCCCCACTTTTGGTACATCTAAACTTTTAAAGAAGAATATAACATGATCAACCATTTCTCCGTCATTATTTCCACACTGCTGCGTCACACCACCACCATCATATCACCATTGCTTGAAGATGCAGAATAGAATTCCTTTCATAGGTCATCTTGCAAAGTTATCTCCCTCTATCTCATCTTTGTAGGTGGGGTAGACTTATCTGGAGTATCTTAGATTACCCAAAGTACTTCGGAATAACCCTGCCCCACTCTCCAAAGTTGGAGGAGGGGGTTACTCCGAGATACCCCGCTTACCAAAGCAGGTGCTTTTAGTTGGAAAGCTGCAGCTTGGGAGGATGACGTAGTCACTTTGGCCCAGTACAAAATATAGATAAAGTTAGTAGCATAGGATCAGCCAGACGCCAGTTTTTTATAGCTATACAGTGAAACAATGCTGTATGATTGGTACGTACGTACTACTCCACAACGCATACTTCTGTCTTCCACTAACTTTCTACATGTCCAGAGACTCCTGATCAGAGTCCCTTTCAGAGGATTAATGGGCATCCACATGGACCCCTAAATCTTTAACTTGAATCGCTTGGATATGCTATCAGTTTTGGTCCCCTTTTCACGCCCCCCCATGGCCTCCTTACTCTGATGCAACTCCACTCTGACCAAGTAGACAGGGCAAGATCGAAACCCAAATCCCGACTTGGTTACTGTTGTTAGGTCTTGCATGAAACGAACGAGATTAGTTTCCTTACAAGAGACGTAAAGCTTCTAGTGCAACGTCGTGCGACCAGCCGGCACAGGAGCGAAGAGATGGCATCCGATGACATCCTTTCGTGTAAAGGGGCATGGAGAGGTGCCGATAAGGATTTCATGCCCCTTTGCCTTTGAGCAACAACAGCATTAGTCCGTCCAGCTTCCTTGTTCCTTCCCCCTTTTTCTAGCCCCAGCTCATCCACTAAAGTTTGATCACATCTTCCACATTGCAGGCCCTTTAGATTTGCATTTCCATTGGTTAATGACGATCCCTGAATGGCTGCCACGATCTGATTTTTGCTTAGTCTTCGATGCCAAGACATGCACATCACCCACTTCTCCATTGGGCTTTCCATGGTTTCGGAAGGATCTCTATACTTGGTCGTCTAATTAAGCATAGACTTGCACACCTTCCACCTCTCCTTCACCAGCTCTTACAACCAAAAGAGGAAGTTGGTTCGTATGTTTCTATTAGCAGTTGTTGATTCTGATCAAACTCAGACCCTGGCAAGTTTTAGTAGCACAAGAACTCTTGACAGAAAACATTTTCAACCGTTATCCTGCCATTTTGCCCAGAGAGAGAGAGAGAGAGAGAGAGCTTTGCAATTGCCCACATCATACGAAATGAAGCATATTAGAGAAAATCAGAGCATAGTTTATCAACTGTAAGAATCTCAGAGAACGCAGATTAGAAGAAGAACCAAATGCAGAAGTAGGTTTACGACATATATAGAGGCTGTCGTTATTTTCAAATGGCCCCGAGTATATTACCATGGAAAGCCACTCAACTACAGCCACTCTCTTCAAGGATGGTCGTCCCGAAAAGCTACGACATCCTCTAAATGACCAGGTCAGTCAGAAAGATCAGGTCCACGCCCTATCATCATCGCTTCCAGTCTTTAAACTCTTTTTTGCCGCTTTGCAGAAGTGTGCTGTTTGTCATTCCCACTAGCTACTCGGATATACCCAATGGGAAGTGACAGCAGGAATCTAAGAAAAGTGTGAACTTTCCTACTTCCTTCGCCTAGATTACTTGGAACCCTAAGAAATATGAACAAGTTGTCTCTGGTAAAAAGGAGAACGGGTCCGGCATCGCTGTTGTAAAGGGAAGAATGAGGTGGCGTAGATGTTACCGATTCGGAAGTAGAACGCATACTATGTGTTGTGGCTCAGACTTAGAAGAATTAATGTAACAGAATAATTGGAAATGACATACGAAGGGGTGAGAGAACATTATAACGGAGTCGTTCCTTCTGACTCTGCTACTTTTTTGGTAAGAACTCTATTAGTTGATGGAAGAAATGGGATAATTAAAAACATGATATTCAACCAACTATTGCATCTATTACTAATTTTACCACATTATCACATGGAAGAAATGGTCACTAATTGCTTAGTGATTAGAGAATGTAGAAGTCGTCCTCCAAACTAATTGAGTGAAATTCATGGTACCTAGCATCCACTAAAAGAAAGTATATCTAGAAGACTATATATCATAGCCGTCTACAAAAAGTAGTATTTGCTGTTTATTATAGCCGGCTACATATGTCTTATATGTAGATGGTTATAGCGAGCCATCTACATATGCACGTAGACGGTTTGTCATAGTTGTCTACATATTTCTGATATGTAGAGGACATCTTTTAGTCGTCTACATATCTGACATATGTAGACGGCTGCAATAAACCGTCAACATACTACATATGGTGGATATGTAGATGACTTAATTCAGTCGTCTGTATATGGAACACTACAAGAAAAAGTGGCTATATCCACCACTTTTACCTACGATTATGTATATTGTTGGTATTATTTAAATTTATCTACTGTAACGTTCCTCTTAGACATGGTACAATTATACCAACTCACATCGGGTCCAAGGGTGGCACCACAGTGGAAAATATCCAACATAATATCAGTTCAGATTCAGCAATATACAAATGACGAGTTAAATTCAACAATTTTAGTAGCAGAAAGATAAGTGTCATCTTCCATCAACATTGTATTCAAATATCAAGTCTAAAGCATAAAGAAAGAATTACAATAGTTCATAATAACAAGTTCCACAAGTCCATAAGATAAAACATTGTTCAAATTATAATTATTTCTCACATACATTATCACTCAATCAACACTCTCAACCACAAACTATGTCTCCACGTCCTCACGCTCTGAGTCAGTGTGAACTAACTCCTCTGTGCCAATGTCCTTAGCCTCCCTGAAAGGATAATCAAGTGTGAGTCTACAAGACTCAACAAGCAACAAGGGAAGACAGTTCAAGATCTATCATATAATTATTTTTTAAACATGATACACATATAATCGAATCACTTAACTTGGTACTATATAACTCTTTCCTGTCAATATATTTCAACGCATTTATCAATTATTATCCATATTAACCACATATAATACTAAATGATCACTTACCAAGCATAAGGAACATTTCTATATAAATCATGTATCATATGGCATTGCCAATTCATGTACATTTATACTTCAGGAGGGTAATATCAATAACATGCAAACAATTCATATGGCATGTAGAATGACATACATAACATGTAGACGTTATCATGTAGCATGTAGACATTATCATGTAGCCATGTAAACATCATCATGTAGCATGTAATTGCCAAGACATAGCCCCACTGTTAATAGAGATCATGTAGTCATGTAGCATTCACTTATCACCAAGGCAAAACAGTGATGAAGTCTTGGTCATTGCGCAATACCGGGGGAAGCTCTCCCCACCTTAACTAGTAGAACAAGTCTACCTCTAGGATTTTATCCATTGCCCACGGATTCTTGTAGTCAATTTCATGTAGGTGAACCATGACCTAGGAGGATTGTATGGTGTAGTTCCATGTAGAAATCTCTATAACAGCATGCCATATTGGCCATATCATTTTAGAATTTCATTCATAAAATCAACATGTATATAAATACATTCAATAAAACATTAACATATGATCATGTACGTATTATCATCACTTTCTGAAAGCACATTTGCTACTGTATACTAGTGACCTACCATGATACTAAAATGATTATGTAAATCAAAACCCAATAATCATGCTCTCCCTTTTAAACTTAACAATTCTATGCATACCTTTATGAGTTCAGAAATGTATAGCTGTAAGCACAGTAAATAGAAATCTATGAAACTTTGCCAGAAACTCTCTTCCTAGGTAGGCGTTATCCATATAAAATATCACAATTTTCTGATTCACGTATCATTTCCTATGATTATTTATTCTTAACATGAACCAATAAGCATGAATACAAGTTAAATAACTATGCATTTTACTGTGCGAAAAACTGAGCATGAAGAGTCACTGTCTCTTAATTTAACAATAGTAAGATACTCAAAACTCGACATCATGACATGGATCAAACACCATTCCTTTTTCTTTGCTTATTACACTATGGAAAATCCTTAAAACAATGTATGTAAGCCATACAACGTTGTCACATCATTTCTGCAGTATAACAATACCCATTTACAACACACAATAAATATAACACAAAGTTGACATAATCATTAATCCACAATTATATGCATTTAAACAGATTTGCAAGGAAAACTGCACTGATGAACTTAACAGCAATGTAGGTTGCTGTTTATACAAGTTAACGACAATCGACACTGTCGTTAAGATAAGTTGACGGCAGCACATAGCGTCGTTAGAACATATAGACATCCAATATTTTGACATTTACAAGAAGTAGATGGCGGTCGATCTTGACGTTAAATTCATGCAGCTCAGAAACCCAAAAAACTCACATGAAATAACATAACTTTAACCCCTTACTACGATCTTATTCATGGGTCTAAAAATAAATAAAAATAGTAGATCTATAGAGTCTAAGGTCCGAAATCATTCCCCCATGTTACTTGCCTCTAACCCTCCTTCTGGAGTGAGGATTAAAAAGTTGAAGATGCTTGCCTTAGCAACAAGGCAGTCCTTTTCATCACCTTCGTCCACCCGATCCGACCTCCTGAACGAAGCCCTCGGTCAGCGATATTCTTGAAGATGATCTTCCATCTCCACCGTGTCTAGCTCACCTCGATTTGCCTGGATCATTGCATAGCAACCCTTCTCTTGGCCCTCTTTTCTCACCACCGAAACCAATGAAAAACCCCTTCCTAAGAGCCAAATCAGAGTCTTTTAAAGGTCTCCTAAGGTTAACCAAGGTCTAATCCTGACCCATAAACCAGAAACGTCCCGATCTATGGGATAAACATCAAATTAAAAGGCCAATTATTTTACCCCGAAATGGTAGCTGCAAAATTGTCAAGTCAGGTTACGTCAACAAGGTTGTAGTTTACATGGGAAAACGTCAATCGATCATGTTGTTTGTTGGGTTGAGTGTGTTTTGGAACTTCCTAAAGTTGTATTTTAATGTATCCAATGAACTCACTCATACCTTGATTTTGATGATGACATACTGTGATCTAATAATGACATACTATGATCTTAATGATGACATACTGTGATATTGATGATGAATATCATGATTGTAATGATGATATTTGATTTTAATGATGACATGTTGTGATTTTAATATGACATATTGTGATTTTGATGATGACGTTGTGATTTTGATAATGATATGTTGAACATGTTATATTTTTATACATATCACAATAATACTTAAATAACATATTTTTGATGTTTAATATCTCATATTTTAATGATAATATTTTGTACTAATGGTTTATGTGTTAAATTTTCAGGTTCGCACATTTTTGTCTTGGTAGTGTCGACACTAGATCAAAGCAGGTCGACACTAGTCCCAGATTCCAGAAGGGCAGGTCGAAAGTAATCAAAGCAGGTCGACACTAGTCCCAGATTCAGAAGGACAGGTCGACACTAGATCAAAGCAGGTCGACACTAGTCCTAGATTCCAGAAGGTCAGGTCGACACTAGATCAGGGCAGGTCGACACTAGACCCAGTTCCAGCAGAACAGTTTTGCAGAAATGGGACAGCAGGTCGACACTAGATCAGGGCAGGTCGACACACCCGGCTGAAAGTCAAAATCGTGAATTTCTCTATATACGTGGCTGCTTGGGATTTAGGGGATTTGACCTAGGTTCCGTGCCCATGCACCCCAAGGCACTTTATGGACATATGGGGCTATAAATACCCATGTTCCTTGTACCCCAGGTGAGAAGAGCCCATACACTACTTGAAGAAGCATTTTGGCGGCCAAAGGGGTTTTCCAGATCTGTCTCCATCTCCAGAAGCTACAAGCCATCCTTGCAAGAGGAAGGACAAGGGAATCAAGGGGAATCCCTGGAGAGAAGATTGCTGTGCAAGGCAAGGGAGCAGATCCAACTGAAGAGGCTCAGGAGAAGAAGGATTTCTGGCATTTCAGATGCCATCAAAGCAGAGCATCGCCAATTGAGGAGAATCTCCATCGATTTCATCAAGGCTCCTCAATTGAAGCGTCTGCAAGGCCTCTTCATCGAAGAACACTCTTTCTACATCTATTTGCCTTACTTCTGAGTTTGTTCTTCCTTATTTCGTCAATGAGATTTGTGCATGAAGTTCTGTACAAATTTCTATGTACGAAACTGTCGTGAATCAGATCATTGCTAGAGGATCTGATCTCTTTTGTGTTTGATCTAGCTTTTGTACTGTGAGCCGTCGAGCTCTGGTTTGTGAGTCGTCGCACTCACTGTGTGGTTTGAGCCGTCGTGCTCATTTGGAGTCGTCGTACTCCGGTTGTTGTTTTGAGCATCGTGCTCAGTTTGGAGTCGTCGTGCTCCAGGGTTTCTTGAGTCGTCGTGCTCAAGGGTGTTTGGAGTCGTCGTGCTCCTGTGTGAGTTGTACTCAAGGTTTTGAGTAGTGTGGCCTCACTGTGTGAGGGGTGGACGTAGGAGTCACTGGAGGTGATTTCCGAACCACCTAAAATCCTCTGTGAAATGGTTTGAATTGTGGTTTGACTTTTATTTACGCTAGATGCATGCATAGGGATTTCGTTCACACTACTAATTGATTTGCTCACACACACTAATCACTTCAGATCAGTAAATTGTTTGGGTGAATTGATCTCTGATTCGAAGTAATTTTAATTGCTTAAGCTTCCGCATTAATTAGTGTTAGATCTATTCAACCCCTCTTCTAGATCTGATCCATCACCCATCCGATCCCCAACATTGGTATCAGAGAGGGTAATGTCTATCTCTGATTTGATTTGATTGCTTCTGTTTGATCTCTGTATTAATTGCTTGAATTGTTTGCTTGCTCTTTCTTCATTTAATTCTAATTGATGGATTCTCGAGGATTGTAGCTGAAGGCCATTCTATTAATAGACCACCATATTTTGATGGGTCAGATTATTTATACTGGAAAAATCGCATGCAAGTTTTTCTTAGGCCCAAAACTACGAAATCTGGAGGATTGTTGAAGTGGGTCCTTATGAAAATCAGGGAGATGAGGAAAATTGGACTAGAGAGCAGATTAGGAAAGCTACTCTAATTACAGTGCCATGAACATGCTTCAGTGTGCAGTCCACCCTAAAGAATATTCAAGAATATCCATGTGTAAATCTGCTAAAGAAATGTGGGATAAACTTGAATTAATGTATGAGGGAACATCTCAAGTTAGGGAAATCAAAGAAAACATACTTGTTTCTGAATATGAATTGTTTATGATGAAATCTGATGAATCGATTTCTGAAATGTTTGCTAGGTTTATGATAATTGTCAATGGACTGAAGGCATTAGCTAAGGAATACACTGATGCTGATCTGGTAAGAAAAACTTTGCGCTCTCTATCATCTGTTTGGCACACAAAGGCTACAGTGATTGAAGATTCTAAGGATTTATCCAAAATCTCTTTGGATGAACTCATAGGATCTTTAATGACTTATGAAATAAATCTGAAGAGAAATGAAGAACACATGCTTAAGGCTAAACCGTAGCACTTAAGGCTTCATCAAGCAACAAAGAGAAAGATCAAGAAACATCAAGTTCTGATGAGTCTGAGTCTAATGAGGATGAACTTGACATCATGACTAGACAATTTAGAAAAATTTTAAAATCAAGAAGAGGAAAATTCAATGGAAAGAAAAAATATTCTTCTAGTAAAAGGAATGCCCTTTCTTCAAAGTTTAATGCTAGTAAAAATCAAAAAAACCGATGAAGATATGTTTGCTACAGGTACAACAAGAAAGGACACATGAAAAGTGAGTGTCCTGAGATCAAAAAGGACAAATGCGAGAAGAACAACAAATTGAAGAAGCCAAAAGCCATGATTGCAACTGGTCGGATGAAGACCAAAGTGAGGATGAAGAAGAAAACTCTTCAAGTTCAACAAATGAGGAGTTATGCTTTATGGCCAACAACAGTGATGGAAAGGATTCACAAAGAAAAGGAGCAAAAGAAATTCACAAGCACTTATTGGCAAAGAACAGCTTCAATGAATCCAGAAAATCAACAATTCAAAAGACTTTAGCTCTAACTGCACATTCCAAGAGCTCAGAGCATTCTGCATCCTCTCAAGAAAACAAGAGTTCAAATGAGTCTACAAGATCAGGTAAATCAATTCCAGATCCATTTATGAATTCTAATTCTGATTCTAATGCAGATGAAGACATGTCTTATGCTGAATTGGTTGAGTTCTGTGAGAAGATACAAAATCTTAATGCAAAGCTGAACACTAAGAATAAAGATTTGAAAAAGACTTTAAAACATTGCCATAAAGAAATTGAAAAATTAACAAAGACACTTGAATTGTTCCAGAACAATGATAAAGATTTTTCAGAAGAAAATGAGAATTTGAAAAATGAAGTTGAAAAATTAAATTCTGAGAAAGAGAATTTGGAAGATGAAGTTCAAATCTGTGAAACTAAACTGAATGGATTGAAAGAAAACCATGAGCTATTGAAATCAAAAGTTATTGATCTGGAAAATGAAAATGGAAAATTGATTGATCTCAATGAAAACTTCAAATTTGATAATGATCAATTAAACAAATAGATTTCTAACATGGCTCATGATCATCAAATAAATGAGAGATGCAAACAACTTGTTGAAGAAAATCATCATCTAAAAAGGAAGATTGAATGCTTGTTGCATGACAAACCTTTGAACAATGATTGTAGCAATTTAAGTAATAAAATTTATGATTTGAAAAACAAATTGCTCAACTTGAAACTGAAAAGAACAAGATGAAAAATGGTTTAGATGTCATACTAAATAAACTTCAAAATTCAGAAAAAGAAGTTGTTGCATTAAAAGTTGAAAAACAGAAGCTTCACATGAATTGAAAAAACTACAAACACAAGTCTTGCTTCTGTGAATCCAAGAAAAATGAAAAGAAAAGCACAATAACATTTGTTAAATCTACTGCGAACAAGAACTATTCTAACTCTAATGAAAAGCTAGTGAAAGTTCTTGTTCAGAAACAGACAGGGAAAGAGAGGAATGCTACTGTCAAGAGGACTCATCTACTTCCTCCATCAATCCAAAAAACTCCAAGGCAAATTCCAAATTCACATCATGCCAAGAGCTACAAAAAGGTACCTCCTTCTCCTCATGGTAAGCCTCCTCACATGAAAAGAGATTTCAGCAAATACATACACGCCAAGGTAAGTACCAGGTAAAAATGCTCTCATTTGCTTTAATTGTAATAACCTGGCCATCTTGCCAAACATTGCTGGAATAGAAATCAAAATTTCAATAAACATGCCAAATCAGTCCAATGCTTTCATTGTCATAAAATTGGTCATATTTCTAGGGACTGTTGGTACAAAAATGATTTTGTTGTGCATGCTCAGAAATTCCAGTCTAATGCACATGCTCATACACATAGGAATAAACATCATGTTCATACTGAAAATGTTCAGAAATTCTATGTGTATAGGCATAGAAATGTTGCACAAAATCATTTTGTTTATGCTCATATTAAAAATCCAAAAATAGAAAACTTCATGAAAACATAGATGCATTGATCAAGGCAAAAAGAAAATCTGGAACTAATTCTGCTCATAGTTCTATCAATGAAAGAAATGCATCTATACAAAATAAAAGCATTTGGATTCAGAAATCTTTGTTGCAATCTAACATTGATTTCATTGCAGGACCCAAACAAGTGTGGGTCCCAAAACCAGCTTGATCAGCAAGCTGAGGAGTCTTACATACATACATTGTAAATGGATTCAAGATATTGGTTGTGCAAGACTAGAAATATTGTAGAACACAGGTAAAATCTTTGAAAAAGAAATGAAGACCATTCAGGTAAAACTTCTTTATTATTTCAATTTTGATTGCCTGAATTGAAATGAATGTTTAATTTTTATCTGAACAATGAGAAATGTGTTTCAATGTTACTCCCAACAATGAACTTTATGTCATAACAATTGGAATCATGTTTATGTTATCATGCTTGCTTAACTATGACCATGATTCTGTGTGCATGTCAACTGATTTGACTTTTTGGTATATTAAATATGACATGTGGAAAACAAGTTATGCTCGTTTGGAAGCTATCATTATGCATGAGTAGAATACTCCGCCAAGTATCAAAAGTCATGTTATGCTTAAAGCTAATTATGCTCATAATCATGTGTGAATTGTTTGCTAGCTTTTTCATTCCATGTACATATTAAGGGGGAGTAAATTTGAAAAAGTGCAAAAATGTTTTCAATAAATACAATGAATTTCATGCTAAAAATAAAATGTAATTGACCCTTTTTGCAGTGACTATGTGATATCAAATGGTGAAATGTGAAAGGACAAGTTAGGCTTGTCTGGAAACTATCATCATGCGTGAGAAAAATTCTCCGCCAAGTATCAACAGTCTTTTCTGCATAAAGGTCATCAAGCAAAATGAAAATCTCAAAAACTTTATTTTGAGTCTTTGCAAAACTCTTCTTCTTCAATAATTGCCTGTTGAAATATACTTGATCATGTTCATACTCTTTCTGTGCAAATTGTTTGAAATGAACATATCTGAATTGCTTAAATGATCATTTCATATCATGCATATCTTATGGGGGAGTGAATTCGAAAGAATCTTTAAGTGAAATGCTGGAGAAATTTGCTGGAAAAATATTATGTCATATCTGATTCATCATCAACTCCCCAGTTTGTTGACAAATATTCTTGCTCATAAATTCCTTACTCTCACATTGCATTGGTATTCTTGGTATATCAAATAGTGATTTGAAGAAAGACAAGTTAAGCTTGTCTGGACACTTTCACTATGCGTGAGTATATGTCTCCGCCAAGTATCAAGATTCTTTTGCAATTGTTGAGGGGGTGTATTTGTTGAGGGGGAGTCATTGTCATATCTCTTGAACAATTGTTGTCTATCTTGAACCCCAAAATCATCAGAATTTTTGAGTCCTTGTGCTATTTTCTTATGAGAGAATTAAGACATTGAAACTAAACTCATTGTGCATTTAGTTTAATTTCAAAGATTCAGTATCATTTCAAGGTTAAGCAATCATAATACTGAATGTTTTTAAGATAATTTGCAAAACACTATTATAGGCACATGAGTGGCTTTAATATTTCACATGTGTATGTTTAAGCCTTATTTTTACCACATGTTTAGAATAATCCTTCTAAATTCATAGTCTTGACTTGTCTGGTCAAAGCAAACATATTCTGTAAAATATCAAAAGAAAAATGATCAATCTGGAAGATACAAACAGAGCAATGCAAATGCTTGAACCACTAAGTACCAGGCCATTTCACCTAACAAGTGATTTGTTTCGCGTCAAAAAGTGGAAATCAAAATTTTCAACTCTGTATAAGATAATGAAAGTTAAACCACTGAGTAATCAGGAGGTCTTGCATCTGATCAATGTGATCTCTTGCACTGAAAAGTGAATTTAACTAATTTATTCTTGTATTCTTTCCCAGTTAAAATTGAAAGAAAATAAAAAAACATGATAGAAAAGCTTAAGACCTTAATTAAGTTCATGTCTACTGAGTTTAGATCTATTATTTTACATTGTGTAAACTTAAAGCTCCTAACATCCTTGTTAAATATTTCTGCTCATTCATATAGGTCACTTTTCTTCACATTTGCATCATTATTTTAACTACATTCAGCTCATTATAATTTGCTATTCTTTGTGTTGAGTGTGTCTTTGTGATTAAACTTTGTTGCACAATAACAAAAACATTCTTTTCTCTCATTTGACAATATCACTTGGCCTCACTTATTTTGATCATTTCTGAACCTTCATTTCCCACTTGTTATCTTTTGGTCTCCACCATCATTGTGTCTCTCTCTTGTCCATCTTTTTGATGCTGTCAAAAAGGGAGAAAGTTCCTTGAAAGGGGGAGAAAGTAAAAGTTTCTAAGGGGAGAATGTTCTTTATGAAGAGAAAGTTCAAAGGATGCAAATGGTCAGGGAGTTATTGCAGTCAGGGAGATATGTTTTGTCATCATCAAAAAGGGGGAGATTGTTGGGTTGAGTGTGTTTTGGAACTTCCTAAGTTGTATTTTAATGATATCCAATGAACATCACTCATACCTTGATTTTGATGATGACATACTGTGATCTTAATAATGACATACTATGATCTTAATGATGACATACTGTGATATTGATGATGACATATCATGATTGTAATGATGAGATATTATGATTTTAATGATGACATGTTGTGATTTTAATAATGACATATTGTGATTTTGATGATGACATGTTGTGATTTTGATGATGATATGTTGAACATGTTATACATTTTATACATATCACAATAATACTTAAACAACATGTTTTTGATGTTTAATATCTCTATTTTAATGATAATATCTTGTACTAATGGTTTAGTGTGTTAAATTTTCAGGTTCACACATTTTTGTCTTGGTAGTGTCGACACTAGATCAAAGCAGGTCGACACTAGTCCCAGATTCCAGAAGGGCAGGTCAACACTAGATCAAAGCAGGTCGACACTAGTCCCAGATTCCAGAAGGGCAGGTCGACACTAGATCAAAGCAGGTCGACACTAGTCCCAGATTCTAGAAGGTCAGGTCGACACTAGATCAGGGCAGGTTGACACTAGACCCAGTTTCCAGCAGAACAGTTTTTCAGAAATGGGACAGCAGGTCGACACTAGATCAGGGCAGGTCGACACACTCCGGCTGAAAGTCAAAATCGTGAATTTCTCTGTACACGTGGCTGCTTGGGATTTAGGGGATTTGACTTAGGTTTCCGTGCCCATGCACCCCAAGGCACTTTATGGACATATGGGGCTATAAATACCTATGTTCCTTGTACCCCAAAGGTGAGAGAGCCCATACACTACTTGAAGAAGCATTTTGGCGGCCAAAGGGGTTTTCCAGATCTGTCTCCATCTCCAGAAGCTACAAGCCATCCTTTCAAGAGGAAGGACAAGGGAATCAAGGGGAATCCCTGGAGAGAAGATTGCTGTGCAAGGCAAGGGAGCAGATCCAACTGAAGAGGCTCAGGAGAAGAAGGATTTCTGGCATTTCAAATGCCATCAAAGCAGAGTATCGCCAATTGAGGAGAATCTCCATCGATTTCCATCAAGGCTCCTCAATTGAAGCGTCTGCAAGGCCTCTTCATCGAAGAACACTCTTTCTACATCTATTTGCCTTACTTCTGAGTTTGTTCTTCCTTATTTCGTCAATGAGATTTGTGCATGAAGTTCTGTACAAATTTCTATGTACGAAACTGTCGTGAATCAGATCATTGCTAGAGGATCTGATCTCTTTTGTGTTTGATCTAGCTTTTGTACTGTGAGCCGTCGAGCTCTGGTTTGTGAGTCGTCACACTCACTGTGTGGTTTGAGCCGTCGTGCTCAATTTGGAGTCGTCGTACTCCGGTTGTTGTTTTGAGCCGTCGTGCTCAGTTTGGAGTCGTCGTGCTCAAGAGTGTTTGGAGTCGTCGTGCTCCTGTGTGAGTTGTACTCAAGGTTTTGAGTAGTGTGGCCTCACTGTGTGAGGGGTGGACGTAGGAGTCACTGGAGGTGATTTCCGAACCACCTAAAATCCTCTGTGAAATGGTTTGAATTGTGGTTTGACTTTGTTTTACGCTAGATGCATGCATAGGGATTTCGCTCACACTACTAATTGATTTTCTCACACACACTAATCACTTCAGATCAGTAAATTGTTTGGGTGAATTGATCTTTGATTCAAAGTAATTTTTAATTGCTTAAGCTTCCGCATTAATTAGTGTTAGATCTATTCAACCCCTCTTCTAGATCTGATCCATCCACCCATCCGATCCCCAACATTGTTAACCTACCTGAACTAAGAACTCAAAGTTTTAGAAATATATTAACGACACAAGTTTCTGTCATCTACTGAAGGTAGACGGCACTCGATGTTGTTGTCTACAGTGGTAAACGATAGTGAATTGTGACGTCAAGATCAACAAATTTCACAGTCCAAGACAACAGTTGAAAAATCACAGATAATTATGAAAATAAACAAACAAAAGATCTAGGGCACTACACCCTCTCCCTCTTAAAATAATCTTCATCCTTGAAAATAGAAATAAGGTACTTACCAAATAATGACATGTACTATTTCTTCATTACATCTTCTAGCTCCCATGTCGCTTCTTCTCGTGAGAAGTTCCTCTACACAACCTTCGCAAATGGAATAGTCTTGGATATCAACTCTTGAACCTTTTGATCTAAAATCTCTATCGACTGCTCCTCGTAAGTTAAATCTGGCTGAAACTGCACTGGTTTATAACTGATCACATGCGTTGGATCATGAACATATCTCCTCAACAAGGATACATGAAAAACTCGATGTACTCCTACCAGTAAAACTAGCTGGTATGCCACATTCCCAATCTTCTTTAAAACTTTAAAAGGTTTAATAAATTTGGGATTTAGTTTGCCTCGTTTCCCAAATCTCACCACACCCTTGGTTGGTGAAACCTTTATAAAAACATGATCTCCAATCTCAAAAGCCAAATCATTTCATCTTGTGTATGCATAGCTTTTCTGACGATCTTGCGTTGTTTTCAACCTCTGCACAATCAATTGGATCTTCACTGTAGTTTCCTACACCACTTCTGGTCCAACAATATGTCAATCTCCAGACTCCTCTCAACATAATAGGGATCTGTACGGTCTCTCATACAAAGCCTAGAATGGTGCCATACCTATACTCTAATGGAAACTATTATTATAAGTAAATTCCACAAGAGCTAGGTGACATTCCTAGTCTTCTCTCCAGTCCAGAACACACGCCCTAAGCATATCCTATAACGTCTGAATAGTCCTCTCAGACTATCCATCCGTCTGCGGATGAAAAGACGAACTCAGCGTCAACTGACTACCAAAAGCTTGCTGCAAACCTTGCCAAAATCAAGATATAAACCTCGGATCACGATATGAGATGATCAACTTTGGAATGCCATGCAAGTTCACAATGCTATCAATGTACGGCCTAGTCAAACTCTCCACAGACTGCTTCTTCTTCATGGCAAGGAAATGATAATTCTTCGAAAATCTACCAATAATCACCTAGATGGAGTCATTCCCTCTAATTGATTGAGGCAAACTAATCACAAAATCCATAGTGATCTGCTCCCACTTCCATTGAGGAATATCCAACTTCTGCATTAATCCAAAAGGTCTTTGACGCTCTGCCTTCACCTGCTAACAAATCAAACATCTGGCCACAAAATCTGCAACATCACACCTTCATATCGGACCCCAAAATGAGCATTTCAAATCCTGGTACATCTTCCCACTGCCTGGGTGAATACAAAATGAGATCGATGAGCATTTCCCAATATTTTTTGTCTGAAGATCACATCATTGGGAACACATATTCGATGATTCAAACGAATAATGCCATCTTCATCCCTTAGTATGCCAGACTTCCCCACCAATTCTTGCAATAGAGGATCATCCTTTTGTAAGGCAAGAACTCTATCATGCACAGTGGATCTAATGGTCAACTGAGCTATGCACATGCGACACAATTGTGGCTCCAAAATAGCGAAAGAACTAGTCGCATCCTCCATCATATTCTAGTCTTGGTGAAACATCTGCCTCTTCCTGCTTAAAGCATCTGCTACCATGTTAGCTTTGTCGGGATGATAGGTAAGCTCAAAATAATAATCGTTCAAGAATTCAATCCACCTTCGCTGCCTCAAGTTTAGGTCCTTCTTGGAAAATAGATACTTCAGACTCTGGTGGTCAGAGAAAATCTCAAACCACTCACCATAGAGATAGTGCCTCCAAATCTTCAAGGCAAAGATCACCGCTGCCAGCTCCAAGTCATGAGTCGGATAGTTACATTCATGCTCCTTGAGTTGACAAGAAGCGTACGCTACTACTTTCCCACAATGCATTAGAACACAACCTAGTACAATCCTCGAAGCATCAATGTAGATAGAGAAAGAAATCTCACCATTGGGCAACACTAAAACTGGCGCTGTAGTCAATCGAGTCTTCAATTCTTGGAAACTTCTTTCTCAAGCTTCAGTCCACTCGAGCTTCACTCCTTTCCTCGTCAGCCTAGTCAAAGTAGCAGCTGTAAGACCCAGCTTCCCGACTTTCCGTCTGATGTCTGGGATGACTGTCCACTAACGCATCCAAGCTTGGCGAGGCGTTAGTGTCGCGTCGTGGGTGTCCGATGCGACAGTCATCCGTGTCGCGATGAGCGTGTGCGTCGCGTCATTGTCGTGCCCGGTTCCTCCGTCGCATCTCGGTGTAGCAACCGGTCAACGGGTCGCGACTGCCTTCTGTCGTGTCGGTCATCTGAAGCCTGTCAGGGTGGTAGGTGTGTCAGTACGGCCTGTCGCCTTGTCGTGGCATCCCGGGGGGGGGGGGGGTGGGGGGGGGCGTCCTTGTCGCGGTCCGTTGACCCATCGCATTAAGGTTCTTAACGCGACGGGGCGGTCCGTCGCGTTCTGGTTGCCAAAGGCTTAAGGCCTTGGCTTGCTACCCCTTTTCCCTCTCTCTCCTCTTCTTCCCTTTCCCCTCTTCTCCGACGATGGGGAGGTTCCCCTCCGGCGATCGGGGCATGGTGGCGCTGGCGGGCTCGTGCAGAGTGGTGGAGCGACGTCGTGGAGTGAGGAGGAGGTGTCCGAGCGTCGTGAAGGCCCTTCATGGGTTCGGTTCTTCGTGAAAGGTAGGGATTACTAGAACTCTTCTCGATCCGGGTATATTGGGAGCTTCTCATGCATTCTCCACCGTGTGTGATATGTTTGTATAGTGTGGGCGGCCCGAGATTGAGGATCCCGCTGGTCTGCCTCTCCGCTGATGTCACAACATCTAGGCACGTCGTGACATCAGAAGAGGGGTCGGCCCAGTTCGATGCGACCTTATCGCGACGCGGTTGGCGGTCGCGATAAGGCTCACTGTCGCGACGCGTTTCTTGGTCACGACAGAGGTACTGTCGCGACGCTTTGCCCCGTCGCGATAAGGCTGGTGTCGCGGCTCCCTTCCCCGTCACGATAGTATCGCGATGGCCTGTGGGGGCACGACATCACCTATATTGCCTCAGGTGCTTCTACTGGCCCGGTTGTGTGTCGGCGTGTGTGATAATTACATAATTGTTATAAATAATTATGTAATTTCATTGACAAATAATTGATAATTTTATAAATTTCTATTATCATTCGATTACAAGTGCGATAATTCATTAAATTTCTTTTGTGTTGTGTTTACATGATTAATGGGCTAAGAATGAAGTTTCAATGGGCCAATGGATTTAATTGGATCAAGAGAGAATAATGAGATATTCTAATTTTTAAAATATTCCCTCTCTCTCTTTCTTATCAATTTTTAAAACTCCCTCTCATTTTTAAAATCCCCTCTCCTATTTTCCAAAAATCCCTCTCCTTTAATCTCTCCTCTTTCCTCTATTCTATCTATCTATTTTACAAATATTCTCTTCCTCTCTCTCATATCTCTTACCTCCTCTCTTTCTCCTTCCTCTCTTCTTCCCCTTCTTCTGCTTCGTCTACTTTTCTTCTTTCTCGCTGGCCCTCTCTCTCTCTCTCTTTGGTATGCAGAAGTAGCAGCAGCAAGCCCCACGCCAGCCGCCCCTGCCGCACAGCCCCGCGCCCGTGGTCGCCAGCCTACCGCACAGCCACGCGCCTGCAGTTGCCAGCCTGCTTGCGCACAGGCCCTAGTCAGCGCACGCTCGCCCGGTGCCTGCCTGCCCGAGCGCCCAGCCGTGCGCGCCCATGCCAGCGTCCACGCTCATCCGCGAGCACGTCAGCCCGCGCCCACGCGCCCATGGCCGTCTGCCCGCATGCCCCCGCCGCACACCAGCCACTGCCTCCACGCGTCGCCCCGCCTCCGCCTGCGCGCCGTCCGCGCACGCGCGCCCCTGCTGCGTGCCCCGCCCGCGCACCCCGCCTGCATGCCCGCCGCTGCCACGCCGCCCCCCTCTCTCCTCTCTACTGCATGCATGCACGTAAAGGAGGAGCCGGCGCGCCTCCTCTCTCTGTCATCTCTCTTGTTCTCGCTCTCTCTCGTCCTCTCTCTCTCATCTCTCTTGTTCTCTATCTCTCTCTCTCTCGCTCTCTCTCGTCCTCTCTTTCCCCTCTCATCTCTCTTGTTCTCTCTCTTTTCTCCTCTCTCTCTTTCTCTCTCTCGTTCTCTCTCCTTTCTCTCTCTATTTCCCATATTTTTTGTTGTAGTTGTTGATGTCTTTTGTTTAGTATAAAACATTTCTTTGTTAAATATTTTTATTGTCTAGCAGATTGTAATTTTAAATATCGTCTCGTGTTCTCTAATTCACTCTTTATCTCTCTCTCTCTCTTTTTATTTATTTAGCTCAGTTTAGATTTATTTAGTGCAACTTAGTTTTAATATCACCACATTATTTTCCTAAACAAAAATTCAAAGTTTTCAACTCTAAAATCTATTTCTCCGTGGATTCGACTCGGCTCTCACCATTTAACTATTGTCAAAATATTTAGTGTAGGCCGATAATTTTAAGATTGTTAGTCACGTGTTAAACGACGCATTTGTGGACTATTAATTTTTGGCGCCGTTGCCAGGGAATTAGATTTTTAGTTTTGATAATCTTGGTGTCTTCTGTGTATATTCATGCTAACATTTTCTTTCTTTTTGTAGGTGTCAACTAAAAATTGAAAAAGCCTGAAAATTGCAGAAATAAAAAATCTGTCAGAAATCTGTCGTCGAAAGCAAGATCTGTAAGTAAAAGGGTTTGTTTTGGAAAAAAAATCCAAAAATTGCAGAAAAAAATCAGAAAAAAGGTAAGTTGAGGTGAGGTTTCTTCTCTCTCTCTCACTCTTTCTATTTGTCTTAATTTCCAAAATAACGAGGGATTGAGTTGGAGGTAAGTACTCTTAAAACCCTCTTGATTAAGTTCCTTTTCCTAGTTGCCATGTTTAGATAATTTGTTATGCCCTGAAATTTTATTCATTTATAATTTGTGCATGTGCATTTGATTGTTGCAAGTATGGTAGGTGTATTTAGTAGCGTGTATTGTAATTCTATATTCCTCATGAATAACATGCATGTATTTTTATGATATTTAGGTGAGAATAGGCAATTAGCTAAATTGTGCATATTGTGTGTATTAAGCCTCCCATTCATATAGTACTTAAGTAATGTTGTGCAAGTTTAATCTAGTTACCGGTGTGCATGTGGTATCTATCTATTTCATACATAATGTACATAAGTATGCTACACCGTGTGTGTATACTATATATATTATATGTCAATCAGGTGTGTGCATGCAAGAACTACTTTGTGGAATGGATTATTCCTAGCTAACTTAATTCGTATCACCTCCTAATGATTGAGAAGCCCTCACAATTCTTGTCATTTTATTTTGCCGTGTGTTGAGTCACGCTTATGTAAAACATCATGTACGCATAGGTAGATATCTATGTACATCTTATCTTAGTGTACTTATGTATGCTTGTGTATGCCTAGGTATAAATGTTATTGATTGCATGGTGTAGTAATATACATGTTATACCCTATACATTGTATGTATATATGTAGTGTAAATACAGTTCTTTGTGTGTTTAGTCATGTTGTGTGTATATATATATATATATAAATATACATTGTATGCGTATGTAGATATTCATGTACGTGTTATTATCTTGATGTACCTATGTATGTATGTGTAGGATTAGTAGTAAATATTGGATGTTTACATGGTGTAGTGATGTATACATTATACTACATAGGTTTCATGTACATGTATGTATGGATTAAACATGGTTTCTGCATGATTTTAAGTTTTGGCCGAAGGGCCAATTGGCGTCAACATGGATGGACGCCCATGAGGTGTCGGCGTCCATATCGATGGACGCCAAGCCCTAAGTAGCCGTCCATATAGGTAGACGTTTACTTCTCTGACCTGCATGCACAGCAGCCTGAATTTCCGGGGACAAGCAACCCCAGCCATTGGGGAGCTGTCCCCAACGGCTGTGAAGCCCTCACATCACCATCTACGTGAAAGGAGAGGCCTCTCTCCTATAAACCAACCACTCCTTGCAACCCCAAGAGCTCTCTTTGGCTCTTTGCAAAGAGGAGAGAAGAAAACCCTAGCTATGGGAGAACAAGAGAAGACCTGAAGTTGGTGGCCTTTGATCCGTCGGCTGGAGGTGCAAACCAAGGAGTTACAACGTCTGGAGGACAGCCCATGCATCCAAGAAGAGCCCAACCCTGAGGTGCCATCTACATCGACAGGGGAGAGGATCGAAGGAGTTTCTGAGCACCTTTTGGCAAGGCCGAGAAGGGCTTCATCAACATATTCCGATCTTTGTAGAGTTTTTTAGAAAGGCAAGTAAGTCTAGATCTTGATCCTATACATGTCCTCTTGAGTCTTAGTATTTTTACGGATTTTTCCTCGAGTCCTGGAACCCCACATTGACCAAATCCCTGGAGCTCGGTCTTTGTCTTGCACAGACAGGAACTTGGCGTCAATGCCTTGACACCCAGATCTCCAGTGTGCGTCCACCGATCTTGCCGTCCAACTCCTTGAACGGCTAGACACTGCCGCCAAGTTCTTCAGTGCAGAATAGTGAACTGTTCTGCCTTAAGTAATTATTTTACCAGACTTTGACGCATAAGGATATAGTGTAATTTTTATATGTTATGTAAAATAGCTAATGTGATGAGTGTGGAAATTTTTGTGTTTTTCTGTGGATGGCATAAATTATTAGATTTATTGAATACATGTTGGGGAAAAATGGATTATGCATGTTCACCTACTGTCTACATGATTCCTAAGGAATAAATGCCCTAGATTTTTCTATACCATGTGTATATGCGTCAGTCCATGTCCGAATTTTGGAATTTTCCCATGAATATGAAACTTGTTATAATTTATGTATTAGAAAATAGAGAGCATGCCTAGATTGGTTTAAAACTTCGGAAAATTTGCATGTTGGGCAAACATTTTGGGGAAAATTTCTGTGACATTATGAATGATAGGTACAGACCTGTGAATGGTCGAATCGAACATTCATGTTATGTTCCATGATAAATTGAATTATAAATGATATGAGATTGACTATTTTAATTTTTGTAAATGTAATATGATTCATAAAAATATGAAAATTTGTATGTGTGATCATAAACCTTAAATTAGTCTGTGATTAAATTCTCATGTTATTTGGATTACTGTAAAGTGCTCTATGAAATTTCCATGCGAAAATGAGTGTTCAACGCATGCTAATATGAACATGGTTGATTATGTATGTTTCAACTTGATTAGTGTGAGGTACTGAATGTTTGATTTCTATTACCAGTAGTACCATGCTAGGGTTAACTGAGACATGTGGAATTTAGGGATGTAACATATAAAATGATTCAACAGAATAAGTAAAACATGTGAATAATATGTGAAAATGCGATAAAGTGAATGTAATGTGTAATAATTGGGCCGAAATGACACTGCTACCCTAGGGCCCTCGAGAGCTGTACATAGAAAAGTCCCTATGGAAAGATCTATGTGTGAAAAGTTCGTCCTAAAGGCATTAGGGAAATCCCGGAGGTGGACAAGTACCACTGGATAGGGTGGAGAGGGCTTCTCCGGTCTGCGCAGTTACCAAGATTCACCACTGTATTGCCTAGGTGGTGGGTATGTGATTATGAGTTGTGTTATGTGTTATGCGTTGTGAAAAGAGTTATGAGAATGAGATATTTGTTAGTGTCCTCTACTGGTAGTTAGGACTATGTGTCATGGCAATTTGTTTAAGCAATGAAATATGAATAAAGTGTGAAATGATATGTGAATGTGGCACATGGTAAGTGCAAATGATATGATATGTGATAAGTAAAAACAAGTAAATGATATGATAAGTATGTGAAATGAGACGTGAGGAGAGTAAATGCAAATGAGAAATTGTGAAATTGTGATCCATGATATGTAATGTGAAATAATGTTATAACAGCAACCTTAAAGTGTATGAAGTGATAGTGTGCTTGCATGTGAAAACTAGTTTACTAGCATGCCATGTTTATGTTTTCCATATGTTAATATCTCAATCGAAATGCCATGCTTAGTATCATATCATGTAGTTTAACATTCATCATGTAATGGTGTATGTGAGTAAACTTAGACAACCATGATTATTTATGCAACACAAACTATGAATATGTAGACTTACCTAAGGATAAGATAATATGTGAATAATTATGGATCCATGTAATTGAATGAAATGCATACAAGAACCAAATAAAGTGTGATTATGAACATGGTAAATGCATGAATAATATTTGGATTCCATGCTAGTTGAAATGCTCAATTAGTATAAAAGTTTCATACTTAAGTGCTTATGGATTGCTAAATGGTTTCACCATGTTTTAACTTTCAAGTCATGCTATAAAATGTCAAGCTATGTGCATGTGATTTTATTATGTTAAAACAACAAGTAAATTGTATAAATAAATACGAAAATGGCATGTGAAAGGAAAGTAGTCATCGTGCTAGCTTGTTCTTTTTCCTTATGCTCAATTTTATGCTTTAGTAGTAGAGATATCTACGGAATGAAATAATGTGTGGACAAACCATGCTACATGTTAGGTGTATGGAATATGTACATGTGTATGATGTAATGCTCATGATTTAGATAGAAATATGATAGACTAAAGCATGCTCATGTGAATATAATACGTATTGCTAGTTAAGAGTAAGGACCATGAGTACTTTTGTGATTTGATGATAGTGTGCATCTCTTTAATGTTAATGCCTTATGTGAGTGTGACATGTTTAAGTTTAAGTCTTTGGTTTGCTTGCTGAGTCTTTGGACTCACTCTTGCTTCGGCGTACAGGTTGACAGGTATCATGCACTAGAAGGAAGCTTAGTGAGGATCGCCAATTAGAAGACTATTTTGTGGAGCTGCTACTAGTTGTACTTTTTTTTCTCATAGTATGAAAAGAATTATTGTATGGACAATATTTGGACAATGTAGTTCTTTTATCTTGTATTAATGTGGACATTGTCTTTCTATTTCGCTATTTAGATTGTGGAATGTGTGTTGGTGATGGGTTAAAAGTTGAGTTATTTATTTTATTCCGCTGTACTCTATTGCTATCCAAGTACATATCACCTATCGACTAGTGTTGGGTACATGTCCCACTGTGACGACGCCCTTTATACCGATGGAGATTGGTATAATCGTACCGTTATGAAGAGGGTCGTTACAGAGATTGGTATCAGAGCGCAAGGTTGAGACTGTACATGGATAGACCATCACCGTCACATTATTACAAAGTCTTCATAGGGAATTGTCCATATATGTAGAATTTACTAATAATAGATGGAAGATAGTAAGGAGAATAGTTATAATATAGTAACCTAGGTTCTAACTGAGTTACTTATTTTGCAGACCATGACTGGACGTGGTAGACGTAGCGCTCAGTCTAGGAGGTATGAGCAGAACCGCAAGTTGAAGAAGTTCGTGAAAGGGCTTAAACCCTCAGTGAAAGCAAAGCTTCTGGAGCTTGATTCAAACACCTTGGAAGAAATTCTTGGAGTGGCAACCAAGCAAGAAAGTAGAGCGGGACCTCTCCAAGAGGGGGAGGCAACTCCAAAGGAGGATGTGGCCAAGCCATTCCAAAGGCAAGATAAGAAGAAGGAGAAACTCGTGGAGAGTCAGCAATCGACTGTGACCTCAATTAGCGAGAAACCCGAGTGCATCCAATGCGGGAAGCGTCATGGCGGGAACGCATGTTGGAGAAAGGAAGGAAGGTGTCTTAAATGCGGCAGCAAGGAGCATCGGCTTAAGGAGTGTCTGAATCTGAAGACAAAGTTTGCTCCACGAGGTGCTTCATCGACGGCAATAAAGGAGCAAGGAGTAGCTGGTGATGACCTCGGCGACGTCACCACAGGTACTCGATGCGATCTTCGAGGACGAAGATCTTTTTCAAGAGGGGGAGAGTGTTATGCCCTGAAATTTTATTCATTTATAATTTGTGCATGTGCATTTGATTGTTGCAAGTATGGTAGGTGTATTTAGTAGCGTGTATTGTAATTCTATATTCCTCATGAATAACATGCTTGTATTTTTATGATATTTAGGTGAGAATATGCAATTAGCTAAATTGTGCATATTGTGTGTATTATGCCTCCCATGCATATAGTACTTAAGTAATGTTGTGCAAGTTTAATCTAGTTACCGGTGTGCATGTGGTATCTATCTATTTCATGCATAATGTACATAAGTATGCTACACCGTGTGTGTATACTATATATATTATATGTCAAATCAGGTGTGTGCATGCAAGAACTACTTTGTGGAATGGATTATTCCTAGCTAACTTAATTCGTATCACCTGCTAATGATTGCGAAGCCCTCGCAATTCTTGTCATTTTATTTTGCCGTGTGTTGAGTCACGCTTATGTAAAACATCATGTACGCATAGGTAGATATCTACGTACATCTTATCTTAGTGTACTTATGTATGCTTGTGTATGCCTAGGTATAAATGTTATTGATTGCATGGTGTAGTAATATACATGTTATACCCTATACATTGTATGTATATATGTAGTGTAAGTACAGTTCTTTGTGTGTTGAGTCATGTTGTGTATATATATATATATATATATATATACATTGTATGCGTATGTAGATATTCATGTACGTGTTATTATCTTGATGTACCTATGTATGTATGTGTAGGATTAGTAGTAAATATTGGATGTTTACATGGTGTAGTGATGTATACATTATACTACATAGGTTTCATGTACATGTATGTATGGATTAAGCATGGTTTCTACATGATTTTAAGTTTTGGCGGAAGGGCCAATTGGCATCAACATGGATGGACGCCCATGAGGTGTCGGCGTCCATATCGATGGACGCCAAGCCCTAAGTAGCCGTCCATATAGGTAGACGCTTACTTCTCTGACCTGCATGCGCAGTAGCCCGAATTTCCGGGGACAAGCAACCCCAGCCATTGGGGAGCTGTTCCCAACGGCTGTGAAGCCCTCACATCACCATCTGCGTGAAAGGAGAGTCCTCTCTCCTATAAACCAACCACTCCTTGCAACCCCAAGAGCTCTCTTTGGCTCTTTGCAAAGAGGAGAGAAGAAAACCCTAGCTATGGGAGAACAAGAGAAGACCTGAAGTTGGTGGCCTTTGATCCGTCGGCTGGAGGTGCAAACCAAGGAGTTACAACGTCTGGAGGACAGCCCATGCATCCAAGAAGAGATCCTAACCCCGAGGTGCCATCTACATCGACAGGGGAAGAGGATCGAAGGAGTTTCTGAGCACCTTTGGCAAGGCCGAGAAGGGCTTCATCAATATATTTCGATCTTTGTAGAATTTTTTAGAAAGTCAAGTAAACCTAGATCTTGATCCTATACATGTCCCCTTGAGTCTTAGTATTTTTACGGATTTTTCCTCGAGCACTGGAACCCCACATTCACCAAATCCCTAGAGCTCGGTCTGTGTCTTGCACAGACAGGAACTTGGCGTCAATGCCTTGACGCCCAGATCTTCAGTGTGCGTCCAACGATCTTGCCGTCCAACTCCTTGAACGGCCAGACACTGCCGCCAAGTTCTTCAGTGCAGATAGTGAACTGTTCTGCCTTAAGTAATTATTTTTCAGACTTTGACGCATGAGGATATAGTGTAATTTTTATATGTTATGTAAAATAGCTAATGTGATGTGTGTGGAAATTTCTGTGTTTTTCTGTGGATGGCATAAATTATTAGATTTATTGAAATACATGTTGGGGAAAAATGGATTATGCATGTTCACCTACTGTCTACATGATTCCTGAGGAATTACATGCCCTAGATTTTTCTATACCATGTGTATATGTGTCAGTCCATGTCCCAAAAATTTGGGAATTTTCCCATGAATATGAAACTTGTTATAATTTCTGTATTAGAAAATAGAGAGCACGCATAGATTGGTTTAAAACTTCGGAAAAGTTGCATGTTGCGCAAAAATTTCGGGGAAAATTTTTGTTACATTATGAATGATAGGTACAGACCTGTGAATGGTCGAATCGAACATTCACATTATGTTCCATGATAAATTGAATTATAAATGACATGAGATTGACTGTTTTTTTCTGTAAATGTAATATGATTCAGAAAAATATGAAAATTTGCATGTTTGATCATAAACCTTAAATTAGTCTGTGGTTAAATTCTCATGTTATTTGGATTACGGTAAAGTGCTCTATGAAATTTCCATGCGGAAACGAGTGTGCAACGCATGCTAATATGAACATGGTTGATTATGTATGTTTCAACCTGATTAGTGTGAGGTACTGAATGTTTGATTTCTGTTACCAGTAGTACCATGCTAGGGTTAACTGAGACATGTGGAATTTAGGGATGTAACATATAAAATGATTCAACAGAATAAGTAAAACATGTGAATAATGTGTGAAAATGCGATAAAGTGAATGTAATGTGTAATAATTGGGCCGAAATGACACTGCTACCCTAGGGGCCTCGAGAGCTATACATAGAAAAGTCCCTATGGAAAGCTCTATGTGTGAAAAGTTCGTCCTAAAGGCATTAGGGAAATCCCGGAGGTGGACAAGTACCACTGGATAGGGTGGAGAGGGCTTCTCCCGGTCTGCACAGTTACCAAAATTCACCACTGTATTGCCTAGGTGGTGGGTATGTGATTATGAGTTGTGTTATGTGTTATGCGTTGTGAAAAGAGTTATGAGAATGATATATTTGTTAGTGTCCTCTACTGGTAGTTAGGACTATGTGTCATGGCAATTTGTTTAAGCAATGAAATATGAATAAAGTGTGAAATGATATGTGAATGTGGCACATGGTAAATGTAAATGATATGATATGTGATAAGCAAAAACAAGAGTAAATGATATGATAAGTATGTGAAATGAGACGTGAGGGAGAGTAAATGCAAATGAGAAATTGTGAAATTGTGATCCATGATATGTTAATGTGAAATAATGTTATAACAGCAACCTTAAAGTGTATGAAGTGATAGTGTGCTTGCATGTGAAAACTAGTTTACTAGCATGCCATGTTTATGTTTTCCATATGTTAATATCTCAATCGAAATGCCATGCTTAGTATCATATCATGTAGTTTAACATTCATCATGTAATAGTGTATGTGAGTAAACTTAGACAACCATGATTATTTATGCAACACAAACTATGAACATGTAGACTTACCTAAGGATAAGATAATATGTGAATAATTATGGATACATGTAATTGAATGAAATGCATACAAGAACCAAATAAAGTGTGATTATGAACATGGTAAATGCATGAATAATATTTGGATTCATGCTAGTTGAAATGCTCAATTAGTATAAAAGTTTCATACTTAAGTGCTTATGGATTGCTAAATGGTTTCACCATGTTTTAACTTCAAGTCATGCTATAAAATGTCAAGCTATGTGCATGTGATTTTATTATGTTAAAACAGCAAGTAAATTGTATAAATAAATACGAATGGCATGTGAAAGGAAAGTAGTCATCGTGCTAGCTTGTTCTTTTTCCTTATGCTCAATTTTATGCTTTAGTAGTAGAGATATCTATGGAATGAAATAATGTGTGGACGAACCATGCTACATGTTAGGTGTATGGAATATGTACATGTGTATGATGTAATGCTCATGATTTAGAATAGAAATAATATAGACTAAAGCATGCTCATGTGAATATAATACGTATTGCTAGTTAAGAGTAAGGACCATGAGTACTTTCGTGAATTGATGATAGTGTGCATCTCTTTAATGTTAATGCCTTAGTGTGAATGTGACATGTTTAAGTTTAAGACTTTGGTTTGCTTGCTGAGTCTTTGGACTCACTCTTTCTTCGGCGTACAGGTTGACAGGTATCGTGCACTAGAAGGAAGCTTAGTGAGGATCGCCAATTAGTAGACTATTTTGTGGATCTGCTACTAGTTGTACTTTTCTTTTCTCATAGAATGAAATGAATTATTGTATGGACAATATTTGGACAATGTAGTTCTTTTATCTTGTATTAATGTGGACATTATCTTTCTATTTCGCTATTTAGATTGTGGAATGTGTGTTGGTGATGGGTTAAAAGTTGAGTTATTTATTTTATTCTGTTGTACTCTATTGCTATCCAAGTACATATCAACCTATCGACTAGTGTTGGGTACATGTCCCACTGTGATGACGCCCTTTATACCGATGGGGATTGGTATAATTGTACCGGTATGAAGAGGGTCGTTACATAATTAAAAAAAAAATCAATCACTTGAATCCAATCAAAAGATGTCATGTCAAGACTAGAAACTTTCCATCTTTAGGATATGCATAATTTAGACTTTCATCTTTAGGTATTTTTCTTTTTGAAAAGTTTCCTTCTTGTAGAAGATTACGGGAGGCAAGGTGAGAATTTTGCAACTTTCTTTAAAAAGCATGATCATGCATTGCGATGCTTGCATAGAACCCCTTGCTTGATTTTGTGGTGTGCACATCATTTGTAAAATATTTTAAGGGCAATTTCCTTAACAAGATAAGGTGGGGATTTGATCACCCTTCCTTCGCCCACAAACCACAATTTCCTGCACCTTTTACATTCCCAAGCCTTAATAAAATCAGTAAACATTGGCCTTAGGGTTCACACTGAGGTTTAGGTCCACTTGGGCCCACTACTTGGTTTTGGAAACTGGTGTCTAAGGCTAGAGGTTAAAAGGCAAATGCTTAAGCAGGAAAATGGTTCTCTAATTAGGTCCCTACGAAAGTAGGGGGATCCTCCCACTACCCCACCTCTTACCTGGCCAGTGGATATACCTAATAGTGGACTTAAGTTGGTCTAGGCCACTTTGTGAGAAATCTCACTTTCAAGTCTAAGATCTCTAGGTCAAATAGGGTAATTGTTTGAAACTTGTTTGTCTTTGTTAAAATAAAATCCCATAAAAAAACAATTTTTTTTTAAAAAAATCTCTCTCTTTTCTCATTTGGTCCTAGTGCATGCATGGTAGGAGATCACAAAGCCCTAATTTGCTAGGACCAATCCCAGAAATTGAGAGAATTCTCCATCCAAGGAAAAATCTTCTGAAAAATCAAATGGCTGAAAATCAAGATAATCAAGAAATCCCCTAACAGATGAATGATTATTTCATTCCCAATCAATATCAACCTTCATCTTGTATTAACCTTCCACAAAATCAAGCTCTCCAATATGAAATCAAATCTAGCACTATTCAAATGCTTCCATCGTTTTATGGAAATACCAATGAAGACCCCTAGAAGCATATTGATGAATTCTTGGAAACATGCTCAACTGTTAAAATTCAAAATTTTTCTGATGATGCCCTCAGAATGACCCTCTTCCCATTTTCTCTAAAAGATAAGGCAAAATATTGGTTGGGCAATGTGGGGAAAACCATTAGAATTTGGGCAGAAATGCAACAAGAATTCTTAAAGAAGTTCTACCCTATAGGCCGAACCAATACCATGCGGAGGGCTATTACTGGATTTTCGCAATTACCAGGGGAATTGATTCATGAATCATGGGAAAGATTGAAAGAGTTGTTAAGGAAATGTCCCCATCATGGTCATTCAAAATGGCAAATAGTGCAAGCATTTTATGAAGGATTAACTGAACAATATAGGCAGATGGTGGATGCATCATGTGGGGGGACGTTTATGAGCAAGAGTGAAGATGAAGCTTATGATCTCTTTGAAATGATAAGTGAAAATTCAATTAATCATGCCTCACTTTCATCTTATGAGAGATCTTTTGGGCCATCCAAGCGGGCTAGGTTGTATGAAATGAGAAATCGGGCTGGATTGGAGCCCAAATTCGAGAATAATCTCATGGCCCAAAAGTGGGAGAAAGTGGATACTATGGCCCAAACTGTTGCCTCTCTGGCTCAAAAGATGGACCAAATCTTGTCTAGAACCCATCAGGATCCCTTTGGCCCATCCCCCTCAGGCCCATATGTTGGCCCAGACTCATATCATCAGGAAGTCTATAGTTTGTGTGCTAGCCCGGCCCACCACATTAATGAATGTCCAATTGCAGCTCAACTCCCTCCTTTCATCTAAGAACAAGTCCAAGCAGCCCAAGGATTCTCCAAGCCCAATTTAGACCCATTTTTCAATTCTTACAATCCGGGCTGGAGAAATCACCCTAATTTCTCTTGGAAAAATCAACAAGCTCCACTTCAAAGACCTAACCCCTCCATGCCTCAAGCCCCAAAACAACCATTCCAGAACCAATTTCAGGCCCAGCTGAATCCTTATAGTGGCACTTATGCTAGAGGGCCTCATGCCTAATTCTCTCAGGACACCCAATATCCTCCTCCTCAACCCAAGCAAGTTCAGCCCATCTTTCAACAACCCCCTCAATAGAATTTTGAAGAACAATTTAATCAACTCCAACAAATTATCTTGGCCCAACAACAACAATTGTACCAACAACAACAACTCTTGGCTACAAACCAACAGACCATGGCCAGGCTAGAAGCCCAAGTGGGCCAGATGGCTGAGACCACTATGAGAAGGGAAGTGGGCCAATTGCCTAGCCAACCTGTGGCCAACCCAAGGAACCAACCACCAGACTTTGCTTCACAATCAGGCCTCCTACCTCAACTTGCCCATCAAGCCCAACCAAGAGGCCCACAATTGGAGAATATAAAAGCCATTTCAAGTCTTAGAAGTGGTAAGGTGCTAAGTGACCCACACAAGGGAAACGAGGTTGTGAATAATCCTACACAAGAAATCCAAGATGATACTAGTGATAGTGAAGAGGAGTCCATTCAAATTAAGTTGGGGGGAGAGAACAAGGGAAAGAGAAGGTTCAAGAAGATCCAAATTCTTACCAACCAAAAGTGTCATTTCCAAGTGCTCTAGAATCCAAGCCCATTAAGAAGAAGAAGAAGAAGTCGGTCCAAGATGATGAATTGTTGGAATTGTTCAAACAAGTACACATCAATATTCCACTCCTGGATGCCATCAAGCATGTCCCGACTTATGCTAAATTTCTTAAAGATCTTTGCACTCTACGAAGGGAATCCAAGACTACAATTCAGGAAATCTGGCTCTCTAAAGATGTTAGTGCAGTCTTGACAAACCACATCCCTAGGAAGCTGAAGGACCCTAGTGCTCCCCACATTTCATGTGATATAAGTGGTATAACCTTCGATCGTGCCCTTCTTGATTTAGGGGTGAGTGTCAATCTTCTCCCCAGCTTCATTTATGAATAATTCAACATAGGGGAACTCAAGCCCACTTCCATCATTCTACAGCTTGCCGATCGTTTGGTCAAGACTCCACGGGGATTGATAAAGGATGTAATTGTTAAAGTCAATGATTGTTATTTCCCCATGGACTTTCTCATCCTTGATATGTCCACCAACCAGGAGTTGAGACACACTCCTATCATTCTTGGCCGTCCCTTCCTCGCCACTGCCAAAGCCAACATCAATTGTGCTACTGGGATGATTGACATTTCATTTGGGGGACAAACGGTCTCTCTTAATGTGTTTAAAGCCTCTAAATATCCAGATCAAGAAGAAGGATGTCATTCTATTGACATTTTGACTGAGTTTATTGATAATGATCTGGATGTTGACCAACTTGAGGAGACCAATGCTTTATATGATTCACCACTCCACTCTACGCTTTGGCCCAAAGTTGAACCTTTGCCGGCCTTGCAATCTGAACCTGCTCTTCCATCACTTCAAAGCCCTCCAGCTCTTGAGGTTAAACCTCTTCCAGACTCCCTCAAGTATGTATTCCTAGGCCCAAACCAAACTTTGCCTATTATCATTGCCTCGAACCTAAGCCCTACCCAAGAAGCCCAATTGATAGAAGTCTTAGGGGAACATAGGGGTGCCATAGGTTGGATAGTGGCCGACCTTAAAGGGATCAGTCCATCTATTTGTATGCACCACATCTACTTGGAGGACAATACTAAACCAAGTTGGGAAAAACAAAGGAGGTTAAATCCCAACATGAAGGAAGTGTTGAAGAAGGAAGTAGTGAAGTGGCTAGATGCTGGAATTGCTTATCCAATATCAGATAGCCAGTGGGTCAGCCCAGCCCAAGTGGTTCCCAAGAAGTCTGGGTTGACAGTTGTGAAAAATGAACAAGGGGAGGAAATACCCACTAGATTGACCACGGGATGGAGAGTGTGCATAGACTATAGAAAGCTCAATGCCATGACCAAGAAAGATCACTTTCCACTCCCATTCATGGATCAAATTCTTTAGAAACTAGTGGGCCAGCAATTCTTCTACTTTTTGGATGGTTATTCTGGGTACAATCAAGTGTCAATTTACCCAGAAGATCAAGAAAAGACTACTTTCACTTGTCCTTATGGCACATTTGCTTTTAGGAGAATGTCATTCGGACTTTGCAATGCACCAGCCACTTTTCAAAGGTGCATGATGGCAATCTTCTCTGATATGGTGGGAGAATTCCTTGAGGTATTTATGGATGATTTTTCTATATATGGGGATTCATTTGAAAAATGTCTGAAAAATATGGAGAAAGTATTGGCTAGATGTGTGGAAACAAACTTGGTGCTCAGTTGGGAGAAGAGCCACTTTATGGTTCGAGAGGGCATAGTCTTGGGCCACATTGTGTCTGAGCGGGGTATAGAGGTTGATAGGGCTAAAGTTGGCCTCATTTCTGATCTTCCTCCTCCAACCTCTGTGAGACAAATTCGTTCATTTCTTGGCCATGCCGGTTTCTATCGCCGGTTCATTCAAAACTTTTCCAAAATTGCTCGCCCCTTAACTCTTCTCCTAGCGGAGGATGTCCCATTTCACTTTGATGATGCTTGTTTAGAGGCCTTCACTACTTTGATAGAGATTTTCACTAAAGCTCCCATTCTTCAAACTCCCGATTGGTCATTTCCCTTTGAGATCATGTGTGATGCCTCTGACTATGCCATGGGTGCTATTTTGGGACAAAGAATTGATAAACGTCCCATGGTGATCGATTATGCGAGTCACACCCTCGCCGATGCTCAATTGCATTACACCACCATAGAAAAAGAACTTCTTGCTGTAGTCTTTGCCCTTGAAAAATTTCGATCTTATCTTTTAGGGGCAAAGGTCATCATCTACTCAGATCACTCTGCTTTGAAATATCTTTCAGCTAAGAACTCCAAACCAAGACTCATCAGATGGATCCTCCTTCTTCAAGAATTTGATTTGGAGATCCGTGATAAGAAAGGTACTGAAAATGTTGTTGCTGATCATCTGTCCCGGATTCTCATCCCAGAAAGTGCTCCCATACATGATTCCTTTCCCGATGAACACCTCCTTGCAATTTCTCATAGAACAACCCCTTGGTATGCTCACATTGTCAACTATCTTGCTGTAGGTCAAATTCCTGAAGGATGGTCAAAAAAATGAAAGGGACCATTTTTTCTCTAATGTCAAACACTATTTCTGGGATGACCCTGAATTATTTTTCATGGGTCCTGATCAAGTCATTAGGAGGTGTGTCCCTAAGGAAGAGCAACAAAGCATCTTAAATTCTGTCACATTCTAGCTTGTGGAGGACACTTCTCAGAGAAGAAAACTGCTGCTATGGTCTTGCAAAGTGGATTTTACTGGCCCACATTGTTCAAAAATGCTTATGAATTCAGCAAGATATGTCTTAGATGCCAAGCTGTGGGCAACAATTCTAGGAGAGACATGATGCCACTCAACCCTATTTTGGTGGTGGAAATTTTTGATGTCTGGGGAATAGATTTCATGGGCCCATTCCCTTCATCCTTTGGCAATGAGTATATCCTTGTGGCTGTTGATTATGTGTCTAAATGGATTGAGGCCATTGCCACCCGCACCAATGATCATAAGGTTGTCATGAAATTTGTGCGTAGGAATATCTTCTCTAGATTTGGGTGTCCTCGGGCCATCATAAGTGATGGGGGATCTCACTTCACTCATTCCCAATTTTGAGCCTTGCTTAAAAGATATGGGATAACTCACAAGATTGCTACCCCCTACCATCCCCAGACCAGTGGTCAAGTGGAAGTGTCTAATAGAGAGATCAAGAATATTCTCCAAAAGACCGTTAGGCTCGATAGGAAAGATTGGTGAGAAAGACTGGATGATGCTTTGTGGGCCTATCAGACTGCTTTTAAGACTCCCATTGGCATGTCTCCCTATAGATTGATTTTTGGTAAGGCCTGTCACCTCCCTGTTGAGTTAGAGCATAGGGCTTATTGGGTCATTAAACAATTCAATCTTGACTTAGCCCAAGCTGGATCACATAGAGCCCTCCAACTTCATGAGCTTGAGGAATTGCGCAATGAAGCCTATGAGAATTCCAAGATATATAAAGCCAAAACCAAAATCGTTCATGACAAACACATTTTGAGGAAATCCTTTCATCCTGATCAAAAGGTCTGGCTCTTTAACTCTAGGGTACACTTATTTCCAGGTAAATTGAAATCTCGATGGGACGGACCATTCATTGTTGTCAAAGCTTTTGACCATGGTGTTGTTAAAATTCTTGATCCTAACAATGGTCAAAATTTCATTGTTAATGGTCAACGTCTCAAACCTTACTTGAAACTTATGCACCTCACACCTAAAGAATCCATTCCTCTAAATGACCTTGAGTAGATACATAAGGACTTCATTGTGTCTGGCTGAAGACATTAAACTTAGCGCTTATTGAGAGGCAACCCAATATTTTTAGGAGATTTAACTTATTTATTTCTTCTCTTCTATTTTGTTCTAGGTTTTTGGAGGCCCATTACCTTGATGAATGAATTGAGCAAAACACTTCCATTTAAGATATCAGGTTGTATCTCTCCTTTCCAAACTTCTGATGGTTTTATTATATGTTTGCCATTAAGGACAATGCCATTTAAGTTGGGGGGAGGGAAAATTGTGAAAATCTTTCAAATTTAAAATCCTGCTAAACATCCCGAACATTATGCTTCATGTAACATTTTTCATGCAAGAAAAGAATGCCTCATGTTAGAATGATTTTACTTTGAGTATATACTTGTGCTAGTGGTAAGTTAAAGGATGAGTTTTGTGGTTATGGTCTTAGCATTTTCCTCAAAATACGTTTGAAATTTTATTGAACCTACACACATGAATTAAATGACGAATAAGTGTCATTAATGTGGGTGATGAGAGTTTTACTTAATACTTAGATTGATGATTGATATTCTACACTCTTATTGAAGACTAATCGTGGGGAAAAAGCTACATGCCTGCAAGTTAAAAAAAATGAAAATAAAGAAGGAAATCCCTAGCTTAGTAACTAGGCTTCGGCACCTCAAGAAGTGTAGAAGTTCGTGTCAAACGGTGAAAGGATATCCAAGTTTACAAAATAATTAGATAAAGAGAGAGAGAGAGAGAGAGAGAGAGAGAGAGAGAGAGAGAGAGAGAGAGAGAGAGAGAGAGAGAGAGAGAGAGAGAGAAAAGGCAGAGTGAAAACTACCTGTAATTCGAGGAATGGATTTAAGGAGTGTAGAGTTGATATCATCTCTAAGTAATAGGTAAAAAGCCTATGCACCATCTTATTAATGTCTATTGATCATAAGCACATTCACAAAGGAAATGATAATTTCAAGTGTATCTTGAGGAACTATCTAATAACATAAACTGACATGTTTATCTTTGACACTTGCCACTAGAACTGGAAATACTTATGGTTGATCAGTCTCATTTCTGATTTCTTGACATGAAATATGATGTTTTGAGTTATTATTAGTCCTAATTATTCACTTGTGTGCATTGCTAAGGGACTAACAATGAGTAAGTTGGGGGATGTGATAATTACATAATTGTTATAAATAATTATGTAATTTCATTGACAAATAATTGATAATTTTATAAATTTCTATTATCATTCGATTACAAGTGCGAGAATTGATTAAATCTCTTTTGTGTTGTGTTTGCAAGATTAATGGGCCAAGAAATGAAGTTTCAAATGGGCCAATGGATTTAATTGGATCTAGAGAGAATAATGAGATATTCTAATTTTTAAAATATTCTCTCTCTCTCTCTCTTTCTTTTCAATTTTTAAAACTCCCTCTCATTTTTAAAATCCCCTCTCCTATTTTCCAAAAATTTCTCTCCTTTAATCTCTCCTCTTTCCTCTATTCTATCTATCTATTTTACAAATATTCTCTTCCTCTCTCTCATATCTCTTACCTCCTCTCCTTCTCATTCCTTCTCCCCCGTAGCTCTCTCTCCTTCCTCTCTTCTTCCTCTTCTACTTTTCTTCTTTCTCGCTGGCCCTCTCTCTCTCTTTGGTACACAGAAGCAGCAGCAGCAAGCCCCGCGTCAGCCGCCCTGCCGCACAGTCCCGCACCCACAGTCGCCAGCCTGCCGTATAGCCCCGCGCCCGTGGTCGCCAGCCTGCTTGCGCATAGGCCCCAGCCAGCACGCGCTCGCCCGGTGCCTACCTGCCGGTGTGCCTCCTCTCTCTCTCATCTCTCTTGTTCTCGCTCTCTCTCGTCCTCTCTCTCATCTCTCTTGATCTCTCTCTCTCTCTCACTCTCTCTCGTCCTCTCTCTCCCCTCTCATCTCTCTTGTTCTCTCTCTTTTCTCCTCTCTCTCTTTCTCTCTCTATTTCCCATATTTTTTTTTGTTGTAGTTGTTGATGTTTTTTGTTTAGTATAAAACATTTCTTTGTTAAATATTTTTATTGTTTAGTAGATTGTAATTTTAAATATCGTCTCGTGTTCTCTAATTCACTCTTTATCTCTCTCTCTCTCTCTCTCCTCTCTCTCTCTCTTTATTTATTTAGCTTAGTTTAATTTATTTAGGGAAACTTAGTTTTAATATCACCATGTTATTTTCCTAAACAAAATCCAAAGTTTTCAACTCTAAAATCTATTCCATGGATTCGACTCGGCTCTCACCATTTAACTATTGTCAAAATATTTAGTGTAGGCTGATAATTTTAAGATTATTTGTCACATGTTGAACGATGCATTTGTGGGCTATCAGTGTGCCCCAGGGCAGGCTTTGCCCTTAGGACCTTCTGGTAGGGAACACGGCAGGTTGCCTCCCTGCGTTCAGTGGCCGAAGGTGACACCTTCGTGGCAGTGGTGCTAGGAGGGTCGCGTCTGTCTAATAATCGATTGACTAGCGGTCAATCGATTATTAGCAGAGCGACGGGTTTCCGTACTGTCCAGTGGTGTTTCGAGGTTCTAGCTGTTTGTGCGTGGCTTGGTTGGCCAACGGCCCTTCTGAGGGTTCGTGCGTGCCTCTCGCTTGCTGGGCTTGTCGTGTGTTACAAGCCAGTAGTTTGGCACGATTCCTGCTGTGCTTGCCCCACCTTTCGCTCGGTGCTTGGCACTTGAGGGTTTGTCCCTTTTAGAGGTTGTCTCCATTGCCTGGGACCCTCATCCTTTGGAGCCTTTTGAGGGAGTGCTCCGGGCTACGAGTGTGCTCGAGTTGGCAGCCGACTGGGCAGATTCTGGAGCTGAGGGGAAAATGATGTTTGTACAGTAGTGCTGAGTCGTTTGTAGAGCTCTCTTGTCTGCGGCGGGATGCCAAGGTCGTTGAGGCGGTTCTTTTCCCAACGCGGCCCAGACAGTCCTTTGTCTCACTGCCTCGCTCTACGTTGGTTCCGAAGCCACATAGGGAGGTCAGGCGTGAGGCCGCAGCTTGGCCAGGCTTCGGTGTTGCGTGTGTTGTGTGTTTCTATGTCAGCTCTGTCTCACCCTTCCACGGGGGCGAAGGCAGGAGCTAGGCTAGCGGGTAGAGCATGTGGACTACGGGTCCCCCTCTTGGCTGCTAGCGGCGGTGGCTTGGTTGTTGTTGTTGTGACGACGTTTCCTCACGACGTTTCCAAGTTTATCCGTTGCCCTAGCTTGCACGGAGGTTATAACCTGGCTGTGCCTAGTTTCCGTGGGTGTCTTTGGTCTGGCCTTGTGCAGACTCGTGCTTCTGATGGTTTCCGCTCGGTGTACTCTCGGTTCTGTAGTCTCGTTCTTGGGTGCCAGTCTGTGACAGCACCGGCGTGTGTAGCTTCCTAACCTTGCGGTGTGTCTGGGGTCTGGGGTGGTTCTGCTTGTGGGCCCTTGACCTTGTGGAGGTCTGAGGTGGCCGTGCTTGCGGTGAGACGTCGTTCTCACCTAGTTGTTGCATGGTCTCGGCGAGTGTGCCGAGGGTTGCTTCCACTGTGTGCCCGACTCTGTTGGTTTATGCGGGAGTCGTGTGTATGGCCTGACCTCGGTTGGTGGTCATGGCGTTGCGCTATTCTCTTCCGCTGCTTAGTAGTACCCTGCTGTAGGTGTTACTCGTTTTACAACTTTCTAGGGTAGTTTCCTATTTTTGGAGTTCCTGCTGCTCTGGCCGGTGAGGGACTAGTAATCCCTACTAGGCCTTGTTCACGAGGCTCACCCCCCTACTTCCTTCAGCTACGGGCTCGCCGTCGCGGGAGCTTGGTGTCGGACAGGTTGCGGAGGCGGTTGTGGCGCCGTGTGTTGTCAGCAGCAGTGAGAGTGAGTGTTGGGAGCTCTTGTACCGAGTGAGCTGAGAGTTGTTTTTTGCAAGTCCTTGGGGTATGCCCCTTAAGGACTGCACCTTTCTTCTTGTACCTGTGCTTTTGTTTGGGACACGTTGTACAGACCTTTGTATATTGTACATATTGTTATGGTTATTTATGTTCAGTACATATCTCAGTAGACTATTTCTTCTAACCCTTACGGATCTTCAGATCTGTGGGTGGCAACGCGACCTTCAGGGTCCCTGGTGGGGGTCCGGGAGGTCGGGTAGTTACAGCAGCGATAGAAGAAAACCCCACAATGAATCGTCGATAATAGCCTGTCAAACCAAGAAAACTTCTAATCTCGGCAGAAGATCTAGGCAATTCTCAATCAAGAACTACTTCCACCTTCGCAGGATCCACCAAAACTCCATCACCAGATATACGATGCCCCAAGAAATGTACCTCCTTCATCTAGAAGTTGCACTTACTAAATTTGGCATACAATTTGTGCTCCCTCAAGATTCCATGTAAAATCCTCAAATACTCTCATGAGACTTCTCATTAGGTGAGTAGATCAACACATCGTCAATGAAAACTACAAAAAATGAATCAAGATACTGCAGGAAAACCCTGTTCATAAGGTCAATGAAAATAGCTGGAGCATTCGTCAAACTGAAGGGTAAAACCAAAAATTCATAATGGCCATTTCTCATCCTAAAAGTTGTTTTAGAAGTATCCTCAGGCTTGATCTAGAGTTGATGATAGCCAGAACGAAGATCGATCTTAGAAAGCATATAAGCCCCTACAGCTGATCAAACAAGTCATCAATACGAGGCGATGGATACTTATTCTTAATGTTCACCTAATTCAGCTTCCATAGTCGATGCATAGCCTCTTCGACCCATCCTTCTTCATCACAAAGAGTACAGGAGCTCCCCATGGTGACACGCTTGGCCGAATGAAACTCTTGTCCAACAATTTCTGAAGTTGCTTCCACAGTTCGGTCAATTTCGTCGGTGCTACACGATAAGGAACAATCAATATAGGTGAAGTACCAGGTACAAACTCAATGCTAAACTCGATCTCCCTCTCTAGGGCAAGCCAAACAGGTTTTCAGGAAAAACATCATTGAAGTCTCGAATGATCTCAATATTCTCCACGGTCGGTGCCTTCTTTGAGTCAGCAGAAAAAACAACACTAGCAAGAAAAACATTGCAACCTCGGTTCAACGTCCGAATAGCCTTCAAAGATGAGATCATGAACTTACCTACCATATTCTTGGGTAACGGATGGGAGAACTCACCCTCTCCAGGAATGCGGAACATGATTCTCTTCTTCCTACAATGCATAAGGGCGTAATGCTCCTCAAGCCAGTCTAGACCCAAATTGGCATCGTAGTCTCTCAACTTCAGTAGATAGAAACTACTGGCAAAATCATGCTTCTCAATACACACATGAATAGAAGGAAAACACTATTTAGTCAACATAGCTTCTGCTGGGGTATGAATAGACAAATGAACATCTAAGTGCTCAGGAACCACATCAAACTCCTTCATCAAGACCCTTGCGAACCTCTAAGAGACAAAACTATGTGTAGCACCAGTATCGAACAAAACACGAGCATGCAATCCCATAATTAAAATCGTACCTGTAACGACCCGACCTCTCGGACCCCTCGCCGGGGACCCCGAGGGTCGCGCCGCCACCCACGGATCCGAAGACCCGGAAGGGTTGTATGAAAAAGTCTAGTGTGATATGTACTGAGTTCAAACAACTATAATAATCTGTACATTATACAAAAAGGGTTGTACAATGCGTCCCAAGAAAAAGCACAGGTACAAGAGAAAAGGTGCAGTCCTTTAAGGAGCATACCCTGAGGACTTGCAAAACACAACTCTCAGCTCACTCGGGTACAAGAGCTCACAACGCTCGCTCTCACTGCTGCTGACAACAACATGGTGCCACAACCGCCTTTGCAACCCATCCGACACCAAGCTCCCGCAACATCGAGCCCCTAGCTGAAGGAAATAGAAGGGTGAGCCACGCGAACAAGGCCCAGTAGGGATTACTAGTCCCTCACCGGCCAGAGTAGCAGGAACTCCAAAAACATGAAACTACACTAGGAAGCTGTAAAGCGAGGAACACCTACAGTATGGTACTACGAAGCAGCGGAAGAGAACAGTACAACGCCACGACCACCAACCAAGGTCGTGGCACACACACGACTCCCGCAGAAACCAACAAAGTCGGGCACAAAGCGGAAGCAGTGCTCAGCACACCTGCCGAGACCACGGAACAACAAAGTGAGAACGACGTCTTACCGCAAGCACGACCACCTCAGACCTCTACCAGATCGAGGGCCCACAAGCAGAACTACCCCAGACCCCGGACACACCGCCAGGTCGGGAAGCTACACACGTCGGTGCCATCACGGGCTGGCACCCAAAAATGGGACCACGGAACCGAGAGAACACCGAAGCGGAAACCACCAGAAGCACGGGTCTGCCCAAGGCCAGACCAACGACGCCCATGGGAGCTAAGCACAGCCAGGCTAAAACCGCCGTGCAAGCTAGGGCAACGAGGAACACTCAGAAACGTCGTGAGGAAAACGCCGTCACAACAATAGCAACCAAGCTACCGCCGCTAGCAACCAAGAGGGGGACCCACAGTCCGCACGCTCTGCTCGCTAGCCTAGCTCCTGCCTCCGCCCCCGCGCAAGGGCGAGACAAAGCCTCCACAGAAACACACCAACTCACGCAACACCACAGCCTGGCCAAGCTGTGGCCTCACACATGGCACCACTACGTGGCTCCTGAACCAACGCAGAGAGAGGCAGTAAGACAAAGGACTGTCTGGTCTGCGCCAAAAAAGAGCTCTGAACCCCTCGGCGTCCCAGACCCAGACAAGAGAGCTCTACAAACGACTCAGCGCCGCTGTCCAAACCTCGTTTTCCCCTCAGCTCCAGAGTCCGCTCACGTGGGCTGCCAACTTGAGCACGCTCGTAGCCCAGATACCTCCCTCAACGGGCTCCCGAGGATGGGGGTCTCAGGAAACAGAGACAACCTCTAAACGGGAGAAGCCCTCAAGTGCCAAGCACTGGGCGAACAGAGAACAGGCGGGGCAATCACCACAGAAACGACACAACTGGCTTGTAACCAAGACAAGCCCAGCAGGCACGGGCACACACGACACCCTTTCTAGAAACCCCGGAAGGGGCCGTTGGCCAACGCCGGCACACCCGGCACGGCACGAGAAGTCGAAACACCATGAGGCAGAACAAAAGCCAGAACAACCTGATCGCGACCACAGATGTGTCGCCGTTCGAACAGGAAGGCGACAGCCAGCCTGTCGCCACCAGGTCACGACGACCAGGGGGCCACCTTCTGACCTGAACGCGACATATCGACCTATCGCGTTCAGCGTCAAAAGGCTGAACCCCAAGCGGGGCCATTGGCCCGCAGCCAAACAGCACGGGAACAGGAAGGCGACAAGGGCGTCATCGCTACCCCAAAGGTAGAACATGACGATCGCCCGGTCGCAACCCCGAAGGCGACAACCAAGGGGCCGCCTTCAAAACAGAACCCGGAACTGAAGCGCAGAGGGGAACGCGACGGCCAACCTGTCGCCACCCAGAAGGCGACAGGTTGCACATCGCCTCCAGACTGGTATCGCGACAGCTATCCTATCGCGATCACAGACTGAGCCCCAAACCGAGCATGGGGGCCAACAACGGTCCCCCAAGCTACCACACAATCACACACACGGGGAGGGAAGCATGGGAAAGCTGTAAATCTAACTACAAAACCGCGAGGGCTCCCGATCCACCCGGATGGGAGAGGGCACAAGAAATCCCTACCTTAGAACGAAGAAACCACCCCACGAAGGGGCCCTCGCGTCGGTTGTCTGCCTCCTCCTCGCTCCACGCACGCGCCGCCGCTCTACATGAGCTCCCGGCCGCTCCACAGCGTCGGATCACCGGAGGGAGCCCTCCACCGCCTAAGAAGAGGGGAAAAGGGAGAGAGGAAGAAAAGGGGAAGAAAGGAGGGGCGAAAGGCCTTAAGCCCTCAGAACCTGAATCCCTGTCGCGTTCGCAATCAGGAATGCGACACCCGACACGTCGCCTTCTCAAAAGTTCCGACAAGACGTCTGACAAGCCGATAGGCGCCAGACCACGTGTCACGCACGCAGGCGCCTGAGGTGAACACGACATCTGGCACATCTCCTTCACACCTGCGATGCGGACACGTGGCACACAGCCACAGCAACAACCGAAACGCGACACATGGGCCATTGCCTTCCCAACCAGAAGGCGACAGGGGACATGTCGCGTTCAGAATGCGACACCCTTGCTCGATGCGATCCCAAGATCAACACCAAGGCACACAGAACCCGAGGAGTTACACCAAGATGCGACGAGAAAGCGACGCACCCGAACGTCGCGACACGGATGACTGTCGTGGTGGATACCCACGCCGCAACACCAACGCGTCGCCCAGCCTGGACGCGTCAGTGGTCAGTCATCCCAGGCGCCGGACGGAAAGCTGGGAAACCGGGTCTTACAGTACCTTCAATGATGTGCTTTGCTTGTTCAACCTCGTCTCTCGCCAAAGCAAATACTTGAGCCTGGCCTCTCGGTCTCCCTGCTACTCTCTACACTGGTTAGGCTGCTGCTTATGTTGTAGTCTGCTGCGCCATCTTCGAACAATCACAGATCTTGTGGTTCTTGTCACCACACCTCAAACAACGGCCAGAAGTCACCCAACAGACATCTCCTCCATGACACTTCTCGCACTGGGAACACAAAGACTTCTCTATAACTGTAACACTGCCTATAGTCGGTGTAGCCACTCTCGCTGGAACCACTGCCCTGGGCTGAAACACAGTAGTCTTCTACTTATCCTAACATTGAAATGTTGATGCAGACCTCTTCAAAGAAGCCCTCTTCTCCTCTAGATAAACTTCCATCCCTGCCTCCTACATGCAAGCAACTGACAATGCCTCATCCATCAAACGATGACCTAGAGCCATGAGTCTGGTCCTCAAGGATGGCTTCAATCCCATCATGAACTTCTTTACTTTCCTCTGCTTGTCCGCAATAATATGAGGCACGTACTTCGACAACTCTACAAATATACCCTCATACTCCAACACACTCATCGACCCTTGAGTCAAAGTCGAGAACTCTTGCTCCATGCGGTCTTGAACATGCTCTGGAATGTACTTTGCTTTGAACTGGCAAATAAACTCTGCCCACACGACCTCAACAGGTCCGTCGTCGAACTATGTGCGTAGTACTGACGACCACCACACGTCGGCACACTCCTGCAGCATATAGGATGCTAAAGTCACCCGCTTCACCTCTGCGCATTGTATGGCATGAAAGATCTTCTTCATCTCACATAACTAGCTCTCTGCCATAAGTGGGTGACTCTCCCCCTTAAAGTAGGGTGGAGCCATCCGTCTGAACCGCTCCATCAATGATACACCCCCAACACTGCCCTCATGCACAGGTGCTTGCGCCTACATCCAAGTCAAGTCTTGAGTTAGACCCTTCAAATCCCAACTATAAAATTTACTCTTAAAGTACAAACCTGAGCCTGCACTTGTGCTTGCAAAGCAGCTAGTGTCTGTGTCTGAGTCTGCATTGTGTGCACAAGTCCCTGCATCAGTGCCCTACAGTCCACCGGTGGTGGTGGAGGTGGTAAAAGGTACATACGACTGATCTGGTGCCGTCTTGTCCCTAGCTGGCTCATCACCTCGAGTAGAAACTGCTCCTTTATAACCATGACTAGCCATATTCTGCAAAACATGCATTTATTATAATTACCTATTATATTTAAAAATCTTGGACTTGTTCTTTATACAGACTTAGGGATATGAATACATTGTTTTTAATTCATTTATATATATACTCAACCTAGACTGCTCTGGTACCAATCTCTGTAACACCCCTCTTAAACATGGTACAGTTATACCAACTCACATCGGGGCCAAGGGTGGCGCAACAATGGACAATATCCAACATAATATCGGTTCAGATTGAGCAATCTATAAATGACGAGTTAAAATCAACAATTTTAGTAGTAGAAAGAAAAGTGTCATCTCCCATCAACATTGTATTCAAATACCAAGTCTAAAACATAAAGAAAGAATTACAATAGTTCATAATAACAAGTTCCACAAGTCCATAAGATAAAACATTGTTCAAATTACAATTACTTCTCACATACAAGATCACTCAATCAACACTCTCCACGACAAACTAAGTCTCCACATGTGACGGCCCTCGTTACACCGGTACGGTCATACCGACCCACGTCGGTATAGCGAGAGTCCTCACAGTGGGACATTTACCCAAACGATACGTACAGCTGAGATACACGCGACTATACAACAGAGTAGCGGAAGTAAAAGAGAACTATCTCCATTCATTCATCATCCACATTAACCATACATGAATTTTCGCAATTAACAATGAGGAACTAAGAGCTCACATAATTTAAATTGCTGAAATAGAATTACAAAATGTCCACATAATACATTCCTTTCATGATAATTCTAATACAATGTTCCAAATACATACTATGAAGTACACAAATCACAAAGAAGCTCCAACAATTAGCTAGTCTCCGCGCTCGGAGTCCGTCTCTGCTGCCTCCTCCAAAGGTACTGTGTCACCAACTATACCTGTACGCCGAAGCAAGGAGTGAGTCCAAGGACTCAGCAAGCAACACTACTTATGATGTACACTTAGAAGTCCTAATGGTTTCTACATGCACATTACAATTAGCAACACATAGAATGCTAGTCATTTCAAGTTTTCAACCTATCATGAACATTCTACAATTTTATACATAACTCATGCTTTCAGATTTCTAAAATAAACTTCACCTATCACATGGTCTCTATTCAATCTACTCATGACACTTTAATTTTTAAAGAATCAAAACATGCGAGCTATCAACATGAACAATTTACATACATGAAGGGAAACACAACTAGCATGGATTCCACATGTTCTTAAGTACATACATAACCTTTTCACATGCTTTAGGTTGCTGATTTCACATGATTCAATGGTTATAAATCTACACATGAGGGCTACAATGTTGCTTAAAACATATCATATGAACAATCTATCATGCTATTTGCACACATATTCATTAGTTGTCCCTAACATGGACTCTAAACATTTTTGCACACATAAACATATGAATAATAACATGCATTTTCTGAATTCACATGGTTTCAGATTTAGTCTCACCTGGGTTTCAATAACACATTTACACATCTAGAATTTCACATTTTTCTTTACACTAGTTTCCTCTTTTCACATGGTTACACTTTACACATACACATTCACATGTCACTTACACATTTACACATGGTCACATACACATTTCACATTACACTTTACACATTTTTAGGTGCTGTGACACATAGTCCAAACCACCAAAGAAGGACATATACACATCACATTACACATAGACGCCATCTAGGCATTCCAATGGTGACTCTTGGACTGCGCAGACCGGGAGAACAAGTCTCCACCCTAACCAGTGGTACTTGTCCACCTCCAGGATTTCCCCCTAATGCCCTTAGGGTCACTTAGCACAATGAACTTTCTCAGGGGGACTTTTCCTGATACAGCTCCATGCCCTCTACGGAAGCAGTGTCACATTGGCACAGTTACACATTTACATTTTTACCGTTTTTACACTTGGTTTTACACATGACACTTCATCTCATTCACTTTCTCACTCACATGAATACCTCTGTTTTTCCTAACATAGTACTACAAAACTTCATGGTTTAATACACAGTAAACACACTAATCATGCTGGGTTTAAACAAAATCTAATCACACTACGATCATATGCACGAATTATCACATTTCACAAGAAAACACATAACGTTTTATTTACTGATCCAAATGATCCGAAATTTGAACCACATGCTGTTTTCGGGTTCTAGATGATACCCTCAAATTTTCAGATTTTTATGAGCTAAATAGGATTTACAGAAAATAAAACGCCTAATTAGCATGCTATTAACAACTTAAATTAACATGGTCTAACACATTTTGCAAATTGGCCACTTGTTGTTTACACATAAGCCATTCACATATGCATGAACTGAGAACACAAAATTTCCCTAATTCATACATCTATGGATTGAGCCTACAATCATTCTTGCATGCTTTTATTTTACCGAACCAAATATATTCGCAAATTACACAAGCATGGATAAATTACCAAAAGTTGCAAACACATATGCTAACCCACTGATCTTCATGATTAGGCTAAACCATGGCATTCATACACATTCTAATCAGGAAAACTAAATTTGTAAAATCAACACCTCATGCTCACAAGTTTAAGGAACACCATTTTCCCACATCCACCAACACACACCATTCATCCACACACCTCAAACACAATATACATAGAGTATAAGGTCTACCATATATCCTCATCACGTAAAACATACCGAAATTAATGTATAAGAGGGACAGAACAGCTCACTGTTCTGTTCAAAAGAACTTGGCGGCGGTCTCTGGCCGCTGACTCAGAGTCAGCGGCATGGTCGATGGACGCCAAGGATGATCTGGACGTCCAGGGACCTTGCCGTCTAACCAGGTCTGTGCAGAAACGCAGACCCGAGCTCTGAATCTTGGGTGAATTGGAGGGTCTAGGACTCGAGGAAAAATCCTTAAAATTCACAAAACCATCCTAGACTCATAAGGGGACATCAAGGATAGGTCACTTGCCTTTCAAAAATTCTTCTAAGGGATTTAAAGGCTTGGTGAAGACCTCCTTGGGCAGTCCCAAGAAGTTGCAGAACCTCCCTCTAGATCGCCTTCCTCCGGGTTCCTGGGTGATCTCCACGCCGAGGGGATGTCGGGGAAGCCTTCCTCGTTGGTCCAGCAACCTCCTTGCAGCAGGGGGGACGCCGGATCAAGGTCCAGGGGTCGGATTTTGAGGGTTCTAAAATGGGTTTTTCTCACAGCTCACCTAGGGTTTTTTTCTCTCCTCTATTTCTCCTCTTGCAAGGTGAAGTGAGGAGTGGGAGAGGCCAAATTCGGGTTCAGACCTAATGAGAGCCCCTCACCCACTCACCATACCGATTTGACAAGCTGAGAGCCGTTGGGGGACATCCCCCCAATGGAGGCCATGCCTTGCTCCGGATTTTCTGGCTCTGCAACACATGCAGGTCAGAGAAGTTGGCGTCCATATCGCTGGACGCCGGAGTTAGTGTTGGCGTCCAGGTCTGGACGCTGACACCAGATAAACGGCCTAGGGTTGACGCCAAGGTGGCCTTCGGCCAGAACCCTAATTATGCAGAAAACCATGCATAGCAAGCTTATATACATGCAATATGTACATGGTATTGTATCCACACTATCGCCATGCAATACATACATTATCTATGTTTAATATAACACATGCATACGTAATTATACTGATTAATACGTACGTAAATATGTACATACATACACAAGCATAAACATACACACATAATTGCAAATAATGCGACAGAAATTAGAGGGCCTTACACCACATCCTCTCGCTTTGAGTCAGTGTGAACTAACTCCTCTGTGCCAATGTCCTCAACCTCCCCTGAAAAGATAATCAAGTGTGAGTCTACATGACTTAACAAGCAATAAGGGAAGACAGTTCAAGATCTATCATAATTACTTTTAAAACCTGCTACACATATATTCCAATCACTTAACTTGGTATGATATAACTCTTTCCTATCCATATATTTCAATGCATTTATCAATCATTAACCATATTAACCACATATAATACTAAATGATCATTTATGAAGCATGGGGAACATTCCTAAATAAATCATGTATCATATGCCATTCTTAATTTATGTACATTTATACTTCATGAGGGTAATATCAATGACATGCAAACAATTCATATGGCATGTAGAATGGCATATATAACATGTAGACGTTATCATGAAGCATGTAGACACCCCTACATACTTAAAAATATCCCTAAATTTGTGGTTTTTATTCCATATTTACTAAAGTTAGAGTATGGTATTTATATATAGTACAAAAATTTAATTACATATAAGCATCTAATATTTTACATATTGAAAATATACCTCTACAAATAAAAGAATCCACATCATTAAACCTTGTTCCTCATCTCTCTCTCTTTCTCTCTCTCTTATTAAACCCTCGCTGTGAAGCCTTCCCCACCTACCCACACAAGAACACACACACACACACACACACACACACACACACACACACACACACACACACACACACACACACACACATAGAGAGAGAGAGAGAGGAGAGAGAGAGAGAGAGAGGAAGAGGAGCATGGTGTCCATGAGCACCACCAAAACCCTACTCCAACAGCCTTGCCATCTCCTCACCTCCTCCTGCCTGCAGCAGCAGGCCCTCACTACCACCCTCTCCATCAAGCCCTGTCGCCACCGTCCCATCTCCGTCATCCACGCCGCCGAGCCCGCCAAGAACCCTATCGCCACCGAGAAGCCGGCCCTCGCTGCTGCCGCTGCCACCAAGCAGGCCCCGACCCCGCCCCCCGCTGCCTCGGGAAAATGGGCCGCGGACAGCTGGAAGGCAAAGAAGGCGCTACAGCTGCCGGAGTACCCGGACAAGGTGGAGTTGGAGGCGGTGTTGCGGATGATCGAGGTGGTGCTGCAGACGATCGAGGCGGTCCCACTGATCTTGTTCGCTGGGGAGGCGTGGAGCCTAAAGGAGCATCTGGCGGATGCCGCCATAGGAAAGGCTTTCCTACTGTAGGGCGGCGACTGTGCTGAGAGCTTCAAAGAGTTCAATGCCAACAACATTAGGGACACCTTCCAGATCCTGCTCCAGATGGGTGCCGTCCTCATGTTTGGCAGCCAAATGCCCGTCATCAAGGTAATCACTACGATGCCCCTTTCCCATTTTTCCCCTCCCTTCCACAACAAGAAAATGCGGCTTTTTCGACGGAAAGAATCGTCGGAAATCCGACGGTAATCCGTCGAAAAATGAGCCTTCCGACAGATTTCTGTCCGAAGATCGTCGGAAATGGTCCGTCGGAAATACTTGGTCAGAAATGACCGACGGACGAGAATTCCGTCGGAAATAGGTCGGAAACTCCGACGGAAACATCCGTCGGAAATTTAGTCAGTATTTACCGATGGCAATTCCGTCTGTAAATCAGTCGGCATTTCTGTCGGTAAATACTGACACAAAACCCGTCGGAAAAAATTCGTCAGAACTATAGACGGAATTACCGACAGATTTCTTCTGTCGGTAATTTATAATTTCCGACGGCTATTTATCCGTCGGAAAATCCATCGGAATGTGCAGTATATTTTTTAAAAAAATTGACAAATAAAAATGATTTTTCAAACTTGCTACAATATTCATAAATTTCACAAATACTCACGATCAACATAAAATCATAAAATACAATAAATATAAAATCATACAAAATAATAAATACAAAAAATCAAGACAGATCTGCTGGATCGTCTGCTGTCCCTGCCTCGTCATCGTCAGGTCCCGGAGGTGGATCCTATATTAAAAAAAATTAATATGAGAAACATTAATAATAATTAAATGACATACATTATTTTCAAAAATTAAATTTAAAATATGTGATTATTTCTCAAGTTTAATTAGATACTATTTTTAGATCCATCGTTTCTTGGGTGTTTTTTAGATCTGTCATTTGAACGCCGAACACAATCCGGGAATCCAAATTGGATTCCGTCAGTTCCCACACGTCACTTTAACCCACCCGGTCGTGTCGGAAAAAACGGCACGCCGATCCGATCCCTATTTGGGATTTTGGACCCCCGGGTTGTAGGTTTTAGCCCTTTATGTATACTTGGCTATTTTTTAGATTCGTCATTTCAATGCCCAACCCAATCCGGGGATCCAAATTGGATTCCGTCAGTTCCCACACGTCACTTTAACCCACCCGGTCGTGTCGGAGAAAATAGCATGCCGATCCGATCCCTATTTGGGATTTTGGACCCCCGGGTTGTAGGTTTTAGCCCTTTATATATACTTGGCTATTTTTTAGATCCGTCATTTCAATGCCCAACCCAATCCGGGGATCCAAATTGGATTTTGTGAGGTCCCAGATGTCACTTTAACCCACCCGGTCGTGTCGGAGAAAACGACATGCCGATCCGATCCCTATTTGGGATTTTGGACCCCCGGGTTGTAGGTTTTAGCCCTTTATATATACTTGGCTGTTTTTTAGATCCATCATTTCAATGCCCAACCCAATCCGGGGATCCAAATTAGATTCTGTCAGTTCCCACACGTCACTTTAACCCACCCGGTCGTGTCGGAGAAAACGGCACGCCGATCCGATCCTATTTGGGATTTTGGACACCGGGTTGTAGGTTTTAGCCCTTTATATATACTTGGCTGTTTTTTACATCCGTCATTTCAATGCCCAACCCAATCTGGGGATCCAAATTGGATTTCGTCAGTTCCCACACATCACTTTAACCCACCCGATCGTGTCGGAGAAAATAGCACACCGATCCGATCCCTATTTGGGATTTTGGACCCCCGGGTTGTAGGTTTTAGCCCTTTATATATACTTGGCTGTTTTTTAGATCCGTCATTTCAATGCCCAACCCAATCCGGAGATCCAAATTGGATTCCGTCAGTTCCCACACGTCACTTTAACCCACCCGGTCGTGTCGGAGAAAACGACACACCTATCCGATCCCTATTTAGGATTTTGGACCCCCGGGTTGTAGGTTTTAGCCCTTTATATATACTTGGCTATTTTTTATTTCCGTCATTTCAATGCCCAACCTAATCCGGGGATCCAAATTGGATTCCGTCAGTTCCCACACGTCACTTTAACCCACCCGGTCGTGTCGGAGAAAACGACACGCCGATCCGATCCCTATTTGGGATTTTGGACCCCCGGGTTGTAGGTTTTGGCCCTTTATATATACTTGGCTGTTTTTTAGATCCGTCATTTCAATGCCCAACCCAGTTCGGGGATCCAAATTGGATTCCGTCAGTTCCCACACGTCACTTTAACCCACCCGGTCGTGTTTGAGAAAACGGCATGCCGATCCGATCCCTATTTGGGATTTTGGACCTCCAAGTTGTAGGTTTTAGCCCTTTATATATACTTGGCTGTTTTTTAGATCCATCATTTCAATGCCCAACCCAATCTGGGGATCCAAATTGGATTCCGTCAGTTCCCACATGTCACTTTAACCCACCCGGTCGTGTCGGAGAAAACAACACGCCGATCTGATCCCTATTTGGGATTTTAGACCCCTGGGTTGTAGGTTTTAGCCCTTTATATATACTTGGCTATTTTTTAGATCCGTCATTTCAACGCCCAACCCAATCTGGGGATCCAAATTGGATTCCGTCAGTTCCCACACATCACTTTAACCCACCCGATCGTGTCGGAGAAAACAACACACCGATCCGATCTCTATTTGGGATTTTGGACCCCCGGTTGTAGGTTTTAGCCCTTTATATATACTTGGCTTTTTTTAGATCCGTCATTTCAATGCCCAACCCAATCCGAGATCCAAATTGGATTCCGTCAGTTCCCACACGTCACTTTAACCCACCCGTCGTGTCGGAGAAAACGGCACACCGATCCGATCCCTATTTAGGATTTTGGACCCCCGGGTTGTAGGTTTTAGCCCTTTATATACTTGGCTGTTTTTTAGATCCGTCATTCAATGCCCAACCTAATCCGGGGATCCAAATTGGATTCCGTTAGTTCCCACACGTCACTTTAACCCACCCGGTCGTGTTGGAGAAAACGACACGCCGATCCGATCCCTATTTGGGATTTTGACCCCCGGGTTGTAGGTTTTGGCCCTTTATATATACTTGGCTGTTTTTTAGATCCGTCATTTCAATGCCCAACCCAGTTCGGGGATCCAAATTGGATTCCGTCAGTTCCCACACGTCACTTTAACCCACCCGGTCGTGTTTGAGAAAACGGCATGCCGATCCGATCCCTATTGGGATTTTGGACCTCCAAGTTGTAGGTTTTAGCCCTTTATATATACTTGGCTGTTTTTTAGATCCATCATTTCAATGCCCAACCCAATCTGGGGATCCAAATTGGATTCCGTCAGTCCCACATGTCACTTTAACCCACCCGGTCGTGTCGGAGAAAACAACACACCGATCCGATCCCTATTGGGATTTTAGACCCCTGGGTTGTAGGTTTTAGCCTTTATATATACTTGGCTATTTTTTAGATCCGTCATTTCAACGCCCAACCCAATCTGGGGATCCAAATTGGATTCCGTCAGTTCCCACACATCACTTTAACCCACCCGATTGTGTCGGAGAAAACAACACACCGATCCGATCTCTATTTGGGATTTTGGACCCCCGGGTTGTAGGTTTTAGCCCTTTATATATACTTGGCTTTTTTTAGATCCGTCATTTCAATGCCCAACCCAATCCGGAGATCCAAATTGGATTCCGTCAGTTCCCACACGTCACTTTAACCCACCCGGTCGTGTCGGAGAAAACGGCACACCGATCCGATCCCTATTTAGGATTTTGGACCCCCGGGTTGTAGGTTTTAGCCCTTTATATATACTTGGCTGTTTTTTAGATCCGTCATTTCAATGCCCAACCTAATCCGGGGATCCAAATTGGATTCCGTTAGTTCCCACACGTCACTTTAACCCACCCGGTCGTGTTGGAGAAAACGACACGCCGATCCGATCCCTATTTGGGATTTTGGACCCCCGGTTGTAGGTTTTGGCCCTTTATATACTTGGCTGTTTTTTAGATCCGTCATTTCAATGCCCAACCCAGTCCGGGGATCCAAATTGGATTCCGTCAGTTCCCACACGTCACTTTAACCCACCCGGTCGTTTATGAGAAAACGACACGCCGATCCGATCCCTATTTGGGATTTTGGACCTCTGGGTTGTAGGTTTTAGCCCTTTATATATACTTGGCTATTTTTTAGATCCATCATTTCAATGCCCAACCCAATCTGGGGATCCAAATTGGATTCCGTCAGTTCCCACATGTCACTTTAACCCCCAGTCGTGTCGGAGAAAACAACACGCCGATCTGATCCCTATTTGGGATTTTAGACCCCTGGGTTGTAGGTTTTAGCCCTTTATATATACTTGGCTATTTTTTAGATCCGTCATTTCAAAGCCCAACCCAATCTGGGGATCCAAATTGGATTCCGTCAGTTCCCACACGTCACTTTAACCCACCCGGTCGTGTCGGAGAAAACGGCACACCGATCAGATCCCACACGTCAATTTAGATTTCTTTTTTTTCCCTATTGACATTATTTAGTGGTTTCATCTCATCCAAAGTATATGAAATTAATACTAATGCTGACCTGAGGTGCTGGCTGTGTGGGGCGTACTCCTTGCATGGCTGAGATCAACTGCTAAACCATATCACCGAATTGCGTCTGTAGCTCTGCCCGCTGCGACTGTAGCTTTGCCCGTAGCTCTTCCCGAATGAGGCCTCTAATCTCCGCTACACCACTGACGGGGGGCGCAGCAGATGAACTCGCGTATGCCAGAGGAGTGATCGAACTCGTATATAAGGACAACACTGGATGAGTATCCAGGCTGTCCCTAAAGCCGTACACTCAACCCTTCCTCGGCCCTCCCACTGCGTCGACTCAAGCCTCCGGATCCAAGTCTAGCTGGGGAGTGCCCTCTACATAGCGCTCCGCCATCGTCCTGTCGTAGGTCTCCTGCAGAACAAATTAAAATTAAATTATTGAAAACAAATTATTTTAATATCTTAATTGAATTCATAATTTATAGCTTGACTTACAGCGATTGTGCGGGCACTCTCACTAACATAGTCATCCGTCCCCTTCCACTTATGAGTCCGATCAAATAACTCGCGAAAAGTAGGGGCACGCTCGAGCTCGTGATGCTTACAATTCAACAAAATTAGTTAGTTTCACAATAATAATCATTGTATTAAGCAATTGAACAATAATATGCTTACCAATTTTTGGTTGTGGGTCGCATAAGATACGGACCCACTAGTATGCACATTCTTCTCCAGAATGGATGATCGGTTGCGTTTTGCTGCCTGTGACCGCTCCTGCAATGGTCCAGCAGCCCAACGCTCACAAAGGGACTCCCAATAGTCCCTCCTCAGGTAAACAGGGTCGTAATCCAGACAAGCCATAGGATCCCGGTTGCCTGTGGTCTTCATTGCCTTGTCCCGGGCCTCCCACATCGACTTTCTTAAATTAGTCTGGGCAGTAGACTCCCAGATGGCTCGAGCTCGAGGGAGATCATCGGGTCTCGTGAACGTGAACCTCCGCTGTAAAGAAATAAAATTACTCAACTTTCTGCACTAACAGAGATAGTAATTAAATAAATGACTTCAACTCATCTAAAAATTAAAAATACCGTGAACATATCAAATAATAAATCCCAGACGGGCACCGGGAAATCTCTCCATGCATCCACTGGTCCTGGAATATGTGTGTGGACCAGCGTCATAATATAGCGGGAAGCAGAACCGGGATCTATCTTCCCCCTGCAATTGCACATTAATTTTGTACATGAAATGTATAACATAAATAACAAATACAGTAAATTTGAAGTGATCAACTTTACCATGAGGTCTAGCATGGCCGCCGTCTTGGTAGCTGAGGCCCCTCCTCAACTGCTGGATGCTGGCTCTCCACCTCTGTTGAAAACAATTTAGTACACTATTATTGTATAAATTGCAAGAAAACAAACATACTAATCTATTGAAACATACATGTACCTAGTGGTGAGGAAGAAGGAAAGGTGGCACTACTCGCGTGGTCGGCGGGGAGGCGGTCCCTGCAAAATTATATACACATTAGAAAATATGAATTTAAATTGAACAACATATATATGTATACCTGTCGCCTGGACGACCAGCGTGGACTGGGAGGCAGTCCCTGCAAAATTGTATGTACATTAGATCTCGTGAATTTAATATGAACAATAATATATAGAGTTTTGTGTTTACATATACATATACCTGTCGTGGATGGGGACGTGGACCCTCGGCCAAAGGACGTGAAAACCGTCTGACTCTGTCCTCCACGTACAATATCTCTATTGAGATAAATAAATATATAACATGTCATCATCACTCAAATTTGAAGTAGCAATTTAATATGAACATATAATTAACAACAACACGAAGTTCTTACAAAATATAGGGTATATTATCTATATTCATCATCAGATGCTGAAGACATGTTTAATTCAGCATCATCTTCGTCATCATCCTCAACTTCATCCTCATCATGCCGGGACTCTTCCTCCACATCAGACTCCACCTCCCGCTCAAGGGCATTTGGTCAACTTCTTCCTGTTCGTTATCCTTATATAAGCAAATTGTTTCATTTATATCATCAACACTGAACTGCGTAGAAGCTGCCAACTCTCGTGCGTCACTCCAATCTGATTGGAAAAAATTGTCATCAACACCTTCGAGCTCATCATCAGCCGGAGAAGCTCATACTCAGGGAATAGCCTTGATTTCACTCTACATGCAGCCCACCAATCTCTTAATTGAGGGATGAATAATTTGAATAATAAACTTGTTGGGCTTGTGCCTCCAGAATGAATGGCTCATATGTACTCAACTTGGACTTATGCTTGACATCGACAATTCCAGATGTTGTGTCATGACGAATAGATGTCGGATCAAACCAATGACACTTGAAGAGAAATACATTGTTGTCTTGTCCCAAAAATTGCAGTTCAATGACTTCTTCGAGAATGCCATAATAGTCAATTTCATTTTCATTGTAGGCACTTCCCTTCACACATACGCCGTTGTTCATCGTAGACTTATTCCGTCCATAATCTCTCGTGTGAAATCTGTATCCATTCACAATGTAGCCTGGATAGACACGTACAATCTTCGAGGGGCCATAATTGATCTCTTGTACTCTTGAATCGGTAATAAAACCTTGTTCACCTATTATCAAAAAAATAGACAGACATTGACAAATTACAACAACTAATTATGCATAAGAAACATAACACTTATGTTTCAAAATATTTAGACACATACTCGAGATCTTAACCAAGTAGAAAAGACTTCTCCCGTTCCTTTTCAACCTGCACGTCAGTTAGACGTGGATTCCGTTGCAGTATGACCGAGTCAACACTCTGCAATGTAAATGTCACACAACCTTTAAGTTCTGCAGCATTGCACGCAAATGATGTATATCATAAGTGTTGAGAGCTTACTCAATATAGGGGCAATTCATGAAGATATAGATCTCCGCAGGTACCAACTCTCTGTCTTCGAGTGTGCGAGTAGAAGAATATCCGAACGCCCGTCCGAGACACTTGAATACAGAGAGTCGGTCAGACACATTAGAATCTCCACCATCATCATTACGTGGAGGTTGAGTGCGTCGGGTTCGTATTTCCATGTCAAAGTACATCGAACAGAAGTTCGATATCTCCTCAATGAGGTACGCCTGGGTAATGGAGCCCTCAACTTGTGCTTTGTTGCGGACTTTCATCTTAAGATCGTGCATGCACGTACGACAATAATTCAAATGAATACATATGAAATATAAAAGATCGTCGTAATGTGAATAAATTGAGATATAGAAATATACCTCTCAAACGGATACATCCATCGAAATTGTACTGGTCCTCCGACCCTAGCCTCATATGGCAAATGGATGATCAGGTGCTCCATTGAATCAAAGAATGCTAGAGGAAATATCTTCTCTAATTTGCAGACTGTCTGTATTATATTTTGCTCCATATGTTGCAAGTCAAGAATTCTGAGTTCTGATGTAGATAAAATCCTGAAGAATTGACTCAGCTCAGTCATTGCTCCCCATATTTGCTTCGTTAACAACTCACGAAAAGAAATTGGTATCAGTCTTTGCATGAAAACATGGCAGTCATGACTCTTCATTCCGTATATTTTTCCCTCGTTGACATTTACACAATGGGCAATATTCGAGACATATCCATCCGGAAATCTCAATTGCTTCAACCATTGCAACACTTCCTTAATCTGTCTGGCCCCAAGCACATATGATGCTTTAGGTTGCACCACTTTTCCACTAACATGCTGCAGCTCTAGTTCTGGACGTCTACAAAGTACTTTCAAATCCATTCGTACCACGACGTTATCCTTCGTTTTGCCTTTGACGTCCATAACTGTGTTGAACACATTATCAAAAATATTCTTCTCTATATGCATGACATCTAGGTTATGTCGTATCAAAAGTGTTGACCTAAAGGCAATTCCCAAAAGATGCTTTGCTTCACTCAATTGTGATCCTTCCCAAAGCCAGAGATTTGTCAGGTACTACCAGCCAGTTGTGTTACAGTCGGTAAGTTCTGGACCCGCCTCGCCATGTTTCCACCAGACACCCGTTCCATATCTACCTCCTCCATCACAATTGTATTTTTCATAAAAGAATCCTTTTGCTTTCGGAAAGGATGGTCACTCGGTAGAAACCGATGATGACAATCGAACCAACATGATTTTCCCCCAGATTTCAACACAAATGATTTAGAATCCTCCATGCAATAGGACATGCCAACCTCCCATGTGTGCTCCAGCCAGATAACATGCCGTACGCTGGAAAGTCACTTATTGTCCACATTAATGCAGCCTTGAAATTGAAATTCTGTTTTCTGGATGCATCATAAGAGAGAACCCCATCTGACCATAACAATTTCAGCTGATCAATCAACGGTTGAGATATGTCTATATTTTTTCCTGGACTTTTTGGACCCGGAATCAGCAAATGAAAGGAACAGATTCTCACTCTTCATGCACATGCCTGGCGGAAGGTTATACGGTGTTAGGAATACTGGCCAACATGAGTAAGATGCCACCGAGCCTCCGAATGGATTGAAACCGTCTATGCAAAAACCCAGCCGCACGTTGCGTGGATCCCTTGAGAAGTAAGGATGAGTACGGCTAAAATGAGCCCAAGCTTCACCATCGGCATGATGACTCATTTCACCTTCGTCACGACGGACTCTTTCTGCATGCCAAGTCATATGTCCAGCTGTCTTCGGGGACATGAACAACCGCTGCAATCTGGGTGTGATCGGAAAGTACCGCAATGACTTATACGAAACATCATTCTGCTTTGACTTGTCCCCTCTCTTGGGCTTGAATCTATCATGCTTACAAATACAGCATGATGTCTTCTCCGCATCATCTTTGTAGTACAACATACAGTGATTCGGACATGCATCAATTTTCATAAAACCAAGCCCCAGATCATTCACCATCTTCTTCGCACGGTAAAAGTCAGCAGGTAACCTCTCTGATTGAGGAAGCATACTCTTGACGAGTAAGAGAAGCCGGTCAAAACAACTCTCGCTCATATGAAATTCAGATTTCAAATTCAGTAGCTGCGACACTGCAGACAACCGTGTATGCTTCTCACAACCATCCCATAATGGCTCATCAGCATCTCGAAGTAACTGATAAAATCTCTGAGCTGTATCATTCGGCACTTCTTCATTTGTTTGATCTTCATGAATATTGAACTCCGGACCAGCAACATCGACAACCATGTCTACGTACGTATTTGTGGAGGCAAAGTAATTAGCTGGTGCAGACGACTGAATATTCAGCTCACCATGAGACGACCATAACTCATAATGGGAAACAAATCCTCTCGTATACAAATGATGCTGCACATCCCATGTCGATATCCACTTTATGTTCTTACAAGCCGAACACGGACATCGGATGTTACCCATCGGATCAACTGCTACTGATGAATTACTCAATGCAAACTGAATAAAACTCTCAACTCCGTCTTTAAACTCCGGTCACAACTCCATTCACTATTCCACGTACATCCATGACCGATTCTCATAAGACATTTTCCCTACGCAATTAAATGTCATGTCACGAGTTAAAATCCAACACACCCTCACATCGTTCGAGTAAGTCAAATGATGAATAGGTAGGATTTATTATTTAGATTATCACTTTTTACCCATCTGTGAATATTTGATCGCTCTCAGATGACCATTTACTATGTGTTTGTATTATTTGCTGAAAATTTCGGCAGCATCTCCCCCACCTCTCCGATATACCAAAAATATTATTGATTAAGATATTTTCTTAAACACTTACTAACAAGTGGTTAAGAAATATTCTAAATCAATAAAGGTATATCAGAGAGGAGTGAGTAGAAGCACCCGAATTTTAACAAATAATACAAACACATAATAAATGACCACCTAACTGCGATCAAACATTCACAGACTGTCCAAAACGGGACAATTCAAGACTTTGAGTTAGATATACACGTTCTCATCATTGAAAATAAGACTCGTGCACATCAATCCCAAGTCTTGAACGGGAAGGTTCATTGACACGCTGTCGTGATGTTGTGCAGTGAAAAATTACTATACATGCATAGATCAAATTTAAAACCAACATAAATATGAAAGGAATATGTAAAAAAATCATACATGTGAACAAGTGCAATAATAATCAAATTCACACATACATGTACATGAATTGCATTGAAGTAGAAATACAATACTAATCACTAATATTTAAAAGAAGATTGTTATGAATAACCTCACAGTGCCATAGATATGTAGAGGTTCTATCTTCAATATAGCAAAGCAAAGCTAACTATAAAGAAGCCATGGATTTTAGCTCAGAACTAATTAGCATCATAACCAATCTTTCAACAATGAAATTGGAATCTTAAATGACAGTACTACCCTATTAGTGAAGCCTTTATAGAACAACTATAGTATCATTGCAGGGTGAATACTGAGTCTGTTCGGTCCGATTCACCCCTATTTTAAGGGAACCGACCCGAACCTTATATAGTGAATCGAAACGAACGAAACGAACCAATTCGTTCAGTTCAACAGCGCTCGACATTGCGCACGTCTGTCCCCATCACTGTGATCTCTAAAGTTTAATATATGCGAATCAGAGTGGAGGGGGGTGGGGGTTCACAGTGGGGGTGGGGGGGGTGTGTTCACAGGTGGGGGTGAGTTGGGGTCTTCCAGCAGGGGGGGTCACAGGTGGGGTTGGGGTTCACAGGTGGGGGTGGAGGGGGGTCTTTCCGGGTGGGGGGTGTTCACAGGTGGGGGTGGGAGGGGGATCTTCCGGTAGGGGGGGTCACAGGAGGTGGGGTGGGGGTTCACAGTGGGGGTGGAGGGGGGGGTGTCCTGGGGGGGGGGGGGGGGGGGGGTCTTCCAGCGGTGGGGGGGGGGGGTGTTCGACAGGTGGGGGTGGAGGGGGGTCTTCCGTAGGGGGGGGGGGGGGGGGGGGGGGCTGTGTGGAGGGAGGGGGACTGTGGGGGGAGGGGGGGGGGGGGGGGGGGGGGACTGTGCAGGGGAGGGGACAGGGGGGGAGAGGGGGCTGGGGAGGAGGGGGGGGGGGGGGGGGGGACTGTGGGTGAGGAGGGGGGGGGAGGGGGGGGGGGGGGACTGTGCGGGGGAGGGGTTGACGGTGGGGGGGGGGGGGGGGGGAATGTGGGGGAGGAGGGGGACTGCAAGGGAGGGAGGGGGGAGGGATGGGGGGGACTGTAGGGGGAGGGGGGACGCACGGGGGGGGGGGGGGGGGGGGGGGACTGCAGGGAAGGAGGGACAGAGGGGGGGGGGGACTGCGCGGGGGACGAGGGGACATACCGGCGTGGAGGCGACGACTGGAGGCGGCGGCCGGAGGCGGGCGGCAGCGCGGGGGGAAGCGACGGCGGCGCGGGGGGACACGACGGCGGCAGCGGGGGCGCGGCGAGAGAGAGAGAGAGAGAGAGAGAGAGAGAGAGAGAGAAGAGAGAGAGAGAGGAGAGAGAGAGAGAGAGAGAGAGGAGAGAGATAGAGAGAGAGAGAGAGAGAGAGAGAGAAGAAGAGAGAGGAGAGAGAGAGAGAAGAGTAGAGAGATAGAGAGAGAGAGAGGGAGGGCGAGGGGAAAGCGGGGCGGGGGGGAAATATTGCGGGTTTTCCGACAGAACAAATTCTGTCGGAAACCCATCGGAAATACCGACGGACTTTACGACGAATACATTCCGTCGGAAAACCGGACTGATATTTTCATTAAAATATCAGCGTCGCTTATACCGACGGCTTTTCCGAAGGAAGTATTTCTGTCGAAAAATGCCGTCGGTAATCCTGCTTCCTCTTGTGGTGTTCGCGAGCATCATTGGCTGGGGCCCCTATTGATATTGGGTCCTTGTCGAGGGAGGAGTAGTGGAGGGGGGAGGTAGAGCTCAGTGCGTTCGTGCCGAGAGGGAGAAGCAGTAAAGGCCGCGGAGGAACCCGTTGGGGATCTCGGCGGAGGAGCACAGTGCTCTCATGAGGATCTCGACGGAGGAGCCGCAGATGATGGGGAGGCGGAGCAGAGATCTCCGGTCTCGATCTGAACAAAAAGAGTGCCCCAACCTCACTTTTCTTTAAGAAGTAATTTAAGACAGAAGACATCTTTTCATATATGTATTAAGATATTTTACCAAACAATCTGAATTATGTCTCTGATCGCTTCAGACATCAGAGATCCACTAAGGGTTATCAAACAAACCCTTAATCTGGCTTAATCATACTGAAATAGTAGTTAATCAGGCTTGATAGGGCTTAA
>CM024765.1:29168248-29427216 GCA_014218235.1 Colocasia esculenta | reverse complement strand
GTGCATGGCGTAGGGTGGTAATCCGTGGAGAGGATACGGATTAGGGTTCCTGCCTGTGAAGGTGACGGAACCCCCTGTCGCGATCTGAACGCGACAGGCCGACCCGTTACGTTCAGGTGGGGAACGCGACATGTTGGTGCGTCGCGTTTATGTGGTGAACGCGCCATATCGGGCCGTCACATTCTGAAGGCGACACAGGCCCATGTCGTGACCACAGCCGAATGGTCTGAATGTGCATGGTTTATGTGACATGATTATCCGATTGTTGTTAATCGATGTATTTGGTAATATCGTGTGGTGCATTGGAACCTTTGGTGCTCTGAGAGCGCGTGTTTACGAGGCTAGCATGTTGGTTACGTAGCTAGCTAGTGGTTTACGTGTTGGCGTGGTATGCACGCGAGACGTGTTGTGTTCACGTGTTGTGGACAGTCGGTACTCGTGATTGTCATGAGATTTCACGTGGTTTGTGCGGTGCGCACGTGGTTTTGTGTGCGTGGCAGGTAGTACGACGCCTACCTTGGTTATCTCTCTAGTTGGGTGCCGCAGGTTCTCTGTGAGCCAAGCTGTTAGTTCGGGGCTTGTCCCGGTACTGTGTTGTACCGTCGAGGCTTGTCGTCTGTCCTGGCACCCTCACTCCTTTCTTTGAGTTGTATGGTCCGGCTGAGGGAAAGACGTCGTGGGACAGTGACTCTTGAGTTTGTTTTTAGTCACTTGTACCGCGCTCTTAGTTGGGGGTACGGACACGGGTAGTCGACACTGGTCCCCAGCTAGTTCTTCCAGTTCCTCACTCTTGGGTGCTCCGACTAGAGACCCTTGGGGTGCCAGGCATGGGCCTACGGCTGTGTACCTGCAGGAGTGGTGTTTAGTTGGTCTCCACAGTTGTTTGACTTTTCCACGTGGAGCGGCAGCTGGACCTTTCGTCCGTGGCTACAAGACTGAGAGGTAGACCTGTGTTTTTGTCCGGTCAGTTACTGGTGTCGCGAACCAGTCTACGTGGCTAGAGGGTGGCGGTCTCTACTTTAGCTCGTACACGTGACTGAGTTTTGCCATTTATTTATTTTACTATGTTTAGTATAGTCAAAATGGTAAGTATGTTTATGCTTTGATATCCTGCGTGGTTTGCTATAAATTGGCTAGTATATTTACGCTTCCGTACTTGTAGTTTGCTCGAGTTGGGTGAGTTCCCTACTGAGCAGTGACTAGTGAGGCTCACCCCTACTCCGCACAGTGAAGGCGAGGAGGAGGTTTCGTTACTGTCTTCCCAGTTCAGAGCCGAACCGCAGCGGTGTTAGGCCTGCGCCCCCAGCAGTGTAGCTTCCGTAGCAGTGTAGTTTCTTTCTTCAGTTGTACCGGTTTACCTCGGGGTATGCCCCAGGATCCTGTACTTTCTTTTACATTTGTTGAAATTTGGCTATGTAAATCTTGTGTAACATATAAAACGGTGAATCTATATGTGAACATGTGTGTTTCCTTTCTGTTTTCACGGACTCGTATGTGGTATCCCTTACGAGGCTACGGCCCATTCGTGGGAGGCAGACTCGGGTCAAGTTCATTATTGTTTTAATGGGCTGAACGAGGCGTTCCGTCACAACTGGTATCAGAGCGAGGTTCGTAAATAAAGGAACCGAGAAGTTGACATAGCTTATTTCACACTTGTACACTGCTGGTAGCTATCTGGTGTTGTAATGACTGGTTTTGTTCATATTGATATGTTATTTGTGCAGGAAGTTGAGGTGGCCGATAGAAGGATTGGGGTGGTGGAGGAGAGGACCCTTAAGAGTCCCACAACATATGATTAGAGGATTTGGGAGAGCCTCATCGATCCGGATGAGGAGGATCAGCAGGCACCGTTACCTCCAGTACCACCAGTTGCTGAGTACCCGTGGCCCAGTTCAACCACGCCAGGAGTGGAGGTACCTGCTATGTGGCACCTGTACCACCACCACCAGCAATGGCAGCGGAAGAGCCAGTTATGCAAGTTGGAAAAATTTTCTAAGGTGCAGCCGCCCATTTACACAGGAAGGCTGAATCCAGATACAGCAAGCACTGGATTCATGAGATTGAAAGGGTCTTTACGACCATGAGGTGTCCAGCAGTGGACAAAGTTGTGCTAGCCACATATCAGTTGAGAGGCTTTGCACATCAGTGGTGGCGACTGAAGATGCAGACCACTTTGCAGGTAGGACAAAGGGTTATTACCTGGTCGGAATTCTCTCGAGGCATCAACTACACATTTTTTTCCACTTCAAGTGCATCAGGCGAAAGTGAGCCAATTCTGGACACTTCAGCATGGTATACCTTAGTTTTAGAATATCAGATGCGGTTCATGGTGAATGATCGATAAAAGGTGGGACAAGATCTAGAAGGGGGGGTTGAATAGATCTATGCCAACTAATGCGGAAGCTAAACCAATTTAAAAGACCTTTAATCAAAGTTAGATTGAAAGCAAATTTCACAGATCTGAAGAGAATTAAGTGAGTTAAGCAATTGAGTGAGTAAACAGTTGATTAATGATTTAAACGATCCTATGCATTCATCTAACGAGGAAAAATTCAAACCACAAGCAGACCAATGCACAGAGATTTTTAGGTGGTTCGGAAATCACCCACACTCCTACATCCACCCCTCACACACAGTGAGGATCCACTAACAACCTGGGTTACACAACCCACACTGGAGCCTGACAACTCCACAAATGAGTTAGACAACTCACACACTACCTAGAGCAAGACTACTCTAGACTCTGAGCAAGACTGCTCAACCACACAACTTGAGTACGACGACTCAAAAACCTGAGCACACAGGCTCACAACCACTTGCTAGAACACAAACAACTAGATCCAGATCCTCTAGCAATGATCTGATCTATTAAGGCCAATTCAAGAAAGTTGGTGCAACAGATTATGCACAATTTCTAGAATAGCCAAGAAGAAACAAGAAAGACTTTAGACTCGAGGTTGACAATTCTTGTTCTTCAAGAAAACTCCCTTGTAGAGGCCGAATTGGAAGAATCTTGATCACTTGAAGTCCCTTGGTCGATGCTCTGCAACTTTGATGGTGGGATCTTCCTTGAGAGCTTCGCAAATGCTGGCTTCTACTTGATCTGCTCCTTTGAAGTTGATCCTAGTGCTTCATGTTGATCAATCTTCGATCCTTGTGCTTGGAGAAGGGTGAATTGAGGTGTGGAAGCACAAGAGGGAGCAAAACAGGGAGGAGAGACTCTCTTGCCGCCGCTTGCAGGTTTCTGGAGGCTCTAAAGAGATTCTCTTGGGATGAGTGCCCTTAAGGAGGGTATTTATACCCTAAATATCCGAAAGATACCCTTGGGGTACGTGGGCACATGATCCAATGTTGATCTGACATCTCCCTAGGGTGCCACGTGTCCAGGAGGAATCTTAAGTCACAGAGATTCCGGAGTGTGTCGACCTGCCCTTGAGGTGTGTCGACACACTGTCCCAGACTAGCAAAACAGTTCCCTGGAAGAGGTCTCTAGTGTCGACCTGAGATGAGGTGGTGTCGACCTGCTGTCCCAGACAGCAAAACTGGCCTTCTGGGAAGGCTATCTAGTGTCGACACTGCCTGATTTGGTGTCGACCTGAGATGGCAATCTGTTCACATATTTCTCTGAATCTGTCTCTAGTGTCGACCTGCTCTGGACTCGTGTCGACCTGAGATGGACTTTTCTTCACATTTCTGCCTTTGTTCTGAACCATTGTGTCGACACCAGGGATGGTTGTGTCGACACTACCTTTGCAGAAAATGTTTGTTCCTGAGAAAATAAACACATAAATCATTAGATAAATATATTATCATGAATATCAATGATAAATGTGCTTGGAAACATGCTTTTTGAATATTGTAATTTCAGGTGATGTATTTTACATGTTCCAATGGTTATGTATTAAAATCACAACTTGTCATCATCAAAATGTGAGGAGAAATGAATTATATTCACACTCAACCCAACAATCTCCCCCTTTTTGATGATGGCAACATTAAGTTCATTTGGAATTGGAAGATTTCAATGAGATGTGATTTCAAGCATTTTCATTTTCTTTTATTTGTACTTGTCAAGGACCTTTGAACATTTTTTAGTGACATTGAGATTTGTACACATTTGAAATACACAGGTCAAGCAGCTTGACAAGCATTCATCACATTCAAATTCATTCAAAAGATTTGCAATCACATTCAGGGCACATAGATAGGAATAGAAATTTCTATTAATTTCATTTCATTCAAGATGTGAACATTACAATTTCAAACAAACTTCTCCCCCTTTGACATTATCAAAAGAAGTTACATTACTGAGGAGGAGGAGGAGGAATGGGTAACAAAATAGTCTCAATATCCGTTAGCCTCTTTTGCATTGAAGTTAGATTAGACTTCATTTGGGCTTGGATAGTTGAGAGTCTGGTGTGCAAAAGATTCTCCATTCTCTCTGAATTTTCTGACATTGAAGCTTGAAGTGCACTAAAGTCATTTGACCTTGGGTGTGAGGAGGAAGATGAACCAGTTGACCAACCAGGCCTATTCAACACTTTGAATTCTTGCTTGAGTGCAAACATTTCTTCATCTATGTGAGCATATAGATTCTTCATACTCTTCAAGTCATCCACTAGATGTGCAAATGATAGTCTTGTTTGCTTATCTCAGATAGTGTCTGCTTGGTGTTGAATACATCAGCTTGGGAATTTGCCAAAATTCCCTGAAGAACAGTTTCCAGTGTTTTTTGGTGCTCCTTCAGCTCAATCGAAGCATCTCCCATTGTCCCAATCAATCTGTTGAATCTTTGGGCAGCATAGTCTGAGGCTGCCTTTTGCTCAATGAATTTAGCAGATACTGTGTTCTCCAATCTCTGAATCCTCAACTCAAAATTTGATGACATGGTCTGAATAGAGTTGTTCAAGGTGTCAAATTTGTCATTTAGGAAGGTGAGCAACTCTGGTGGAACAGAAGGTCCACCAAAGGATGAGGATGCATGAACTGGATGTTGTGGAGAAAAAGATGGTATTTCAGTGTCAAAGTTCATGGAGGAGGAAGGCTGAAGTTGAGGTGAATGAGGGGCAATAATTGGGTCATTAGCTTGAGCTGCCATAGGAGGCTGATCCTCATTGATGGGAGGCTGGTCCTCTTGCATTTGAGGCTGGTCCTCATGCACTGAGGCTGGTCCTCTTGCATTTGAGGCTGGTCCTCTTGCATTTGAGGCTGGTCCTCTGCACTGAGGCTGGTCCTCTTGCATTTGAGGCTGGTCCTCTTGCATTGAGGCTGTTCCTCTTGCATTTGAGGCTGATCCTCTTGGACTACAGGGGCCTCTACTGCAGCTGGCCCTCTTCTCACTTGATCACCAACAATTCTAAATCCCATGAATTTCTGCACATGCTTAAAGCAGTAAATGTTGGACTTAGGGATTTTCTCAGATTTTTCATTCTCTAGAGGCACACCAAAGTGCTTGAAGACTGCAGTCAATGGGCTGCATATGGAAGTGATCTTTTCAAATCTGCCCTGGTGGTCTCAGAGATGATCTGGTACATGATTACATGAAGGTTTATCTTCAGGTTCTTGCTCATACAGAAAAGGACAAACCTTTGGATGTCTGTTAGCCTATCTCTCCCACCACCTTGAGGTGTGATGATGGTAGTGAGCATGTGATGAGTAAGCCTCAAGACAGGGGGAAAGGTGTTGGTGTTGAATTTGGTGACATGGGTTTGCTTAATATCTGACTCATCTGCAGGCAAACCAGTCAATATGGTGTAGGCTTCATGGAGGTTGAATTCAAAATTATGGTAGTCTTCACCTTCATCTGGGACTTTGAAAATTGAGGCAGCTATGTCTGTTGGCATGTCAATAGCATTCCCCTTAACCTTTGACTGAAACCCTTCATCTGTGCATTCCAAATTCTGATAAAATTCTTGCACAAGGATAGGGTAAATGACTCGAAATTCTGATATGAAGGACTGCCAAGACTGGAAATTGAAGAAGTTTAAAACTTTATGAAATGCAGCTATCAATTCATTGTCATCCAAATCTACTGCCCTGGGTTTCAGGATGGTCTTCCCGACACTTAGGGGTTTGGAAGGAGGTCTCCTAGAGGGCTGGGAGGACTCTGATGATGAGGATGAGGATGAGGATGAGGATGATGATGTGGAAGAGGACTTCTCAGAAACTTCAGGAGAAGACTCTGGGGTTTTCCTCCTAGGGTACATAGACCCTCGACCTCGACCAGAGGAGGATGCCCTACCTCTCTTAGCAGATGCAGATCCTGGCTGCTCGGCAGGATCATGGCGATGCTTTGATCTCCTTTCAGTGGAAGGAACCTCATCCGCCGGAATGGGCCTTGCAGAAGCCCTTGATTTTGCTCCACGGCAAGGAATCTGCTTGGGTGCCATGAGAGCAGAGTGGAATCGGGGTTGATGGAGAGAGAGAGGAATGAGAGACGATGGATGTAGATGGTATGGAGGAGAGAGAAGATGTAGAGAGTTCAAAACCCTTGCCGGAAACCAGGAAGAACCAGACCGTCGGGTCGACCGGGAGAAGAAAAAGGGGTTTTGAAGGTGTGTTACCCCGCAGGAACAACAAAACCTTAACCGCGCCCGCGGTGAAAAGGAGTCTGGCAGGGGTCAGTGTCGACACTAGAGGAGGTTAGTGTCGACCTGACTCAAAGTGTGTCGACACTAGATGGGGTAGTGTCGACCTGACCTGATGAAAATTTTGGATTTTGAGTAGGGAACAATTATGTGACTTTTGGGACATCTTTATAATGATAATCAATGAGTGGAATAATCATTTCAAGGATATTTAAGAGACTAAAAAATTCATTTGTTAAATTTTGCAAAAATTCAACACAATTCAAGTTTTACACAATATCCAACAGGATATGAGCATTCAGTGACTTGAGTCATTAAAATGATAATTTGAGGGATATAAAATATTTAACAATCAACTACACACTACCATATTCTTCAATTCCAAAGAGATAAAAAAATCTTTTAGACTGAAAACAAGTGTGTTGACAATAAACAATTTTTAAGAACAACTTGATGATGAATAAGAGTGATTCTTTTAAAACAAATTCTCCAATAACATATCTATTTTGTTTTGAAACAAACTATCAAATGAGATATATCTTGTTCACTCAAGAACTAATGCTTTTTACACACTATAGTCCCTGGATACTGAAGATTTATCCATTATCAAGTCTCAAAGGGGTAAATGATGACCTTTTGACATGAAAATATACGTTTTTTAGACGCCAATATTTCCAGTTACTCAGTCATCATCAAAAAGAATAGGACATATTCATTTTGCTTTTCATTTATTTTTGAATTTTAAACCCCTTTGAACAGAGATAGCATTAGTGCCTCATGACATACATGGCACTTCATTCATTGTGAAGGTGTGCAGTTTCTCAGCACATGTGCCATTGCTCTGTTGAATTGATAAATTTTGGAGAGTTTTTGACAAAAAGATATCATCTATATCCAACATCAATTGTAAACAAAAACATGTTTAAATTCAAGGCACACAATATCCTTCAGTCTTTGAAAGAATTCTGAATTTCTATAGTTTTGAAGAATATAGGTGAGAGTTGACAAATGAATGTAATAGATCACTCAAAGGATCATTTTGAGACTCTAGACACCTGAATGAGGACATCATGCAAGGAAATTGATGTAATGCAAGAACAATGTTGAATTTTTCAAAATAAATGACTTATGAATTTTCTAGCTCCCCTTGAGATGAGGATTTCAACCACTTTTCATCAGAATAGAGATATGCAAGTTTTTGAAATCAGAAGTAATTCTCTTTGAACAACAAAAGCTCCCCCTCAACAATTACATATTCATTTCTTAGTACTTGGCGGAGACATATACTCTCGCATAGTGAAAGTGTCCAGACAAGCAGAACTTGTCCTTCTTCAAATCACCATTTGATATACCAAGAAGTTCAACACAATGTGAGGTGAAGTGTTCATTGACCAAAAGAATTAGAGGTGAAGTGGAGAGAGATATGATGAATCAAGGAAGCAAATGAGTATGATGATGCAATGAACTCCCCCTCAGGAAATGCCTAACACTCAACCCAATCCCAATGGACATTTACAAAGACCAAGTTCTCTCCTTAAGGATGAGAATCTACTGTCAGGAAGGGGTTTTGTGAAAATGTCAGCAATTTGCCTTTCAGTTTCTATGAAATGGAGTTCAAAAGATTTCTTTGCTACCTCATCTCTCAAGAAATGATGCCTAATTTCAATATGCTTGGTTCTGGAATGCTGAATGGGATTTTTAGACAGATTTATTGCACTTGTGTTATCACAAAGATGGGAACACAACCTAAGTCTTGGTTATAATCAAGAAGTTGATGTTTCACCCAAAGAATTTGGGTTCCACACCTACCAGCAGCAACATACTCAGCCTCTGCAGTTGACAGAGCAACTGAATGTTGCTTCTTAGAAGCCCAAGAATTAGGCACCCACCTAAGTACAAACACAAGCCACTTGTGCTTTTTCTATCTAATTTACAACCAGCATAATCAGCATCACAATAGGCAATCAAATCTAACTTGCAATTAGCAGGATACCAAATTCCTAAATCACATGTTCCAACAAGATATTTGAAAATTCTTTTGACAGCTAGCATGTGACTTTCTTTAGGATTTGATTGAAATCTAGCACACAAACACACACTAAATTGAATATCAGGTCTAGAAGTTGTAAGATAAAGTAGAGAACCAATCATACCTCTGTAGGTCTTTGGGTCTACTGACTTACCATTTGAGTCTTCTTCTAGTTTAGCATTATAGCAATTGGTGTGTTGGAGTGCTTGAGGTTCTGAAAGTCAAACCTTTTCAGAAGTTCTTTGACATACTTGGTTTGACTGATGAAGATCCCCTCATGAGTTTGGTTAACCTGCAATCCCAAGAAAAATTTTAGATCTCCCATTAAACTCATTTCAAATTCATTTTTCATTTGATTGGAAAATTCATTACACAGGCCTTTATTGGTTGATCCAAATATTATGTCATCAACATAAATTTGGACAACAATTATTTGATTATTTACTATTTTTGTGAACAAGGTTTGATCAACAGTTCCTCTAGAGTATCCTTTTTCAAGCAAAAAAGAACTCAAACGGTCATACCAAGCTCTTGGAGCTTGTTTAAGACCATATAGAGCCTTATGAAGCTTGAAAACATGGTTAGGATGTTTTTCATTTTCAAATCCAGGAGGTTGTTCAACAAAAATATTTTCCTTGATATATCCATTTAAAAATGCACTTTTAACATCCATTTGATAAACTTTGAATTTCATGGAGGATGCAAAAGCAAGGAAAATTTAACTGCTTCTAGTCTAGCTACAGGGGCATATGACTCTTCAAAATCAATTCCAAACTCTTGATTGTACCCCTTTGCAACTAGCCTAGCTTTATTTCTTATGACATGACCAGATTCATTCAGTTTATTTCTGAAGACCCATCTAGTGCCAATGACTGTTTGGTCACTAGGTCTAGGTACTAATTCCCACACTTGGTTTCTTTCAAATTGATGAAGTTCATCATGCATGGCATTATCCAATCAGAGCTTGATAAAGCTTCATCAATTGACTTTGGTTCAATTTGGGAAATTAGAGCTAGTGGGTCTTCTTCAATTGCAAGCAAGAAAGATGATCTAGTCCTAACTCTATCATGCAAATTACCAACTACATTATCCAATGGGTGATCTCTCAAAATTCGATGTTCAGTAGTTACCTGTTGAGGGTTATCTAAATCTGGAGCAATGTTACCTGATCCACTTGAAGATGGTGAATTGTTGTTCAAGTTCTCACACAGTCTTCAAGCTCCTCAACAGTTGGTGAAGAGTCCACAATGAAGTCATCCTCTTCACTATCTTGTTTTTCCCTGCAAGATTTAGAAGTGTTAGTGGAAAAGGAATTTTCATCAAATATAATATGAGGAGACTCTTCAACAGTTTTGCTTTTGAGAATGTACACTCTGAAAGCTCTTGACACTTCTGAATAGCCAAGGAAGATAGCTTCCTGACTCTTAGCATCAAACTTGTCAAGATTTTCTTTATTATTGTTGTGTACATAACATTTGCACCCAAAGATTTTGAAATAGGAAACAGTTGGCTTTTTGTTTTTCAATAATTCATAGGGGGTTTTCTTGATTTTTGGTCTGACCAATGCTCTATTGAGAATATGATTTGCTGTGTTTACAGCTTCAGCCCAGAAGGATTTGGGCAAATTACTCTCAAGGAGCATGGATCTAGCCATTTCCACAAGAGTTCTGTTCTTTCTTTCTACAACTCCATTTTGTTCTGGAGTTCTTGGTGAAGAAAACTTGTGGAAAATTTGAAGTTCAGCACATAAATCAGAAAAGGATTGGTTTTCAAATTCTCCCCCATGATCAGTCAAAATTTTTTGATTTTATATGAAAAGTTTGTTAGGGCAGTGGTACAGAATTTCCTGAATTCAAGGCAAGTATCACTTTTGTGGGACAAGAAGATAACCCAAGTAAATCTAGTAAAATCATCAATGATTACAAACCCATATCTCTTGCCACTTAGACTTAGAACTCTTGTTGGGCCAAAAAGGTCCATGTGAAGTAGTTCTAGTGGCCTAGATGTGAGTACCTCATTGAAGGTCTTAAAAGATTTCCTTGTTTGTTTTCCTTGGGCACAGATCCCACAAACTTGATTTTCAACATTTGAAAAGATTCAGGAAGACCCTTAACCAGATTCAGCCTTAACAATTTATTCAATGTTCTGAAACTTGCATGGCCAAGTCTTTTGTGCCAAGTCCATGCAATTTCATCTTTATTTGCAACAAAACAAAGATTTTCAGAAAAGTTTTTATTAAGGTCAATCATATAAACATTGTTTTCCCTTTTTCCAAAAAATTTAATTTTATCAGTTGATGAATCAATTATTTTGCAAAAATCAGATTCAAACACAACTTTGTGACCTTTGTCACATAGTTGGCTGATACTGAGCAAGTTGTAATCAAGACCATCAACTAATAAAACACTATCAACAGAGTTTGAGGAAGTTTGACCAACCTTTCCAGATCCAATGATCTTTCCTTTATTTTTACCTCCAAATGTTACTGAACCTCCCTCTTTCTCTAGCAGGAAAGAAAATTTTGCTTTATCTCCAGTCATGTGTCGTGAACACCCACTATCAAGGAACCACACGTTTGAATTGGGTGCACGACCTTCCTGCAAGATCAATCAATGAAGAGAAGATTTTGGTACCCAAACAGTGTTGGGACCATCAGAATGTTTGGACATTTTCATCAAATCTTTTCTTATCCAAATTTGGTTTGTTTTTAATTTTGGTTTTATTACATTGGTGTTCTCAGTCTTTTTCACTTTCTTCTTTCCTTTAGAAATGAAAACACCATTGTTTTTGTTTTTGGTAGGAGGGGAAGTTTTCATTTGAGAGTTTAGATGAGGAGGTGGAATCCAAGGATTTTGTTGGTACATCAGAAAGTTTGGATAGAAAAATTGGGGATGATACCAACATGGTTTGATACCATTGGCTCCAAGAATTGGTCCAATCAGCTTGATATGCTGTCTTGGAGGTCCAAGGTTCTTCATTAATGACTTCCTTTGACTTTTTTCTTATTTTTCAGATTTTTATTTGAATTTTTTATTTTGTGGTTTGTCTTGGTTGATGTTGAGCAGGTCGACCTGTCAGACTGTGTCGACCTGATTGTCTTGTCTTTGTTCTGAGTTTTTGGACTTTTCTGTGTTTTGCTTGATTTTTGTTTGATTTCACTGTTTTCAAGACTAGGACCTTTGACAAATTTAATTAAGGTGCTTTATCCTTTTTCACCAGATTTGTCTTTCTTGGTTTTTTGTTTGTTAAATCCTAGTCCATGAGAGATTGATTTCATATTTGTTCCCAACAAGGCCTCCAAATTATCTTTGCCATTTGTGAATGTTTCAATGACTTCATCTTTTTGTCTTAGCTGGTTTTCCAAATTTTGATTTCTTCAATCTTTTGTTGTTTATCTTGATTTTCTTTTTCCAGCTTTTCAGATAAGTCTTTGAATTCATTGGTGGCCTTTTGAGAGGCTAGCTTGAGTTCATCAATCAGATTCAGAAGATTTTCTTTTTCTTCATTCATTCTGTTACTTCATTTTCTAGTTCACAAATTCTTTTGTTTGAAGATTGGTTATGATAAATATTTTCAATTTTCTTTTTGAGATGCTTATTTTCTTTTCTCATTTCAGAATATTTTTCAACTAATTTAGCATAAGCATCCTGCCAATCTTCAACAGAAAAATCTTCAAAAGAAGTGCTTACCTTTCCATCTGAGCTGTTTGCCATGAAGCAAATCTCCTCACTTCCAGAGCTTGAGGATTTTTCTTCTTCTTCATTTTCACTTGTGTCCTCATCAGACCAAGTGGCTACCATGGCCTTCGGCTTCTTGAATTTGTGAATTTTCTTGTGCTTCTCCTTCTTGTTCTCAGGACATTCTCCCTTCATATGTCCTGGCTTGTTGCACCTGTAGCAAATGACAATATCGTCAGATTTTTGATTCTTGTTAGAGTTTGCATTAGAAAAGGATGTGTTTCTTTTACCTGAAGAGTATTTCTTTTTACCAGAAATTTTCCTTTTCTATATTTCAAGAATTTTCTGAATTGTCTGTCATGAGGGCAATTTCATCCTCATTTGACTCAGACTCATCAGAACTGGTTTTATCCTGACTTTTGTCCTTGTTACTAGATGAGGCCTTTAATGCTACTGGCTTGGTTTTGATTATGTGTTCTTCATTTCTCTTTAAGTTGATTTCATATGTCATTAAAGATCCTATAATTCATCCAAAGAGATTTTGGACAGATCTTTAGAATCTTCAATAACAGTGGCTTTTGTGTGCCAATTGAAGAGAGTGAGCGTAGAATCTTTCTTACCAAGTCAGCATCAGTATAGTCCTTACCTAAGGCCTTCAGTCCATTGACTATGATCATGAACCTGGCAAACATTTCAGAGATTGTCTCATTAGACTTCATCATGAACAATTCATATTCAGAGACAAGTATGTTAGCCTTGGTTTCTTTAACCTGAGATGTTCCCTCATAGAGTACCTCAAGTTTATCCCACATCTCTTTGGCAGATTTGCACATTGAGATTCTTGAGTACTCTTTGGGGTGAACAGCACATTGAATCATGTTCATGGCACTATAATTCAATGTAGCTCTTCTTATCTGTTCCCTAGTCCAGGTTTCTTCCTCTCCCTGGTTTTCATAGGGTCCTACTTCCACTACTTTCCAGATTTCATAGTTTTGGGCTCTTAGAAACACTTGCATTCTATTTTTCCAATAAGAATAGTCCGTTCCATTAAAGAATGGTGGCCTATTTATGGAATGACCCTCAGCTATGAATCCTCTGGAATCCATTTAATTAAACAGATGGTGCAAGGAAGGAAACACTCAGCAAAACAAACAAGCAAGCAAACAAGCAACACAAACACTCAGAAACTACTCAGATCAGATCAGATCAAGTGTAAACCCGCTCTGATACCAATTGAAGGATCGATAAAAGGTGTGGACAAGATCTAGAAGGGGGGGTTGAATAGATCTATGCCAACTAATGCGGAAGCTAAACCAATTTTAAAAGACCTTTGAATCAGAGTTAGATTGAAAGCAAATTTCACAGATCTGAAGAGATTAAGTGAGTTAAGCAATTGGAGTGAGTAAACAGGTTGATTAGATGGATTCAAACGATCCTATGCATTCATCTAACGAGGAGAAAATTCAAACCACAACAGACCAATGCACAGAGATTTTTAGGTGGTTCGGAAATCACACCATGTGACTCCTACATCCACCCCTCACACACAGTGAGGATCCACTAACAACCTGGGTTACACAACCCACACTGGAGCCTGACAACTCCACAAATGAGTTAGACAACTCACACACTACCTAGAGCAAGACTACTCTAGACTCTGAGCAAGACTGCTCAACCACACAACTTGAGTACGACGACTCAAAAACCTGAGCACACAGGCTCACAACCACTTGCTAGAACACAAACAACTAGATCCAGATCCTCTAGCAATGATCTGATCTATTAAGGCCAATTCAAGAAAGTTGGTGCAACAGATTATGCACAATTTCTAGAATAGCCAAGAAGAAACAAGAAAGACTTTAGACTCGAGGTTGACAATTCTTGTTCTTCAAGAAAACTCCCTTGTAGAGGCCGAATTGGAAGAATCTTGATCACTTGAAGTCCCTTGGTCGATGCTCTGCAACTTTGATGGTGGGATCTTCCTTGAGAGCTTCGCAAATGCTGGCTTCTACTTGATCTGCTCCTTTGAAGTTGATCCTAGTGCTTCATGTTGATCAATCTTCGATCCTTGTGCTTGGAGAAGGGTGAATTGAGGTGTGGAAGCACAAGAGGGAGCGAAACAGGGAGGAGAGACTCTCTTGCCGCCGCTTGCAGGTTTCTGGAGGCTCTAAAGAGATTCTCTTGGGATGAGTGCCCTTAAGGAGGGTATTTATACCCTAAATATCCGAAAGATACCCTTGGGGTACGTGGGCACATGATCCAATGTTGATCTGACATCTCCCTAGGGTGCCACGTGTCCAGGAGGAATCTTAAGTCACAGAGATTCCGGAGTGTGTCGACCTGCCCTTGAGGTGTGTCGACACACTGTCCCAGACTGGCAAAACAGTTCCCTGGAAGAGGTCTCTAGTGTCGACCTGAGATGAGGTGGTGTCGACCTGCTGTCCCAGACAGCAAAACTGGCCTTCTGGGAAGGCTATCTAGTGTCGACACTGCCTAATTTGGTGTCGACCTGAGATGGCAATCTGTTCACATATTTCTCTGGAATCTGTCTCTAGTGTCGACCTGCTCTGGACTCGTGTCGACCTGAGATGGACTTTTCTTCACATTTCTGCCTTTGTTCTGAACCATTGTGTCGACACCAGGATGGTTGTGTCGACACTACCTTTGCAGAAAATGTTTGTTCCTGAGAAAATAAACACATAAATCATTAGATAAATATATTATCATGAATATCAATGATAAATGTGCTTGGAAACATGCTTTTTGAATATTGTAATTTCAGGTGATGTATTTTACATGTTCCAATGGTTATGCATTAAAATCACAACTTGTCATCATCAAAATGTGAGGAGAAATGAATTATATTCACACTCAACCCAACACATGGCACTTAGCCGATATGAGCCTTATGTAGTATCAGATAATGCTATGATGGTTGAGTATTTTATCCGAGGTTTTAGAGTGAAGTTGCAGGATGCAATAATACCGCTAATGTGTAGAATAGTTGAGGAGGTAGCCCAGAGAGCAGCTACACTTGAGAGGTCTATTCGGACTCGACTGACGAGCGAGTTAGGTTCGGGTAGTTTCCGGCTACCCCAGCAGGCAGCAGGAGTCAGTAAGAGAAAAGCACCAACATGACCTTCTTCCTCAGGTTTTGGTAAGTGGGGTCAAAAATTGAAGCAAGTATTCAAGGGCAAAGGAAGAGGAGGAGGGGGTCGTCAGCAGTTTCAGCAGAGGCGTGGCTATAAGCCAGAGATAGAAGAATCGCAGCAGAGTACTGCCAGGCAGCCCACTATTCCACCAAGTTACAGGTGTTACAACTATAATCAGCCGGGGCATTTGATCCGCAATTGCCCCTATCTGAGAGAATATGGATATGGTAAGGGTGTTCAGAAGTAACAGCAGTAGTCACCAGCAGATCGTGGTAGAGGTGCACCGTAGTAGTAAGGTAGGGGCCGGGTTATGGCTATCACCTGTGCCCAGGCAGAGGCATCAAACATGATAGAAGGTCAATACCCATTTATGATTTTTCAGCCAAAGTTCTATTTGATTTAGGTGCTTCTCATTCTTTTATTTCTGAAGAATTTTTGGATTGTATGGCTCATCCTTTAGAAGAGAAAACATGTGAGTTAGTAGTGGAGGTTCCCTCGGGTGAGTTTATGCTCACCTCATGTTACATAGATGAAGCTCCTGTTGTGGTTCAAGGGAACCAGATGCTGGGCCGGTTGTATGCTCTACAGTTGACTGATTATGATATCATCCTGGGTATGAATTGGCTTGAGGCTTATGGAGCTATGTTAGATTGCAGGAAGAAAAGAATCAGGTTTTGTCACCCCAATGGTACAGTGTTTGAATATCAAGGTATGCCCTCTTGTACTTCTAAGTTTATAACTTCTACAATTAAAGCTAGAAAATTAGTTAATGCGGGGTGTGTAGCTTACTTAGCTTCTATGAGTCTGGTTGAGGTGGGTAAGTCAGTAGAAGCAGTTCCCGTGGTTAGGGAATATGCAGATGTTTTTCAGATGATTTGCCAGGTTTAGCTCCACATAGAGAGGTGGACTATACCATTGAGTTGTTGCCGGGCGCCATGCTGATCTCTAAAGCACCATATCGATGGCGCTAGCAGAACTTAAGGAATTGAAAAAGCAGTTAGAGGAATTGTTGGAAAAAGGGTTCATTAGGCCGAGTCACTCCCATGGGGGGCGCCAGTGTTGTTTGTAAGAAAGAAAGATGGAAGCTTTAGAATGTGTATTGATTACAGAAAATTGAATGAGGTGACCATAAAGAATAAGTACATGTTACCTAGAATTGATGATTTGTTTGATCAGTTGCAATCAGCTAAGGTATTTTCTAAAATTGATTTAAGGTCAGGGTACCACCAGTTGAGAATTAGAGAGGGTGATATTGATAAAACAGCATTTAGAACCTGATATGGTCACTATGAGTTTATGGTTATGCCATTTGGGCTAACCAATGCTCCTGCAGCTTTTATGGATCTGATGAACAGAATTTTTCATCCGTATTTGGACCAATTTATTGTGGTCTTTATAGATAATATTCTGATTTACTCAGCATGTAAAGAGGAGCATGCAGCACATTTGAGATTTGCCTTGCAGTTATTAAGAGATAATCAGTTGTTTGCCAAATTCAGTATGTGTGAATTCTGGCTAAAAGAGATTCCGTTCTTGGGCCATGTTATTTCAGTTGAGGGAGTGGCAGTTGACCCAAGTAAAGTGGAGGCAGTAATGAGATGGGAGGTGCCTAAGACAATTACTGAGATTAGAAGCTTTTTGGGGTTAGCAGGCTATTATAGGCGCTTCATTCAAGATTTTTCCAAGATTGCGGCACCCATGACTAGACTGACTAGAAAGGGTGTGCCATTTGTATGGTCTGGTGAATGTCAGAGAAGTTTTATGGAATTAAAGAAAAAACTTACAGCGGCACCAATACTAACATTATCGACATGTAATGGTGGTTTTGTTGTATATACATATGCATCTAGGAGAGGGCTTGGCGCAGTGCTAATGCAGCATGGCAAGGAAATAGCTTATGCGTCCAGGCAATTGAAACCGGCAGAAGAGAATTACCCCACCCATGATTTAGAGTTGGTAGCAGTTGTGTTTGCCTTAAAAATGTGGAGGCATTATCTATATGGCGAGAGATTTGAGATTTTTACAAATCATAAAAGCTTAAAGTATATCTTTTCCCAGAAAGGTTTGAATCTCCATCAGCATAGATGGGTGGAGTATTTAAATGATTATGATTTTAGTTTGGCTTACCATCTGGGTAAAGACAATGTGGTTGCTGATGCCTTAAGCATAAAGGCATATCTAAGTCAAATGATGATCAAGGAATGAAAGTTGTATGAGGAGATAGCGAAGAACTCCTTGTATGTGCCAAGCAGTCAACGACAGGCAATATTAACTAGTAGTGCTGTAGAGCCGTCACTGTATTGGCAAATTGTTGAGGCCCACAGAGCAGATGTAAATTTAGCTGAAATTGTGAAAATGGAAGGGGTTACCATTGATGATAGCTGTGTGGTCAGGCTCAGAGGCAGGTTATTTGTGCCAGAAGAAAGAGAAGTGAAGCAGAGAGTATTGGAAGAGGCCCATAAATTTCGGTACACTATTCACCCCGGCAGTACCAAGATGTACCAAGATTTGAAGAAGCACTTCTGGTGGCCTCATATGAAAAAAGAAATAGCAGAATTTGTTTCAAGATGTGTAGTTTGTCAATAAATCAAGACAGAGCATCAGAAGCCTGGAGGTTTATTGCAACCATTACCCATTCTGCAGTGGAAATGGGATGATATTGGTATGGACTTTGTAGCAGGCTTGCCGAGGTCAGCAACATGACATAATGGAATATGGGTATTTGTTGATAGACTAACCAAGGTGTGCAGATTAATATCAGTGAGTATGTCCTGGACAGTGGACAGGTTAGCAAAGATTTATGTTGATAGAATTGTTCCACTACATGGTATCCCAAAGTCTATTGTTTCTGATAGGGATCCCAGATTTACTTCTGGTTTTTGGAGGAGCCTGCAGAGAGTGGTTGGCACTGAGCTGAGATACAGCTTAGCTTACCACTCCCAGACGGATGGTCAGACAGAAAGAACTATCCAGACAATTGAAGACATGTTGCGAGCGTGTTGTTTGGTTTGGGGTGGTAGCTGGGAGCAGCATCTGGGTATGGTTGAATTTGCTTATAATAATAGTTACCATACCAGCCTCGGGATGGCACCATATGAAGCTTTATATGGAAGGCCATGTAGAACACCATTGAATTGGCATGAAGTGGGAGAAAGGCAAATGGTAGGCCTTGAGTTGATACAACAAACCACTAAAATGGTAAAGTTTATTAAATAAAAGTTGTAGACAGCTCAGAGTAGGCAGAAAAGTTATGCTGATAATCGAAGGAGACCACTACAATTTGAGGTTGGGGACTTTGTCTTTCTGAGAGTTTCCCCTACTAAAGGCATTGTGCGATTCGGTAAGAAAGGAAAGTTGAGTCTGAGGTATATGGGACCCTTCCAAGTGTTAGAGAGAATTGGGGAGACAGCTTATAGACTAGATTTGCCAGCTGATTTTGCAGATGTTCATGATATTTTTCATGTCTCCATGTTAAGAAAGTGTATTGAAGACCCAGTTCAAATAATTAGTTATCAAGGTGGTGATTTGAGGCTAGATATGTCTATGCCATAATATCCAGTACAGATTACAGGTCGTAAGACAAGGAAGTTAAGAAATAAAGAAATTGAGTTAGTTAAGGTTAGGTGGGAAAAGATGCTGGGAGGTGAGGATACCTGGGAGTTAGCCGAGGAGATGGCTAAGGGGTATCGTTACTTGTTTGAGTAAAGTTTTAAATCTTTTTAGATGATAGTACTTGTAATTATGTTTTAAAGTTGAATGTATTTGAATTGTGTTATGAATTTCGAGGTCGAAATTTCTTTTTTAGATGACAGTAATGTAACGTTGCACATTTTTTAGATCCTGTGTTTAGTGCTTGTGAGGCCAATGTGTGGCCAATGTGGCTGGTGTTCGGTGTGTGTATGTGTTTTTGGGGCTTATTGGGCCGACAGTTTGGACCCTGGAATTCTCTGTCTGTGAACGTGACAGAGGGGGTCGTCGCGTTCTAAACGTGACAGCCCTGCCATCGCATTCTGATAGCCGCCAGGGATCAGCGATCGTCTGCATGTGCGCCGCGTGTTGTACGCTGGGCGACTTGCAGACGTCAGCCTTAGGAAGGCGACGCCCAGGTCTATCGCGATGAGGTCGCGACGGAGTGGTCCGTCGCGTTCTTAACTGCAAACAGTGCTTAAACACTGCTGGCCAGAACAGAGCACAATATGCTAAGTTTGGCCAAGGGGAGGTGCTGTGCGGGTTTCCTGGGGTGTTTCGGCGTGGAAGCTTGCGGTTTGGCATGTTCTCGCCGCGGGAGTTCGGGTGGAGCGGGAGAAATGCGGTGGAATCGCCGTGTTGCACGTTCTTTATGGAGGTAGGGTAATTCCTCCCACTTTTGGGCTGTAGATCGCGGGTGACGATCGTTCAACCTGTTATTTGCGTTTCTAACAATAGATATCATGATTAGGGACTCACAAAAGCATGAAAAGCACGATTTAAGGGTGGTGTGCATGGCGTAGGGTGGTAATCCATGGAGAGGATCCCGGATTAGGGTTCTTGCTTGTGAAGGTGATGGAACCCCTTATCACGATCTGAACGCGACAGGTCAACCCGTTGCGTTCAGGTGGGGAACACGACATGTTGGTGCGTCGCGTTCATGTGGTGAACGCGCCATATCGGGCCGTCATGTTCTGAAGGCGACACAGGCCCATGTCGCGACCACAACCGAATGGTCTGAATGTGCATGGTTTATGTGACATGATTATCTGATTGTTGTTATTCATTGTATTTGGTAATATCGAGTGGTGCATTGGCACCTGTGGTGCTCTAAGAGCGCATGTTTACGAGGCTAGCATGTTGGTTACGTAGCTAGCTAGTGGTTTACGTGTTGGCGTGGTATGCACGCGAGACGTGTTATGTTCACGTGTTGTGGACAGTCGGTACTCGTGATTGTCATGATATTTCACGTGGTTTGTGCGGTGCGCACGTGGTTTTGTGTGCGTGGCAGGTAGTACGACGCTTACCGTGGTTACCTCTCTAGTTGGGTGCCCCAGGTTCTCTGTGAGCAAGGCTGTTAGTTCGGGGCTTGTCCCGGTACTTGTGTTGTACCGTCGAGGTCTGTGTCGTATGTCCTGGACACCCTCACTCCTTCGTTTGAGTTGTACGTCCGACTATGGGAAAGACGACAGTGGGACAGTGACTCTTGAGTTTGTTTTTAGTCACTTATAGCGCGCTCTTAGTTGGGGGTACAGACACCGGTAGTCGACACTGGTCCCTAGCTAGTCATTTCCAGTGCCTCACTCTAGGGTGCTCCCTCCAGAGACCATAGGGGTGCCAGGCATGGGCCTGCGGCTGTGTACCCACAGGAGTGGTGTTTAGTTGGTCTCCACAGTTGTTTGACTTTTCCACGTGGAGCGGCAGTTGGACCTTTCATCCGTGGCTGCGAGACTGAGAGGTAGACCTGTATTTGTTTGTCCGAGTCAGTTACTGGTGTCGCGAACCAGTCTACGTGGCTCGAGTGCAGCGGTCTCTAGTTTAGATCATACACGTGACTGAGTTTTTCCGTTTATTTATTTACTCTGTTTAATATAGTCGGCAAATGGTAAGTATGTTTTTTGCTTTGATATCCTGCATGATTGTGCTATAAATTGCTAGTATAGTTTACTGCTTCTGTACTTGTGTATGGTTTGCTCGAGTTGGGGGAGTTCCCTACTGAGTCAGTGACTAGTGAGGCTCACCCCTACTCCCCATAGGTGAAGGCGAAGAGGAGGTTTCGTTACCGTCTTCCAGTTCAGAGCCACGCCGCAGCAGTGTTGGGCCTGCGCCCCCAGCAGTATAGCTTCCATAGTAGTGTAGTTTCTTTCTTCAGTTGTACCAGTTTACCTCGGGGTATGCCCTAGGCTCCTGTACTTTCTTTTATATTGGTTGAAATTTGGCTATGTAAATCTTGTGTAACATATAAAACGGTGAATCATATATGTGAACATGTGTGTGTTCCTTTCTGTTTTCACGGACTCGTATGTGGTATCCCTTGCGAGGCTACGGCCCGTTCGCGGGAGGCGGACTCGAGTCAAGTTCGTTATTGGTTTAACAGGCTTGAACGAGTCGTTCCATCACAAAAATACCCAAAATTCGTACCTATAATTATGTGGTAATTGGGAAGGGCAAAGTAGGGCTTAAACTAATGCTATTAGCCAAGCATAGTAAGCCAAATCGTGGCCAACCATGCTAAGAACCTTCCTATGGTGTAGCTACTTCAATTGGGAGGAGAAATTCCAATTTTTGGAAGGTGCCAGACAGATTTGAAGGATCGAAGTGAAGGTGTGGAAAAGATCTAGAAGGGGGGGGATGAATAGATCTAAGCCACTTTTTGTGGAAGCTTAAACAATTTAAAAATACTTTTGAATCAGAGGCAATTTTATCAGTGAAAAACCACAGATTTGATGAGATTTGAGTGAGTTGGTAAAATAGATGTGAAACAAGTTGATTAAGTGAATATTAACCGATCCTATGCAAGCATCTAACGGATGAAATGATCAAACCACAATTAGACAAATGCACAAGGATTTTTAGGTGGTTCGGAAATCACCCAAGTGATTCCTACATCCACCCCTCACATCCCGTGAGGATTCACTAAAACAACTGGGTAACACACCCACTGGAGCCTGACAACTCCAACACTTGAGAGCTTACAACTCACACAACTTCTAGAGTAAGACTACTCTAGAACAACTGAGCAAGACTGCTCAACACAACCTTGAGTTAGACAACTCAAACTGAGCACAACGGCTCACAACAACCTGAGCATAATGCTCACACAACTTGAGCACAATGCTCACATAAGACTTGCTAGACACCAACTCAAGACATAGACCTTCTAGCAACAGATCTAGTCGAAAATGAGAGCACTAATGAGAGCTATGCAGAAGCACTTGCATAATCTCAAAAGATATCTCAGAAGAACAGAAGTACAATGAATTGTATTAAATAACTTCGTTCTTCAAGTGTACTCCCTTGTAGAAGCTTGGATTGGGAAGAGGCTTGCAATCTTGAAGTCCAAAACCGATGCTCTGCACTTTGGAATTGTTGGATCTTCCTTGAATTCTTCTCCAACGAAGGCTTCTACTGGATCTGCTTCCTTGGGATGCTTCAGAGGTTTCTACAGGGATCACACTCCAATTCTCACACTTGAATTGGTGAGAATTGGTCTTCTGGAAGCACACGGAGAGCAGAGGAGGGAGACGACCTCTTGTAGCCGCCAGGAAACTTTCAGGAGGCTCTAAGAGTTGGTTGGATCTCTTCTGATGTGATGGGGGGCCGATTAAGGACCTTTTATACTCAAAAGATTCCAAGGATACCCTTTGGGTACAAGGGCACACGATTCTAGGTTGATACCCTATCGCCCTAGGCTAACACGTGGCAAACATCCAATCTAAGTTGCAATCTTTCCGTAGTGTGCCGACCTGCCCTGGTGGTGGTGTCGACACACTGTCCCAAATTGAGAACAGGATGTTCTGGGAACAAGGTCCAGTGTCGACCTGCTCTGATGCTGTGTCGACCTGCTGTCTCCAATTCTGAAAACTGCTGTTCTGGGCGCAGGATCCAGTGTCGACCTGCCCTGAGAGTGCGTCGACCTGAGTAGGCAAAGTCCTGGAATCTGTAACTCGTGTCGACCTGCTTCTAGACTAGTGTCGACACACTCTCAGCATTTCTTCACGTTTTTTCCTTTGATACTGAGGTGTTGTGTCGACACCATTGTGGGGTGTGTCGACACTTCTTTTGCAAAAAGTGTTTGTACCTGAAAAATAAACATATATCATTAGTAAAATATTTTATTATTAGTGCAAATGATAAGTGTGCTTTGAAACATGCTTTTGAATATGTAATTCAGGTGAAGTGTGTTTATCATGTTTCAAATAATTTGCATTCAAATCACATTTGTCATCATCAAAATAGGAGGGAAATGATATGAAATTACACTCAACCCAACAATCTCCCCCTTTTTGATGATGGCAACAATAAATCCATATTACAATGTGGTTTTGATGAAGTGTGATTTTAAGCAATTTTTGTTATTCACAATTTTATTTTCTTTTTGTTTAAACTTGTCAAAGACCTTTTGATATTTTTCAGTAACAGTTGATGATGTATTTGTGGAACACAATGTTACTTGGAATGAGAATTTTTGTACACAGAAGTCAAGCAACTTGACAAGTATTCAAACAATCACATTCATATAAAGATTTTCATTCATATTGAAGTCACAATGTAGATTTCATTCAAGCCAAGCAAAACATTTCATTTCATTCAAGATAAGCATTACAATCTATCCAAAAGGAGTACAATCATTGATCTTTTTCTCTTACTTTCTTCTCCCCCTTTGACATCATAAAAAAAAAGAGTAAATACATTATGAAGAAGGTGGAGGAGAGAATGGGAAGTAAGATTTGCTCAATATCAGACATTCTTTTCTCCATGAAGGTCAAGCTAGTCTTCATTTGATCTTGAATGGTGGTAAGTCTTGTATGCAAGTAGTGCTCCATTTGTCTGAGTTTTCTATCAAAGTAGCTTGAATTCTGGCTAGATCAGCTGAGATAGGTTGTGAAGAGGAAGAGGATCCAGCTGACCAACCAGGCCTTTGCATGATCTTGAATTCCTTTGTCAAATCAGAGATCTGCTTGTCATGTGTGCATTGAAATTCCTCATGCTTCCAAATCATCCACAAAATGTGCAAAAGAGAGTCTAGTGCTGGTGATCTCATGTAGAGTCTGCTTAGTGTTGAACACATCAGCTTGGGAATTTGCCAAAATTCCCTTAAGAACTGCTCTAGTTTGTCTTGATGTTCTTTGAGCTCTATTGAAGCATCTCCCAGTGTGCCAATTAACCTATTGAATCTTTGAGCTGCATAGTCTGAGGCAGCTTTTTGTTCTATGAATTTGGCAGATACAATGTTCTCCAATCTTTGAATCCTCAACTCCAATGTTTCTGACATGGTTTGGATGGAGGAGTTCAAGGTTTCAAACTTATCATTCAGGAAGGAGATCAATTCTGGTGGAACAGGAGGCCCACCAGAAGATGTGGATGCTGGAAAATTGGGTTGTGGAGAGAAATGAGAAACTGAGGTGAAGTGGGGCATGAAAAGGAATGTCACCTCCAGTTGAAATTTGAGGCTGTTCCTCATTCAAAGGAGGCTGATCCTCTTGACTTTGGGCTGGTCCCCTTCAGCTGGAGGCTGTTCCTCTGAGCTTGGGGCTGGTCCCCTTGATCTTGAGGCTGTTCCTCCTGAGCTTGGGGCTGTTCCCCTTGATCATGAGGCTGTTCCTCCTGAGCTTGGGGGGCCTCAACCACAACTGGCCCTCTCCTAACTTGATTTCCCTCCAGTCTAAATCCCATAAATTTTTGAATATTCTTAAGGTGTAGATGTTGGGCTTAGGAATAGATTGGGATTTTTCATTCTCCAAGGGCACACCAAAATGCTGGAAGACTGAGGTCAGATGTGCAGCATATGGTAGAGATCTTTTGAGGTCCTTCCTTGTTGTTTCAGATATGATTTGATACATAATGACATGAAGATTGATTTTGATATCTTTGACCATGCAATACAGAATAAACCTCTGAATATCTGTCAATCTGTCCCTTCCACCACCTTGAGGAGTGATAATGGTGGTCAATATGTGGTGGAGGACTCTCAACACAGGGGAAAGGAATTTGTGTTGAATCTGGTAACATGGGTTTGTTTGGGATCAGATGCATCAGAAGGTAGGCCTGTCATGATGGAATAGGCTTCATGAAGATCAAATTCAAATTGATGATAATCTGCCCCTTCATCTGGTACTTTGAAAATAGAGGCAGCTATATCAGTTGGCATATCAATTGCTATTCCCTTAACCTTTGATTCATACCCTTCATCTGTGCATGTCAGGTTCTTGTAGAATTCCCTAACAAGTCTTGGATAAGAAATTTGAAACTCAGAAATGAATGGTAACCAAGACTGAAAGGAAAAATAGGTCTGAATTTCTGGAAATGTGTCTGCTAGCTGAACATCTGATAAGTCCACTATCCTGGGCTTTAGAATGAGCTTGGCTTCACTAGTGTTGTCCTGAGACTTGGAAGACTCTGAAGATGATGATGATGAATCTGAAGAGTCTCCAGAAGAAGAGCCTGGATTCTCAGGACTGGAAACCCTACCTCTGCCCGAAGAAGAGGGTCTACCTCTCTTGGCTGCCCTTTGAGGTGCTGAAGAGGATCCTGGTTGCTCGGCAGGATCATTTCTTCTTTTAGTTCTTCTTTCGGATTGGGCAACGGCAATGTCTGCCGGAATCGGCCTTGAAGAGGCCCTGGACCTTGCGCCACGGCGGGGACCCAACTTCCTGACCATGGTGCAAGGAAGGAGTGGAATTCGTAGAGGATGGAAGAGTGGAGAGGTGATGGAAAGAAGGATGAGATTAAGAGAGAAATGGTGAAGATTTCTTTCCGGAAATGAGAAGAGAGCGACTGTCGGGTCGACCTGATGTCTAAAAGGGTTTTGCAGTGGTGCAATACCCCGCAGGAACAACAAGGCTTATCATGAACCCACGGTTTAAAAGGTTCTGGCAAGAGGGCAGTGTCGACACAGGAAGAAGGTAGTGTCGACCTGACCTAGGAAGTGTGTCGACACGAGAAGGAATGGTGTCGACCTGACCTTTGAAGAAAATTTGAATTTTTGTGAGAGGAAAAATTTGAGAAATTTTGGGACATCTTTAGAATGATAAGCAATGAGGGGAATTATCATTTCAAGGATTTTTAAGAGGCTTAAAAATTCATTTGTTATATTTTGCAAAAATTCATCACAATTCAAGTTTTCAAACAATTTCCAACAGGATATTAGCATTCCAAGACTTGAATCAACAAAATGAGAAATTGAGGGATATAATATATCTAACAATCAACTATAAACTACCATATTTCTCAACTTCAAAGAATTAAAGATGTCATCTAGACTAAATACAATTGTGTTGAAAATAAAACACAATCTCAAAGAACAACTGGATGAGGAATGAAGATGATTCTTTCTAGACACATCTCCAATAATGTTCACATTTTGTTCTTTTAACAAACTGTCAAATGATATAAATCTCTTTCACTCAAGTACTAGTGTTTTTACACACCATAGTCCCTGGATACTTAAGATTTAGTCATTGTCAAGTCTCAAAGGGGTAAATGATGGCCTTTTGACATGAAAATATACGTTTTGTAGACGCCAATATTTCCAGTTACTCAGTCATCATCAAAAAACATAGCACATTTTGCTTTTGTTTTGAATTTATTTTATTTGATCCCCCTTTGAACAGAGTTAGCAATAGTGCCTCATGACATACATGGCACTTCATTCATTGTGAAGGTGTGCAGTTTCTCAGCACAAGTGCCATTGCTCTGTTGGATTTTAAAATTTTGGAGAGTTTGTGAGATAGAAATCAAATACATCCAATCATCAGTTGCAAACAAGGAAATGTTTTAAATTCAAGGCACAAGTTGATGTTTAGTCTAGGAAGAGATCTGAATTTCTGTGGGTTGAGAGATATAGTTGAAAGTTGATTAGTAAAAAATATAATAGATCACTCAAGGGTTCATTTTGAGACTCTAGACTTCGAAATGATGACATCATGCAAGGAATTGATGAGATTCAAGAAAAGTTTTGAATTTTGCAAAGTCATGACTTGTGAATTTTCTAGCTCCCCCTGAGATGATGATTTCAACCACTTTTCATCAAAATAAAGATATGTAAATTTTGGAAATCAGAAAAGTTTTCTTCTTGGACAACAAAGACTCCCCCTCAACAATTGCATATCCATTTCTTGGTACTTGGCGGAGTCATATACTCACGCATAATGAAAGGTTTCCAGACAAGCCTAACTTGTCCTTCTCCAAACACTATTTGATATACCAAGAAATTTCAATACAATAAGAGTTGAAGAATCATTATCAAAAAGAAATGGAAGTGAAAATAAGCAAGATTTTGAAATCAGAAAAAGTATCCTCTTTGAACAATAGAAGCTCCCCCTCAACAATTGCATATCAATTTCTTAGTACTTGGCGGAGACATATACTCTCGCATAGTGAAAGTGTCCAGACAGGCATAACTTGTCCTTCTCCAAATCACCATTTGATATACCAAGAAATTTCAACACAATAAGAGTTGGAGAATTTATTGTAAAAAGGGGAATAGAATTGAAAGTGAGAGAGATATGAACAATGTAACTCAAGGAAGCAAAGAATTATGAGATGCAAAGAACTCCCCCTTAGACAATGCATAACACTCAACCCAAACCTTGAGAGAGATCATGAAGGTGGACATTTACAAAGACCAAGTTCTCTCCTTAAAGATGAAAATCTGTTTTCAGGAAGGGGTTTAGTGAATATGTCTGCAATTTGTTTTTCAGTTTCAATGAAGTGGAGTTCAAAGGATTTCTTGGCAACCTCATCTCTCAAGAAATGATGCCTAATTTCAATGTGTTTTGTTCTGGAGTGCTGAATGGGGTTTTTAGACAAATTTATGGCACTAGTGTTATCACATAGGATGGGTACACACCCTAAATCTTGGTTGTAATCAAGAAGTTGATGTTTCACCCAGAGAATCTGAGTTCCACATCTACCTGCTGCAACATATTCAGCTTCTGCAGTTGACAGAGCAACTGAATGTTGCTTCTTAGAAGCCCAAGAGATAAGGCACCCACCTAGAAATAGACACAAGCCACTTGTGCTTTTTCTATCTAATTTGCACCCAGCATAATCAGCATCACAATAGGCAAACAGATCTAACTTGCAACCAGCAGGATACCAAATGCCTAAGTCACATGTTCCAACAAGATATTTGAAGATTCGTTTAACAGCAAGCATGTGACTTTCTTTAGGATTAGATTGGAATCTAGCACATAAACACACACAAAACTGAATATCAGGTCTAGAAGTTGTAAGATAGAGCAGAGAGCCAATCATACCTCTGTAGGTCTTTGGATCTACTGACTTACCAGATGGATCTTCTTCTAGTTTAGCATTAATTGCAATTGGTGTGCTTGAGTGCTTAAGGTTCTGAAAGTCAAACCTCTTTAATAGCTCCTTGACATATTTGGTTTGACTGATGAAGATTCCTTCATGTGTTTGGTTAACCTGCAATCCCAAAAAGAATGTTAAATCTCCCATTAAGCTCATTTCAAATTCATTCTTCATTTGATTTGAAAATTCAGTGCAAAGGCCTTTATTGGTTGATCCAAATATTATGTCATCAACATAAATTTGGACTACAATTATTTGATTTTTAACTATTTTTGTGAACAATGTTTGATCAACATTACCTCTAGAATATCCTTTTTCAAGTAAAAAGGAACTCAACCGGTCATACCAAGCTCTTGGAGCTTGCTTAAGACCATAGAGAGCCTTATTAAGCTTGAAAACATGGTTAGGATATTTTTCATTTTCATATCCAGGAGGTTGTTCAACAAAAACATTTTCCTTTATATATCCATTTAAGAATGCACTTTTGACATCCATTTGATAGACTTTGAATTTCATGGAGGATGCAAAAGCAAGGAAAATTCTGACAGCTTCTAGTCTAGCTACAGGGGCATATGATTCTTCAAAGTCAATTCCAAATTCTTGGTTATACCCCTTTGCAACTAGCCTAGCTTTGTTTCTTATTACTTGACCAGTTTCATTTAACTTATTTCTGAAAACCCATCTAGTACCAATCACTGCTTGGTCACTAGGTCTAGGTACTAATTCCCATACTTGATTTCTTTCGAATTGATGAAGCTCATCATGCATGGCATTAATCCAATCAGAACTGGATAAGGCTTCATCAATTGACTTGGGTTCAATTTGGAAATTAGAGCTAGTGGGTCTTCTTCAATATTTTGCAAGAAGGATGATCTGGTCCTTACTCTATCATTCAAATTGCCAACTACACTGTCTAATGGGTGATCTCTCAGATATCGAGGTTCAGAAATTACCTGTTGAGAAGTACCCACTTCTGGAGCAATGTTACCTGACCCACTTGAAGATGGTGAGTTGTTGTTCAGGTTCTCTTCATTATTGACAAGCTCCTCAACAGTTGGTGAAGAATCCACAATGAGGTCATCCTCTTCATTGTCTTGTCTTTCCCTGCAAGATTTAGAATCATTAGTGGAAAAGGAATTTTCATCAAAAATAACATGTGGAGATTCTTCAACAGTTTTGGTTTTTAGAATGTACACTTTGAAAGCCCTTGACACTTCAGAATAGCCAAGGAAGATAGCTTCCTGACTCTTAGCATCAAACTTGTCAAGGTTTTCTTTGTTATTATTGTGTACAAAGCATTTGCACCCAAAAGTTTTGAAATAAGAAACAGTTGGCTTTTTGTTTTTCAACAATTCATAGGGGGTTTTTCTGATCTTTGGTCTGATCAAAGCTCTATTTAGGATATGATTGGCTGTGTTAACAGCTTCAGCCCAGAAGGATTTGGGCAGATTACTTCCTAAGAGCATGGATCTAGCCATTTCCACAAGAGTTCTATTCTTTCTTTCCACAACTCCATTTTGTTCTGGAGTTCTAGGTGAAGAAAACTTGTGAAATATTTGAAATTCAGCACATAGATCAGAAAAGGATGTGTTATCAAATTCACCCCCATGATCAGTTAAAATGTTTTTGATTTTATATGGATAAGTTGTTAAGATAGTGGTACAGAAATTCCTGAATTCAAGGCAAGTATCACTTTTGTGGGATAGAAAGATAACCCAAGTAAATCTAGTAAAGTCATCAATGATTACAAACCCATATCTCTTGCCACTTAAGCTTAGAACTCTTGTTGGCCCAAAAAGGTCCATGTGAAGAAGTTCTAGTGGCCTAGATGTAAGTACCTCATTGAAGGTTTTAAAAGATTTCCTAGTTTGTTTTCCTTTAGCACATATCCCACAAACTTGATCTTCAACATTAGAAAAAGATTCAGGAAGACCCTTAACCAAGTTCAGTCTTAACAACTTATTCAATGTTCTGAAACTTGCATGGCCAAGTCTTTTGTGCCAAGTCCATGCAATTTCATCTTTATTTGCAACAAAGCAAAGATTTTCAGAAAAGTTTTTATTAGGTTGATCATGTAGACATTGTTTTCTCTTTTTCCAAAGAATTTGATTTTATCAGTTGATGAATCAATTATCTTACAAAAATCAGATTCAAACACAACTTTGTGACCTTTGTCACATAGTTGGCTGATACTGAGCAAATTATAATCAAGACCATCAACTAATAAAACATTATCTACTGAGTTTGAAGAAGTTTGACCAACCTTTCCAGATCCAATGATCTTTCCTTTATTTTTACCTCCAAATGTAACTGACCCTCCCTCCTTTTCAAGCAGGAATGAGAATTTGGCTCTGTCTCCCGTCATGTGTCGTGAACACCCACTGTCAAGAAACCATACATTGGTGTTGGGTGCACGACCTTCCTGCAAAAAGATCAGTGGAGAGAAGATTTTGGTACCCAAACAGAGTTGGGACCATCAGAATGTTTGAACATTGTCAGTAAATCTTTTCTCACCCAAATTTGACCTGTTTTTGATTTTTGTTTTGTTACATTGGTGTTTTCAGCCTTTTTCTGTTTGTTCTTTCTTTTAGGAATGAAAGCACCAAGATTTTTGTTTTTGGTAGGAGGGGAGTTTTTCATTTGAAAATTGGAGTTCAGATGAGGAGGTGGAATCCAGGGATTTTGTTGGTACATCAAGAAATTTGGATAAAGGAATTGAGGATGATACCAACATGGGTTTTCATACCATTGGCTCCAAGGATTGGTCCAATCATCTTGAAATGTTGTCTTGGAGGTCCAAGGTTTTTCATGAATTATTTCTTTTGACTTTTTCTTATTTTTCAAATTTTTATTTGAATTTTTGGTTGAGTTGTTTGCAGCTTTTGATGTTGAGCAGGTCGACCTCTCCTGTACTGGTGTCGACATAGCAGCCACAGAAGCCTTGTTCTTGTGGACTGGTGTCGACCTGTCAGGGGACTGTGTCGACCTGATTGTCTTCTTTTGTTTTTGAGTTTTTGCTTTGTTTTGTGTTTTGTTTAAGGTTTTGTTTGCTGTTTGTTGAATTTCTGTGTTCTCAAGATTAGGACCCTTGACAAATTTAATTAGTGGTGCTTTGCCCTTTTTCTCACCAGATTTGTCTTTCATGGGTTTCTTTTTGTTGAATCCTAATCCATGAGAGGTGGTTGTCATGGTGGTTCCTAGCAGTGCCTCTAAGTTATCTTTACCTTTTGTGAAGGTTTGGATAACTTCATCCCTTTCTTTTAGCTGGTTTTTAAGAGTTTCAATTTCTTCAATCTTCTGTTGTTTTTCTTGTTTTTCAATTTCCAGCTTTTCAGTTAAGTTTTTGAATTCTTGGGAGGCCTTTTGAGAGGCAAGTTTTAGTTCATCAATAAGGTTCATGAGATTTTCTTTTTCTTCATTTAATTCTGTTATCTCATTTTCTAGTTCACAAGTTCTGTTGTTTGAAGATTGGTTATTATAAAGATTTTCAATTTTCTTTTTGATGTGTTTGTTTTCTTTTCTCAATTCAGAATATTTTTCAACTAATTCTGCATACACATCCTGCCAATCTTCAACAGTAAAGTCTTCAAAAGAAGTATTTACCTTTTCTTCAGAATTGTTGGCCATGAAGCAAACCTCCTCACTTTCAGAGCTTGAGGATTTCTTCTCTTCTTCTTCCTCACTTGAGTCTTCATCAGACCAAGTGGCTACCATGGCCTTTGGCTTCTTAAATTTCTGGAACTTCTTGTGCTTTTCCTTCTTGTTCTCAGGACACTCTCCCTTCATGTGTCCTGGTTTGTTGCACCTGTAACAGACAATATTTTCGTCAGATTTGTGATTCTTGTTGAAATTAGAAGAGGAAGTGTTTTTCTTACCTGAGAAAAACTTCTTTTTCCCAGACATTTTTCCTTTTCTGTATTTCAAGAATTTTCTGAATTGCCTGGTCATGAGGGCAATTTCATCCTCATTTGACTCAGACTCCTCAGAACTTGTCTTTTCCTGACTTTTATCTTTATTGCTTGAAGAGGCCTTAAGTGCCATAGGCTTGGTCTTAATTATGTGTTCTTCATTTCTTTTTAAGTTGATTTCATATGTCATTAAGGATCCAATCAATTCATCCAAAGAGATTTTGGACAGATCTTTTGAATCTTCAATGACAGTGGCCTTTGTATGCCAAATTGAAGAAAGTGAACGTAAGATTTTTCTTACCAAGTCTGCATCTGTATATTCCTTACCCAAGGCCTTTAATCCATTCACAATCACCATGAACCTGGCAAACATTTCAGAAATATTTTCGTTAGACTTCATCATAAAAAGTTCATATTCTGAAACTAGAATATTTGCCTTAGTCTCCTTTACTTGTGATGTTCCCTCATAGAGTAATTCGAGTTTATCCCACATCTCTTTGGCAGATTTGCACATTGAGATTCTCGAATACTCCTTGGGATGGACAGCACATTGAATCATGTTCATGGCACTATAATTCAATGTAGCTTTCCTTATTTGTTCCCTAGTCCAGGTGTCTTCTTCTCCCTGGTTTTCATAGGGACCCACTTCCACTACTTTCCAGATCTCATAGTTCTGGGCCCTTAAAATACTTGCATTCTGTTTTCCAGTAAGAATAGTCCGTCCCATTAAAGAATGGTGGCCTATTTATGGAATGACCCTCAGCTATGAAACCTTTGGAATCCATGACTCTAAAGCAGAAAGAAAATGCTTAGCAAACAAACAGGCAAACACTCAAACACACAACACTCAGAAACAAAAACTGCTCAGATCAAATCAGATCAAAGTAAACCCTCTCTGATACCAATTGAAGGATCGAAGTGAAGGTGTGGAAAAGATCTAGAAGGGGGGGGATGAATAGATCTAAGCCACTTTTTGCGGAAGCTTAAACAGTTTAAAAAACTTTTGAATCAGAGGCAATTTTATCAGTGAAAAACCACAGATCTGAGGAGATTTGAGTGAGTTGGTAAAAAAGATGTGAAACAAGTTGATTAAGTGAATATTAACCGATCCTATGCAAGCATCTAACGGATGAAATGATCAAACCACAATTAGACAAATGCACAAGGATTTTTAGGTGGTTCGGAAATCACCCAAGTGATTCCTACATCCACCCCTCACACCCCGTGAGGATTCACTAAAACAACTGGGTAACACACCCACTGGAGCCTGACAACTCCAACACTTGAGAGCTTACAACTCACACAACTTCTAGAGTAAGACTACTCTAGAACAACTGAGCAAGACTGCTCAACACAACCTTGAGTTAGACAACTCAAACTGAGCACAACGGCTCACAACAACCTGAGCACAATGCTCACACAACTTGAGCACAATGCTCACATAAGACTTGCTAGACACCAACTCAAGACATAGACCTTCTAGCAACAGATCTAGTCGAAAATGAGAGCACTAATGAGAGCTATGCAGAAGCACTTGCATAATCTCAAAAGATATCTCAGAAGAACAGAAGTACAATGAATTGTATTAAATAACTTCGTTCTTCAAGTGTACTCCCTTGTAGAAGCTTGGATTGGGAAGAGGCTTGCAATCTTGAAGTCTAAAACCGATGCTCTGCACTTTGGAATTGTTGGATCTTCCTTGAATTCTTCTCCAACGAAGGCTTCTACTGGATCTGCTTCCTTGGGATGCTTCAGAGGTTTCTACAGGGATCACACTCCAATTCTCACACTTGAATTGGTGAGAATTGGTCTTCTGGAAGCACACGGAGAGCAGAGGAGGGAGACGACCTCTTGTAGCCGCCAGGAAACTTTCAGGAGGCTCTAAGAGATGGTTGGGTTTCTTCTGATGTGATGGGGGGCCGATTAGGGACCTTTTATACTCAAAAGATTCCAAGGATACCCTTTGGGTACAAGGGCACACGATTCTAGGTTGATACCCCATCGCCCTAGGCTGACACGTGGCAAACATCCAATCTAAGTTGCAATCTTTCCGTAGTGTGTCGACCTGCCCTGGTGGTGGTGTCGACACACTGTCCCAAATTGAGAACAGGATGTTCTGGGAACAAGGTCTAGTGTCGACCTGCTCTGATGCTGTGTCGACCTGCTGTCCCCAATTCTGAAAACTGCTGTTCTGGGAGCAGGATCCAGTGTCGACCTGCCCTGAGAGTGCATCGACCTGAGTAGGCAAAATCCTGGAATCTGCAACTCGTGTCGACCTGCTTCTAGACTAGTGTCGACACACTCTCAGCATTTCTTCACCTTTTTGCCTTTGATACTGAGGTGTTGTGTCGACACCATTGTGGGGTGTGTCGACACTTCTTTTGCAAAAAGTGTTTGTACTGAAAATAAACACATATATCATTAGTAAAATATTTTATTATTAGTGCAAATGATAAGTGTGCTTTGAAACATGCTTTTGAATATGTAATTCAGTTGAAGTGTGTTTATCATGTTTCAAATAATTTGCATTCAAATCACATTTGTCATCATCAAAATAGGAGGGAAAATGATATGAAATTACACTCAACCCAATAGATTTCGCAGCCACCTTTCCTAGCACCATTAGGACATGGAATTAAATCCTAGAACTATAAGAGATCATCATAAAATGTTTAGGGTAAGTTTGACATTGAGTTGGGGTCGTGAGGAGTAGGCTAGGGCACAGGAGGAGAGGAGAACGACTGGGGAAAATGAGCTTCTTCCTCAACTGTGCTCTGCATTGACCTGGGCTATTGCATCTCGTTGATCCATCTAAAGGTAGGTGATCTCGGGCCGAAACTAAAAAAACCGATACCATCTGGTAGTGCTACATGTCTAGTTTCATACAGAAGTTATTTGCCCAATTTTCATGGTGTATCCATCTAAGTGTTCTCTCTAAGTCGCGCATGTTTAGGGCTTTTTGCGTTTTCATATGTTTCATGCGAATCGAGACCCAATTAGATCCAACCCAAAACATGAAAGTTCTTCTACTAGTTGTCCTTGTCATGTTTCGTGTTTAGAGTTTTGTCTAAATGTCATTATATTTCAAGTTATAGGCCTAACATGAAGGTTATAACGATTTCCTGCGCTTTCAGGTTGAGGTGTAAATCGCGACCGTGTCAGGCGACGCGATTCCATCACTTGGTATCGCGTCGGTCCTGACCATCGTGATTCACATAAAGGCGATCGGGCAGTCCATCATGATTTGCCGTCTGACCGGTCAACCGCCTATGTGGAACTATGCACTGCATGGTTTTCAGCACGAGTCTGATTTGCGACGTGAACCCACGTCACGAATTGGCTGGTTTTCCCGCCCAAGGATTTTGGCGATTTTTATATTTCTATTTTAAACACATCTCATGAACGCGATGGGGTAACCCGTCGTGATTCAATAATAAAGGCAACTACTTAGGCTATCACGATTTTTACTCTTCACAGCTTAGTCATGTTTTGACTGTGCACCGTGTCATGAAATGTGTCTACTGTGTATGACGCGATTCGAAGATCGACCCGAGACTGTTCTTTCTGGCTAGTCAGTCAGCATATTTAGTCTCCTTGTCTATAAGCATGTTACTTAGTGTGCATTGGCCTAAAAGCAATCAACCCATGTGAAAATGGTAATGACATGAATATGATTATAATGTGTATTATGTGATTGATCTTATGTTCATTCGATTATCATTTTGTGATCTAGCTTGTTATGAAATTGTCATAATAAGTATGTGATATGAATCTGTGATGAATACATGTTAGAATGGACTTGTTTATTTAAGTTTTCTATCATGATTTGCATGTGGGTTCTCCTTATTTATATGCTTTCCGATGTTCCATTAATTGTTCATCAAATGCATATATGATTAGGAGAGTTCCAAGGCACGTCACTTACACATTTGTACGATTAGGCACACCCCTCTTGAGGAATTGGGAGCTCTCTGCTGGTCATTCCCTATTAGTAGACTAGCGATCTTTTCCCTAAGACCTTTGTAAGTCTCTGTACTCTATGGATTCCCTCATAGAGATCGAGCTAGTTGTACCATGAAGTACCTTGGAGATAGAGAGCACATGTACCGCGTACGATCTATCATTAGTCATCCCCTTGTCAATACATTAATGAATTATGGAACATAAGATATGTCGTTATGCTGTCCAATTGATCTTTTGAGCTATTGTCTTACCTTGACTCTATGAATGATCATGTCCTTATTACAATGAGCATGTTATTGAAATTCTGTGGCCATAATGTGTATATGTTTGATCGGCACAACGTGGGACTTCAGTCTATTTGACTAATGCCTGTGCAATAAGGGCCATGTCTGGTCTTGAGAGGAGCACCCCAACGTACTTATAACTGGGGGGAGTATGGACTTGTGGTGCTTGGCATGGCACTGATACGTGTGCAAGATTTTTGTTAATGTGCGTTCGTTTGATATGATACGATAAGTTTGATATGATACATTTGATCATGTGAATATGTGGTATCTGGGAATATGGCCAATCCTTGTGATATGATATTATTCTTGAACTACCTGTCCATTTTATATGAAATTTAGTATTTATTTCGTTATGATATCTGTCTATTCTGCCATTCGACTTGTTAGAAATGCATGCATAGTCATCATGTTCATATTCATATCTTGCTTATTTAAAATGTTAATCATGTATATTAGTGCCCGTACATTGAGATGTAAATCCTACTGAGCTAGTTCACTCACCCTATCATCTTGTCCTTTTCAGGTAGTGATGAGGATCCAGTGGACTCCGATGGGGCAGGGCATGAGTGAAGAGCATCCGTCATATGAGGAGTTGAAAGATTAGGAATAGATATTTGAGTAGTTTATGTAATAGTGAAACATCTTCATGGAGTTTTATTTAAATAATAAACCCTTTAGTTTGTTCTTTTGATGTAAGGTTTTTAATTAGTTGAATGGAAATGAAATAAAGAGTACTTTTGTTGACAATATTATTGTCTCAAGAGTGTTGTGATATTTAGTTGCTACTCGGAATTACTCAACTGTGATACTTACGCTTGTATCGATCACGCCTCCCGATATTTATTCCGCTGCTAAATGTCGGGGCATGACAGTTATTTTGTATCCCATTATTTAATTTGTCATCCGAAAATTTCGTATGATTTTGAGTTGGTTTGCACATGCGATAATGGCTTTTGTCATTCACGGGTTTATTCATCTTAAGATTTTGTTTAGTATTGGCCAACCCAATTATTTATGTTTTGACCAACATTCTTTATCACTCCTTATTGTTTAATATCTGAACATAAATTTTCATTAAATTCTATAGAAATATCCCACATGTGATAATGAGTCTTCTCATTTATTTATATTTTAAAATTTTAGGTTGCTACATGAAGTCTTGGTCATTGCACAATACCAGAGGACGCCCTCCCCACCATAACTAGGAGAATAAGTCTACCTCCAGAATTTCATCTGTTGCTCACAGATTCTTGTAGTCAATTTCGTATAGGTGAACCATGACCATAAGGGCATTCTATGACGTAGTTTCATGTAGAAATATCTATAACAACAATGTCTTATTGGCCATATCATTTTAGAATTTCATTCATGAAATCAACATGTATATAAATACATTCAATAAAACATTAAGATATGATCATGTATGTACTATCATCACTTTATGAAAGCACCTTTGCTACTGTATACCAGTGACCTATCATGATACTACAACGATTATGTAAATCAAAACCCAATAATCATGCTCTCCTTTTTGTACTTAACAATTTCTATGCATACCTTTATGAGTTCAGAAAATTATAGTAGTAAGCACAATAAATAGAAATTTCTGAAACTTTGCCAGAAACTCTCTTCCTAAGTGGGCATTATGATTCACGTATCATTTCCTATGATTATTTATTCTTAACATGAACCAGAATACAAGTTAAATAATTATGCATTTTACTATGTGAAGAACTGAGCATGAAGAGTCACTGTTACTTGCCTAAACCATTCCCTCATGTTACTTGCCTCTAACCCTCCTTATGGTGTGACGATTAAAGAGTTGAAGATGCCCGCCTTGGCAATAACGCAGTCCTCTTCATCACCTTGGTCCACCCAATTCGACCTTTTGAACGACGCCCTCGGTCAGCGATCTTCTTGAGCACGATCTTCCAAGTCTCCATCGTGTCTAGCTCGCCTCGATGTGCCTGGATCACTACACAACAACCCTTTTCTCGGCCCTTTCTCTCACCACCAAAATCAACGAAAAAGCCCCTTCCTAAGATCCAAATCGGAGTCTTTTAAAGGTCTCCTAAGGTTAACCAAGGTCTAATCCAAACCCTTATAATGGAAACGTCCCAATCTACGGATAAACACTGAATTAAAAGGCCGATTATTTCGCCCCGGAACGGTAGCCGCAAAAACTGGCAAGTCAGGTTAACGTTAACAAGATTGTCATTTACCATGGGGTAAATGTCAATCGATGATGTCGTTAACCTACCTGACCTAAAAACTCAAAGTTTTAGAAACATATTAACGACACATATTTCTATCGTCTACTGAAGGTAGACGACACTCAATGTTGTTGTCTTTAGTAGTAAATGACATTGAATTGTGATGTCAAGATCAACAAATTTCACAGTCTAAGACAACAGTTGAAAAATCACACATAATTATGAAAATAAACAAACAAAAGATCTAGGGTGCTGCACCTGCAGTTTATAAGAAGAACATAAATTAATATTTTTTATTTTATGAAATCATAGGTAGCATTCAAAAAGCATAAGTATTGTTTAATATAACCTTAATTAATATCCAAATAACCATTTCTCCCCTCTCCGCTTCTTTTATCTAGGCTCAAGTTTGCCCTTCGCGCGCTGGACTCTTCCGCTATTTATTTTTCTACGTCTTGTCAAAGATAAAATATGTTCGGACTCATCCATGCTCGCTTGTGTACATATTCTCTTAAACAAAATGATATTTTTATTTACTTTAAGAAATTAGAATTTTTACTCTAGAATGTATTTCGGTATACAAGCATAAAGAGAATATTTTATACCTAATTATATCAAATAAAATCATTTTCTTTTTTTTTTTCAATTGGGTGCCACATAAGAGGCATGACACTAATTTTTTCTCATAAAATACATCGCATGGTCATCTTAACATAAAACCAATTAAAGAATTTATTATTATTATTATTATTTGTTAGGATCGATGGGTGGATAGATCAGATATAGAAGGGGGGTTGAATAGATCTGACACCAATTAACGTGGAAGCTTAAGCAATTAAAAATTACTTCGAATCAGAGATCAATTCACCCAAACAATTTACTAATCTGAAGTGTGATTAGTGTGTGTGAGCAAATCAATTAGTAGTGTGAACGAAATCCCTATGCATGCATCTAGCAAATACAAAGTCAAACCACAATTCAAACCATTGCACAGAGAATTTTTAGGTGGTTCGAAAATCACCTCCAGTGACTCCTACGTCCACCCCTCACAAAGTGAGGCCACACTACTCAAACCTTGAGTACAACTCACACTGGAGCACGACGACTCCAAACACCCTTGAGCACGACGACTCAAGAAACACCGGAGCACGACGACTCCAAACCCTTTGAGTACGATGACTCAAAGAAACCCAGGAGATGGATACGACGATCTACTCCATGAACCACTTATGAGTACGACGACTCACAAGCACTTGAGCACAACGGCTCAAAACCGGAGCACTACGGCTCCAAACCTTTGGACCAAGAAAGATCCAAGTTCTGCTAGAACAAGCTCAGTTAGAGAATAGATCCTCTAGCCTGATCTATCTCAATACAAAGATAAAATAGAACAAACAGAATTAAGTGATCTGTGTAGAACACATACACAGATCACACAATGAAAACCTGGATAAACACTCCAAGAAAATGAATGAAATAGATGTGACTTGGATGTTCCTTGATGAAGAAGACTTGCAGAAGCCTGGATTGAAGACGCTTGAAGGAATTCGTTGAAGATCTTCTTCAATCCACGATGCTCTGCTTTGATGGCATTTGAAATGCCAGAAGTTCTTCTTCTACTCTGCTCCTCTTCAGTTGGATCTGCTCCCTATCTCAGCACGACAAGCTTCTCTCTAGAGATTCTCCTTGATTCCCACGTCCTTCCTCTTGAAAGGATGGTCTGCAACTTCTGGAGATGCAGCAAGATTGGAAACCCCCTTTCAGCTGCCAAAAGGTCTTTAGGAAGTGTGTGGGCTCTCTTGCCTTTGGGGTACAAGGAACATGGGTATTTATAGCCCCATATGTCCATAAAGTGCCTTGGGGTGCATGGCACGGAAACCTAGGTCAAATCCCCTAATTCCCAAGCAGCCATATGTCCAGAGAAATTCACGTTTTTGAGTTTCAGCCAGAGTGTGTCGACACCACCAGGGAGTGTGTCGACACACTGTCCCATTTCTGCAAAACTGTTCTTCTGGGAATTGTGACTAGTGTCGACACTGCCTGGGACTAGTATCGACACTGCCTGGGACTGTGTCGACACTGCCTGGGACTGTGTCGACACACTATCCCAGTCAGGCAACTGGGTCTTCTGGAGACTGGGACTAGTGTCGACACTGCCTGGGACTGTGTCGACACAGTGAACCCTATCTTCATGAAATTGCTTCAGGGATTCTGACCTAGTGTCGACACTGCCATGACAAAATCTGGATATTCCTGAAAATTTAACACATAAATCATTAGTACAAGATATTATCATTAAAGTATGAGATGTTAAACATCAATAACATGTTGTTTAAGCATTATTGTGATATGTTTAATATATAACATGTTCAACATATCATCATCAAAATCACAATATGTCATCATTAAAATCATGATATGTCATCATTAACATAACAATATGTCATCATTAAAATCATGATATGTCATCATTAACATAACAATATGTCATCATTAAAATAACAATATGTCATCATTAAAATATGATATGTCATCATCAAAATCAAAGTATGAGTGATGTTCATTGGTCATCATTAAAATGCAACTTTAGAAAATTCCAAAACACACTCAACCTAACAATCTCCCCTTTTTGATGATGATAAAACATATCTCCCTTGACTGCAATAACTCCCCTTGACCATATACACCCTTTGAACTTTCTCCTCCTAGAAACCCTTTCTTCCCCCTAGAAACCTTTCTTCTCCCCCTTTTTGACAGCATCAAAAAGAAGGATAAGTGAGAGAACCAAGGATTGTAAGAGATCAATTAATGAAATGAAGGAAATAAATGGTCAGTAAAGATCAAAATAATGAGGCAAATGATATTGACATATGAGAGAAATTATTATGTTTTGTTATTGTGCAACAAAGTTTAATCACAAAGACACACTCAACACAAAGTATAGCAAAATATAATGATCTGAATGTAGTTAAAATAATGATGCAAATGTGAAGAAAAGTGACCTATATGAATGAGCAGAAATATTTAACAAGGATGTTAGGAGCTTTAATTTTAACACAATGTGGAATAATAGGTCTAAACTTAGTAAACATGAACTTTATTAAGGTATTAAGCTTTTCTATCCTATCTTGATTTGTTTTCATTTTGAACTGGGAAAGAATACAAGAATAATTAGTTAAATCTCACTTTTCAGTGCAAGAAATCACATTGATCAGATGCAAGACCTCCTGATTACTCAGTGGTTTAACTTTCATTATTTTATACAGAGTTGAAAACTTTTATTTCCACTTTTTGATGCGAAACAAATCACCTATCAGGTGAAATGACCCGGTTACTCGGTGGTTCAAGAATTTACATTGCTCTGTTTGTATCTTTCCAAATTGATCATTTTTCTTTTGATATTTTGCAAGAATATGTTTGCTTTGACCAGACAAGACATGACTATGAATTTAGAAAAATTATTCTTAACATGTTGTAAAAATAAATCTTAAACATACGCAAGTGAAATATTAAAGCCACTCATGTGCCTATAATGGTGTTTTGCAAATCATTTTAAAACATTCAGTATTAAGATTGCATAACCTTGAAATGATAATGAATCTTTGAAATTAAACTAAATGCACAATGAGTTTAGTTTCAATGTCTTAATTCTCTCATAAGGAAATAGCACAATGACACAAACATTCTGATGATTTTAGGGCTCAAGATAGACAAGTAAAGTCAAGGAATGTGACAATGACTCCCCCTTTCATGTATCTCCCCTTCACAAGGTGAACAAGAGGAAATGAGCAAGAATGTTTTATTGAAAGACAATGACTCCCCCTTAATAATTGCATACAAGACTCTTGATACTTGGCGGAGACATATACTCACGCAAAGTGAAAGTGTCCAGACAAGCCTGACTTGTCTTTCTTCAAATCACCATTTGATATACCAAGAATACCAATGCAATGTGAGAGTGAGGAATTCATTTGCAAGAACATTTGTCAACAAACTGAATGGGAGTTGATGATAAGTTAGATATGAAAGAATATTTCTCCAGCATTTCACTCAAAGATTCTTTTGACTTACTCCCCCATAGGATATGCATGATATGAAATGAACATTTAAGCAGTTTAGATATGATCATTCCAAACAGTTTGCACAAAAGAATATGAACAATTTGCACATTTTCAAATTTGCTCCCCCTTAATAGTGCATGGAATGAAAAAGTTAGCAAGCAATTCACACATGATTATGCACACAATTGGCTTTAAGCATAACATGACTTCTGGTACTTGGCGGAGTATTTTACTCACGCATAATGATAGCTTCCAAACAAGCATAACTTGTTTTTCCACATGTCATCATTTGATATACCAAAAAGTCAAAGCAGTTGATATGCACACAGAATCATGGGCACAGTTAAGCAAGCATGATAACACAAACATGATTCCAAGTGTTAAAACACAAAGTTATTATTGGGAGTAGCATCAGAACACATTTTTCATTGTTCGGATAAAAATTAAACATTCATTTCAATTCAGCCAATTCAAATTTGAAATGATAAAGAAGTTTTACCTGAAAAGACTTCAATTGCTTTTCAAAAATTTTACATGTGTTCTCCAATCATTCCTTGCCTTGCACAGCCAATATCTTGAATCCATTTACAATGTATGGCTGCAAGACTCCTCAGCTTGCTGATCAAGCTGGTTTTGGGACCCACACTTGCTTGGGTCCTGCAATGAAGTCAATGTTAGAGTGCAATAAAGATTTTTGAATCCAAAATGATTTTATTTTTGATATAGATGCATTTCTTTCATTGACAGAACTATGAGCAGAATTAGTTTCAAATTTTCTTTTTGCCTTGCTCAATGCATCTATGTTTTCATGAAGTTTTCTAATTTTTGGATTTTCAAGATAAGCAGAAACAAAATGATTTTGTGCAACATTTCTATGCCTATACACATGGAATTTCAGAAGATTTTCAGTATGAACATGATATTTATTCCTATGTGTATGAGCATATGCATTGGACTGGAATTTCTGAGCATGCACAACAAAATCATTTCTGTACCAACAGTCCCTATAAATATGACCAATTGTATGACAATGAAAGCATTGGACTGATTCGGTATGTTTATTGAAGTTTTGATTTGTAATCCAGCAATGTTTGGCAAGATGACCAGGTTTATTACAGTTAAAGCAAATGAGAGCATTTCTTACCTGATACTTACCTTGGCATGTATGCATTTGCTGGAATCTCCTTTTCAGGTGAGGAGGCTTACCATGAGGAGAAGGAGGTACCTTTTGGTGGCTCTTGGCATGATGTGAATTTGGAACTTGCCTTGGAGCTTTTTGGACTGATGGAGGAAGTAGATGAATCTTCTTGACAGTAGCAATTTTCTTTTTCTCTGTCTGTTTCTGAACAAGAACTTTCACTAGTTTTTCATTAGAATTAGCAGAGTTCTTGTTCGCAGCAGCTTTAACAAATGTTAGTTTTATTTTATTTTCATTTTTCTTGTCTCTCACAGAAGCAAGACTTGTGTATTTAGTATTTTTCAATGCATGTCCAAGCTTCTGTTTTTTTAGCTTTTAATGCAACAACTTCTTGTTCTGAAATTTGAAGTTTATTTAGCATGACATCCAAACCATTTTTCATCTTGTTCTTTTCATTTCCAAATTGAGCAATTTGTTTTTCCAAATCAGAAATTTTATTACTTAAATTGCTACTGTAAGGCCCCGAATTTTCTTTTTCCCACTTATATTTTATGTATATGATGTTTGCTCGTTCTTGCATAAATGGCGTGCATGAAAATTGTGCATGATATAATTATAAATTTCGCATGTGTATATGCATGGATGTATATTATTATCGTGAATATAAGTAATCGGTCAATTTGGTGTATAAGGTATCTATTTAAATATTATGCATGTACTATCTAAATACTGAAGTATATCTTATATTACCCATTTCATGGATATTGTGTGCGCATATATGAAGTGCATATGTGTATGTACGTATGTAGGTTATCTTATGCGTGTGATAATTGTATACCTAATTCTACATACATAACACCTTGGTATACTTATGTATGCATGTGTATGATTAGTTGTAAATATTGGATGTTTGCATGGTATAGTGGTGTATGCGTTATACTACATAGGTTTCATGTACATATATGTATGGATTAAGCATGGTTCTGCATGATTTTAAGTTCTGGCAGAAGGGCAAATTGGCGTCAACATGGGTGTACGCCCATGAGGTGTCGGCGTCCATATCGATGGACGCCAAGCCTTAAGTAGCCGTCCATATAGGTGGACATTTACTTCTCTGACCTGCATGCGCAGCAGACCCGGAATTCCGGGGGCAAGCAAGCCCAGCCATTGGAGAGATGTCCCCAACGGCTATCAAGCCCTCACATCACCATCTGCGTCGGATGAGAGGTCTCTCTCCTATAAACCAACCACTCCTTGCAACCCCCAAGAGCTCTCTTTGGCTCTTGGCAAAGAGGAGAGAAAAACCCTAGCTTCTGGGAGAAAAACCTGGCTTTGCATGCCTTGATCCAGCGGATTGGAGCTTCATCCGGCCATCTACAGCAACCAGGAGCTAGCTGAAGCATAGAGGGAGGCTTCCCCGACTCCAACCTACTGTGGAGATCAACCAAGAACCCGGAGGAGTGGTGTTTTGGAGGCTTCTTGGGACTTCCCAAGGAGAGATTCATCACTTATTTTCGTCCCTTCGGAGGTTTTTAGAAAGGCAAGTAACCTATAGATCTCAATCCTATACATGTGCCCTAGGTCTCAGCATTTTTTTGGATTTTTCCTCGTGTCCTGGATCCTCCCATTCCCCTGTTATTTGGAGCTCGGTTTGTGTTCTTGCACAGACAGGAACTTGGCGTCAAGGCCCTTGACGCCGAGATCTCCAGTCGGCGTCTAGCGATCTTGCCGTCCAACTCCTTGAACGGCTAGACACTGCCGTCAAGTTCTTCAGTGTAGAACAGTAAACTATTTTGCCTTAAGTAATTATTTCTGGACTTTAACGCATGAGGATATAGTGTAATTTTTATATGTTATGTAAAATAGATAATGTGATGTGTGTGAAAAGTTTTGTGGTTTTCTGTGGATGGCATAAATTATTAGATTTATTGAAATACATGTTGGGGGAAAATGGATTATGCACGTTCACCTACTGTCTACATGATCCCAGAGGAATGGAATGCCCTAGATTTTTCTAAATCATGTGTATACGTATCAGTCCAGGCCCTGAAATTTTGAGAATTTTTCCATGATTGTGGGATTTACTATAATTTTTGTTTTGGAAATAGAAGACATGCGTAGGATTTGTAAAGTTCACCGTAAATTGGGTGTTGTGCAATAAATTCAGGGAAAATTCTTGTGATGATGTATATGTTAGGTTCAGGGCTGTAAACTGTCAAACTGGATATTCATGTTATGTTCCATGATAAATTGAATTATGAATGGCATAAAACTGAATGTTTTATTTCTATAAATTTAATATAGCTCAGAAAATATGTAAATTTGTATGTATGATCTGAAACCTGCACTAAGTCTGTGGTTAAATTCTCATGTTATTTGGGAAAACAAAATGTAATATTCATGTCAATTTCACATGAAAATAGAAATTTAAGTGTGTCCATTGAGATAAATTACTTGCTGATTGATCTCAGTATGATTGGGATATTTTTTTTGAGTGTTTAGATGTGTATGAATTATGTAGGAAGGTGTGCATGCATGAGAAGTGAAAGAACAAGTGACATATGTGTATAAAATGGTTAAATGTGACAAGATAAACAATGGTGCCCATAAGACACTGCCACCCTAGATGCTTGGAGCTGTACTGTAGTAGTGCCCCTACAGGAAAGCTCAATATGATCTCTGATACCATAGAGAAGGGTCTTGATAAATTGTTATACCCTGGCAAAGGGTCTTGTGAAATCCTGGAGGTGGACAAGTTCCACTGGTAATGGTGGGAAGGGCTTTCCCTGGTTTCTGCAGGAACTAAGACTTTATCACTATGCCGGTGATTAAGTACGTGAATGTGAATGTGTGTGTTATATGATCGTCTAGTGGTGGTTTGGGTTGTGTCTTGGCATTATGTGAAAATGAGCATAAGTGTGATGTGAAAAGTGATATGTGTTCATGGCACAAGGTATGCGCGAGATACGTGTAAATGTGGCACATGTTATGTGCAAAAGTGAAATGATAAGAAGTATGTGAATGTGAAAGAGGAAATAATGGGAAATGTGTATAAGTATTGTGTGATAGAACAAAAGTGAGTGTATGTGAAAGCCAAGGTTAATCATATGGTTGTATGTAACGAGAAAATAGTATAATTGTAAATGGCAATAGTGTTAATTGATATTTTGTTTATTGATGTGTATAAATGTGTGTTATTATCCGCATGAATTAGATTATTCCTCGGTGTGTATGTGTTGATGTATTAATTGTCAAATGAAAAAAAAAGTGATGTTACTGTTAGTACCAAAATGTAAGTATATGCTTTCATATTCATGACATTTGAATTATTGGATGTACATGTGTTTAGTATTATGTTGTGTAGTTAAAAGTGATCCATATGCAAAGGTAATATGAATGTGATAAAATTGGTATAAAATCAGCAAGCTAAATGTGAAGTAAATTTTTATGATTGCATGCAAAGTGAGTTAGAAATCATGCTAGGAGTGCTACCTATCTTGTATATGTTTCCATGGTTTAGTTGTGCAAACTTTACAATGACTAGGGTAAAGTATAAAAACGTGTGAGTGTATATTTTACTCGTGTTAATGACACCATGATGTTAGTGATCTTGTTAGATTTTAGTTTTACATGTGTTTGGATAATTGTTTAATGAAATTCCATGTGAAATTATTTAGGTTAAAGCATGATCATGTATGATTTTAGCTGCTAAAATTTTATTGTGTTAATTGATAAAAAGCATGCATGTATTGAATCTTAAGTTACTTGCTGAGTCTATTGTGTAGACTCACTCTTGCTAAACATTTCAGGAAATTAGAAGCGGAGGAGCTAGCAAGATTTGAAGTGGAGTTAGACTAAGTGATTGAAGATTTGTAATTTATCTTTCATAGTATGTAATGCTACAATTGAAATTTGAATTTTGATCAAATGTACTTGGAGTCGGCTATGTATTTGGAAAATATTGCACATATGTTATCTCTTGTTGAACTATACAGACTGTGGTATGTGGATTTAAAAGTTGATGGAATAAGATTCATTTAAATTCCGTTGCATTATTCAATTCTATTTGTGTATATCTCAGCTCACTTGTTACTTGTTGGGGTATTCTCCCCTGTAGCGGCTTGCTCTCATCCGATGATGGTTGGTATAACCGTACCGGGTGGAAGTGGGTCGTTGCATATAATATATACAAAAAACCTACTCCGCCCCCTTCCTCTTTCACCTTTCCCCTTTTCTTTGGGGTTTTGTCTGCGCGGGAGGTTTCGCGCTTCACATTTCCGTGGGTTTCGCCGGCTTCACGTTTCCCAGGGTTTCCTACTTCGCCTGCACGGAGGAGCCGCTGGAGGTTCTACGATTTCGCCTGTGCTTCTTCTGGAGCTAGTCATGTATGTATATATTTAATTTTTTTTCATCTTATTATGAATATTTACAAGTTTGTGTAATAACTATTGTTTTTATTTTTTGTTTACAGGTCCCTCCTATTCGTGATCCTACTATTGAAGCTCATCAGGTCAAGAGGGTCGAGAGAGACGATGATGAGGATGAGGATCTTCGTATTCAGGATGACTATGAGCATGTTTTCATTGTCGTTTTATAATTTAGAAAAAAATGTTACTTTTATTGTGAATTTTCTAATGAGACATTAAATGTAAGTGTGGATTTATGTTTTTATTTGTGTGATATGTCTGTGTGTAGATGTATGATTTGAATGATTGAATGAGCAGGTTTACATCTATTGAATGAATGAATGAGCAGGTTTACAGGTATTATTGAATGAATGAATGAGCAGGTTTACATGGACTATTGAATGAATGAATGAATGAGCAGGTTTACAGGTACTATTGATGAATGAATGAGCAGGTTTACAGGTTTACATGTACTTGTACAAATTTGTGAGAAAACCATTTTTAAAAGTAAATTTTTTTTTTCTGTGATTTTGATTTAGCTATGGATTTGCTAAGGAATTTGTTGTAGCTAATCCGTAGCTAATCAGCTACGGCTTAGCTAGAACACATTCCGTTGATTAGTTGTAACAGTTCTGTAGCTAAGCCGTAGCTAATTAGCTACGGATTAGCTATAGCTAAATCAACATTTAATCTGTAGCTAACTTTAACTACGGATTAACTATGGAATTATCTATAGCTAATCTGCAGCTAATTAACGACAGATTAGCTAAAGTAATAGCTGCAGCTAATCCGTAGCTAATTTGCTACGGATTAGCTAGCGAATTTGGCTATAGCGAATTAGCGGCCAGAAATTAGCTACGGACGTAGTCTATAGCTATTCCGTAGCTAAAATGGTTAACTACAGATTAGCTACAGAATAGCTACGATTTGTGTTTGTAGCTAATCTACAATATTCTTGTAGTGGGCGACGCCTCGATATGTCGCCTTCCTTACAAGGCAGGGCTTTCAAGTTATTTCTGGCGATTTTTCAGGGAATAAAAGGCCAATTTATGAACGCGACATATCGAGGTGTCGTCTTCTTGAAGACGACAGTGGGGGCTGTCGCCTTCAGGATCTTTTCAGTATGCGCCCATGCAAAGTGTCTGATCTCCATGCGCGGGCATCAGAATGACGTGCGGTTTGAAATGTCGGACTCTTGACTCAAAGAGCTACAAGAGGATGATGAAGAGGATTGATTTTGACCAGGAATAACCTGCCAGGGTGATGAACTGATGAAAAGGATGTCATGATCGGAGAAAGCCAGCTTGACGATGATGAGCCAACGTGGGGCATCGATGATGTGACAAGAAATTTGCTCGACTTATGGGTAAGAAATGGGTGTCTATAGATTGCCCCTCCTTGATGCTCGCTTTGCAAGGGAGTGGAGTGATAGTGGAGCGAAGATGACATGAAATGACGATGTAGCGGAATGAAGCGAAATGAGCTGAAAAGCGGGCATCAAGGTAAAGAGACACCCATTCTGAACGAATAAGCAACAAGAACTCTCCGGCTATCTTTGAACACGGCTAGGGACAGAACACGAGGATGGTTCCAATCTAGGATGAATAAAGGTCAAAAGAAAAGAAATGATCAACCTCCTGATTCAAGAGGTACCCTGGCTATCTTTAGCGCGCAGGTTTCGTTCATTAGGGGATTGGGGCTGCCCGGTGGGTTGATTCGACTCTGGCCTTTGAGCGATTCACGACTAATGAGCGGATCAGGGGGTAAAGGGATGACTGTTATAATGAATGGGGATGAGAGAAATCCTGAATAGGAACCATACTCACAAACTAGACCGAGCAGCTAGCTCAAGGAAAACTTTCAAATTCAGAATGGTATGAAATTCTTGTCTTGGGGAATGAGGATCTGAGTGAAACATCATTGGGAAGCTGTCTTTGACAAATCATGAAGCATGAAGCTCAAAGTCCTACATGATGCATGCTGGGCTAAAAGAAAAGAAATCATAAAAACAAATGCAAAGAAAGGGAGAAAATAACAGGTACTCAAGGATAATATTGCTAGACCATACGAGCAAGGGTCAAGACACTTCGCAACCCCGGCGTGCGATAGAATCCATCGTCCCCGAGTCATACCACCCAATGGCCTATCCAACGATTAGCAATGTGCACCTAGATCATCCTTGTTTTTGGTGAAGGGGAACTCAGATCCCATAACACACTGAGAACCAGCCGGTCCTTGAGGTGATATAATAGCGTAGATACCATATAGTAATGCAGAGGGATTAGGGTTAGAAATACTTACCTATACTTACCTGGCGAGCCATCTCTTTTGATTTTCTGATTTTTATATTTTTGTGGATTTTCAAACAATCAAAGCATGATACAAATTGAAATGCACCAAGTGAAAAGCATTAAAGCATAAGTGCGACAGAGAAGCAGTCAACAATGATTTGAAAGAAATGGGTGGGAGACTGCATCTGGTCAGAACGCGACAGAAGGTAGGTCGCTACCCTTTTGACCAGAAGGCGACGCTTCCTTGGTCGCCACCCTGAAGGTGACATGTCGATGTGTCACGACCACAGGATTTGCTGCCAAGCTCAAACAGCAACCCGCAATTGACCTTTTTGACTCCTACTTGGACTCTTAGTGCTCTTCTAATCAATGTCCCACTCCTATTAGTTCTTCTCTATCCTTTCCAACCATGAATAGGAGTCCAATGTCTCTACAAGTAGGGGATGAGAGGCTCCAAATTCGTAGCTCACACTCTCTCTTTTCTTCTCTTCAAGGTTTGAAGCTTTCATGGCCATAAAGAGAGCTTCAAGTGCTCTCATGGGGGAGGAGGCGACTTATGAAGGTCCGAAGCGCGCTCGGATGATCTATGGCGCTCTTACAAGGTTGACGGACGTCCCCAACCACTTGAGCAAGAACAAGGATGTGAGAGAGGTATGTAGATTGGTGTATTTCAAATTTTCATGAATTTTTACCTCTGAATTTCTTCATTAATTCTTTGTTCTTCTTCTTCTCCTCTCTTTTTCCTTTTTTCTTCTTCTCTAGCTCTACCCCGGCTCCCGCCGATATTCCAAGCTCACGTGGATAACCCCTATGATCAAGGCCTTAGCCATGTTTGTGATCCAATTCTTAAGAGAGTGGGGTTTGGGGGGTGTTTTGATAGCGGCCCACAACTACCATAAGATTTCCTTCGATTGGCATAGTATTATGGCCTTAGTCGAGCTTTGGCACCCACAAACCCATACCTTTATTCTCCCCAAATTCGAGGCGACCGTCCTTCTTGAGGAGGTCGAGGCTTTCTTAGCTATCCCTAAGACCAAGCGGGGGGATGAGCAAAACATAAGCTATACCGTGGAGCCTATCAACCCAAAGCTTATTCTAGGTGAATTCATGCCGGACCCCGGGGATGTCTACACCATGATTAGCCCACAATCCATCCATCTCGTGCCGTTGTCTAAATGGGTCATATCTCAATGTAAGAACAAGAGTGTGGACCACTGAGAAATTGCTAAGGCCGTAGCCATTTGCTTATGTGGGGTGGTACTCTTTCCGTCCGGAGATCACCTCATAGACTACGCGAGCTTGAGTGCTATTAGCGGGGTATGGCGGGGGATCTCCCTCTCTCATGCGGTTTTGGCCTACCTTTATGCGGGTCTTACCTCGGCCTCTACGGGGGGTTCACTCTATGGCTCCATGATCCCCTTGGAGTGTTGGTTGGGAGTGAGGATAAAGTTTAAGCCTGTAGACAACCACACTACCGATAGCCGGATCTTCGGGTGCCATCCACTGTGCTTCATTGGCGGGGCGGCCAAATTCCCCGATAGAGTTATGTGCAGGACAGCGGATAAGAAGACAAGGAGCGCATGGCGGCACTATTTCAGTACCCTCCCGGTGGAGCACTTCACTTTGGACATTGCGGCGCTGCGCGGAGCGGAAGTCCGACTTCCACTTGGACGTGGATTGGACGTACAACTTATGGGGAACATGGCAACAGTGCTCTACAACCCACAACGGTTCTACCTTCAGGTTCGGAAACCAAGGACCAAGGTACTCTCGCCGTCTCACTTGCCTCCAATGAAGAAGCGGCGCTTGGGAGATCCGGAGGACGAGCAAGCCGTGCGGAGTGCGTTGGCCTTATGGCGGGCGTGCGCGATTCACGTACTACCACCGACGCTGCAGGAGGAGAGGGAGATGTACCAGGCGTACCTTCGAGAGCATGAGAAAATCCGGCCACTTGGGGACCGTTAGCTTGAGAGAGAGAGTTGATTGTAATTTTGAGAGTTTTGGAGGGACTTGATGTAGTGAAAGTGAGAGACATGTTGCTTTTCTTTCATGGCTTTTATTTGATGTAAGCATTGAAAATTTATGATGGAAATTGAATTTTCCAAGGGCTCTGTGCACAGACTGAGAAGGCGACAGGGGGTGTCGCGACCTGGAAGGCGACAGGTCAACGGGCGCGACCTGTAAAGTGAACATGACAGGGCGGCTGTCGCGACTTGATAAGAAGGCGACAAGTCCCTTGTCGCGTTGACAGGGCCGAGAGGGGTTTGAATTCGGGGCCCAGCACCCCTTCTCTCTTCTCTTCGCGCTCTTCTCTCTCCTCCTCCCACTCTTCCTTCTCTGGCGATCGAAGCCCCCCCTTTCTTCTCCTCTCTTCTCCGGCCTTGCTCCGACGATCGCCGGCGACCCCCGGCGGCGGCGGTCCTTCTCCTTTTCTTTCCTCCTCTTCAAGCATTCTTCCCCCCTTTTCTTGGTGGATTGGCGATGGAGGGCGGCGACGACGGAGGCGGTGACAGAGGTGGCGGCCGGCGACGGACCAAGAAAACGATCCGACGTCGTCACACGGACGAAGGTCCATCTGCGGCGGCGCGAGAGGAGGAAGCCCCGGCCGTCCCGATGGAGGAGGATGTCGTGGCAGCGGCACCAGGCGAGGATGAATCCATCGGGCCCAAAAAGGTAGGTTTCTAAGCCTCAAGCCATGTGAGTGGGATGGGGAGACTGCAGTGCACTCTAGTGTAGGGTTTTTGCCCGAAGTGAAACGGCCGGGAAACGGGTGTTGCCCGTCTCCCGGTCACCCTGGTAACGCGACAACATGGCTATCGCCTTACCAGTGGGAAGGCGACAGACCCCCTATCGCCTTTTATAAGGCGACGGGTAGACCTATCGCCTTCAGGAATCTGAAAGCGACGGTCTTCTCGTCACCTTCAGAAGGCGACAGAGGCCCTGTCGCGATGACAGGACTGAGACCTTTTTGGTGGTTTTCCTGGCTGGCTTTTATGCTTCTGATGTTTGCTTTGCAAAGTGAGTTGCAGTCCAGGCTGGGATGGGCAGTCGTCTAGGCGATCTACCGGGGTCTTCCAGACTTCCAGAGGGCACGACTAGAGGAGATGGGGTTTGGCCCTTTCCTCCGATTGGACGAGTTGACGCCCGACGAGGTGCTCATTCAGGCGTTAAAGGAGAGGTGGGACCCCGAGTGCCATGCTTTCCTCTTTCCGTGGGGTCATATGATCCCTACGTTAGAGGACATGGCACGGATCACTGGCCTATGGGTGGACGGCCAGGCGGTGACCGGGGTCACCTACACGAGCTACCAAGAGTTGGCGGAGAGGCTCCTTGGGTTAGAGGTGACGAGGGAGAGATCCTCCCTGGTAGCGAGGACGAGGCTGCAGGCGAGCCTCGGGGTGGCGGATGCGCGCCACCAGACTGGAGAGGGCCCGGCGGAGTACATGGCCCGACTGACAGCAGACGCTAGAGCAGCGCTGGCGGAGGAGGTGGGAGCGGCAGCGGACCGCAACCTGAGGCGCTTCCTGATCCTTGTGATCGGGAAGTTGGTTCTAGGGACGAGAGGTGACCCAGTCAGCTGCAGATGCCTGCCCCTGCTAGAGGACTTGTCCAATGTAGGCCGCTACGCATGGGGTGCGGCCCTCCTGGCCCACCTCTTCGACAGTCTGGGTACTTCCAGTAGGGAGACGGGGGTAGCCGGGTTCTTCCCACTCCTTCAGGTACGCTTCTTTCCCTTACTCTTTACTGCTTTTCTTCTGATTATTTTGATTAAATGTGGTACTGACTGAGTTGTTTTGCAAGTGTGGGCATACTACCACCTCCCCTCCTTGGGTCGCGGTGTACCGAGGCGACCCGGCGCTGTGCCCCTTCTACAACACTGGCGGTTCCGCCGAGACGAGCAGTCACTGCGCCTGCAGGTGACGTTGATTCATGATACACTGGACACAGTTCCCTTTGGCCATGTAAGTTTTTCTAACCTTAGCACCTTCACCTTTGCTTATTTGACAGACGACTGACAGGTCTTTCTGTTTGTGGTGTGCAGGTTGAGTGGACTCCCTATGTCGGGGAGGATGACGCCGCCCAGCCGTGGGTGGAGCGGGGCCGTCCCTACGTCGGTAGGGACATTTAGCTGCATGCATTTAACACCGTGGTGCCGCTCCACCACCGGCTGGTTGCGCGCACACTGGGACTTTACCAGGCGGCAGTGAAGTTCCCGAGTCGACAGAGGCCATGGGAGAGATCGGGCCGGAGCTTCCGCGGGATCCAGCAGGAGACTGACTGGACGTTTCGGGTCCGCGAGCAGCTCACGAACTGGGAGCAGCGGGGGAGAGAGGTGGCTTCAGAGTCCACGAGCGATGAGGATTACTTCCATGCCTATGCACGGAGGTACGGGGCCCAAGTTTATAAGGGGTCTCGACGACCGGTGAGTTTTGCTGCTTTTAGTCTTTTCTAAATTCTCAATTAAATGTTTGACTGATCTGACTTGTGTTTGCAGTTTGATCCTGAGGGGCGGATTGTTTCGCTCGAGGGCGTCCTCCATTCTACCATTCAGCAGAGGGACGACCTCCAGTAGATAGTGACCCAACTGGTGAGTGCCTTACACCCTAACCTTTCTATTTTTAGCTTTTGGTTGACTGACTCTTCTTGTTTTCCTTTCCAGCGAGAGGAGTTGGATAGGGCTCAGCAGATGGTGGGAGGCGCTTCTTCCTCCTGAGAGGACCCTGGCCGCTCCGTGTTGGAGGGCCAGTTGGCGGTGGCAGTGGCCCGAGCAGAGGATGCTCTCGCTTAGGTGTAGGAGTGGGTAAGTTATCAACTAGATGCCCCTTGACTTCTTGTTTCTTTTGGGTGTTTTGACAAAATATTTGATGTTGCAGGAGGCGGAGCTGAGAGACTCTTTAGCGCGGACGGCCATGTTAGAGGTGGAGATGGCGGAGCTGCGCCTACGCCCGGAGGCAGCGGAGGTGACGCGGTGGCGTCAGGAGGCCGAGGAGGCGACGAGGTGGCGCACTGAGGCGGGCGACCTTGGCACCCAGCTGGGAGAGGAGAGGCACCACTGCGAGCTTCTGCGGTCCGAGATGAAGGGCCTCGAGAGGGCCCTAGCCTTGGTTGGACGCAACCGCTCGTCAGTCAGCAAGAGCGGCATTCCGAGCGGGTCTACCGGACACTACCTGACGGGTTCCTCCGAGCGACGGAGGAACGAGGAGGAGGCACGACGGCCCGAGAGAGCGCCGGAGGGGAGCGAGACCGGTCTGAGGGACATGGCCCCTCCATCTCCCCGCCCGCCTGAGGGTACAGGGGAGAGCGGTTGAGGGCTTGTACTTTTGCCCCTTATGTACATGTACGATATGGAATGGAATGGAATGGATCTTTCTTATTTTATGGTTTGCGACTGAGTGAGAGTGACGAGTGAGAGTGACGGGTGAGATGCGAGTGCCGCTTTCTTTCTTTTGCGCCCTGCACACTTAGACAACCACGAAAGAAGTTAGATCCGTTCTTAGGCTTAGCCCCTTGCCTTAAAATGAGACGAATGACCAACCTTGATAAATGGTCAAGGGGCTAAACCTTATTAAATAGGCAAAAGACATAAATAACATGCATGAGCAGATGAGTGGAGTGGTTGAAAACATTTTTGGAATTTTTAGAATATTCAATTTTTTGGAGTTTTGAAATATTTAATTTTTTTAGAGTTTTAAAATATTTGGTTTTTTGGAGTTTTGAAATATTTAATTTTTTGGAGTTTTGAAATATTTGATTTTTTTTTAGAGTTTTGAAATATTTGATTTTTTGAGTTCATGAAAGACGCCTAAAGCCGCCGTTAGCCCTTCCTGAAATAAGACGGAAGGTACCCGCCCCCTTGGGCCACAACACTTAGGCCAGTTCGAGCCGCTGGTTTGGAGTCTTGATCACCTTTGGATCTCGCCACAGACCTCACTAGGCTAGGACGTGCGTTGAGGGGTGACAATGCCTCGGGAAACTACCCTTAGTTGATGCTGCGCCTAGTTAAGCCATACCTAAAGGTGATTCTGTTTTATAGGGAGAAATGGAAGATTATTTAAGGAAAGTCTTATGTAGGTTTAGGGATGTTGGGTTTGACTACTTCCTACAGCATACCCTTCAGAGATTGGGTCTGTTGTGGAGGGACTTTATGGTCTTTTGTTATGGACTTGCATTATTTGGGGCATGCGTACGACCGGGCTCATGAGCGTCCCGCGGGGACTTTGCCACTCTTTGCCATGCCCCTACCGTGTTATGGATTTCCTTTTCCTTTTTCTTTTGTTTCTTTGCTTCTTTGCCCTTTGTTGTTTTGACCGTCCCTGTTTGAGACTTGCTCTCGTCAGGATATGCTTTAGGTTGACGACCTTGCCCTTACAACCTTTTGCCCCTACACTTCGACCGATTAGAAGAGAATGACCGACGCATCGCTAGAGTAGGACCCACATAGTTGCGACATCCGCCAAGCGTATCTACCCGGGCTTGCTGTGTGTGTATGTTAATCCTAACTTAGATCGATCTTTGACGATTAGGGAGGGACTTCAGACTTTCAACACGGGGTTGTTCCCCCAATCTAAGTGTTGTGGCCTTACACCTATAGACCTATGGATATAATCATTTGAGGTACAACCCATTCCACGGATGCGACAATTCAACGCCCTCAGCATTAGTTAAGCGATAAGCATTTCCGGGGTACACTTCCCTCACAACGTACAGACCCTCCCACTTAGGTTGCAGTTTGGACCTAGGACCTCCGGGTTTGATAAAAATGTGTTTCAAGACCATATCATCTTCTTGGAATTTTCGTTCAATTACCTTCTTTTCAAAAGATCTTGAGATTCGTCTTTGATATGAGAGCACGTGGTCAGCTGCCATAAGTCTCCTTTCATCTAAGAGTTCTAATTGGACTAGCAACGCCTCTCGACGTTCGTCAAGATCAAGTTCCTTATCTAATTGGACTCTTAGTGAAGGGATTAGAATCTCGTATGGGACTACCGCCTCCATCCCATAAGTGAGGGCGTACGAGGTTTGTCCCGTGGGAGTGCGGACGGAGGTACGATAGGCCCATAAAGCCTCTATTAGCTTCTCTGGCCAATCGGCGAACTTGTGCGACTCACAGGTTTTCCTCAAGATTTTAAGAAGGGTTTTGTTAGTTGCTTCAGCTTGGCCATTGCCTTGTGGGTAATATGGAGATGAATGATGCAGAGTGATGTTATATTTCTTACAGAGGTCCTGAAGTTCTTGCGAGATGAATTGTGGTCTGTTGTCCTTGACGATGCTGCTTGGCACTCCGAACCGCGAGATGATGTTCCTCATGATGAAGCGGCACACTATGGATGCTTTGATTTCTGCGAACGATTCTGCTTCTGCCCACTTGGTGTAATACTCAGTTGCTGTTAGGATAAAGGATTTCTGCTTGGTTTGAGCATTAGGATCACCAAGAGGGCCAACAATATCGAAAGCCCACATGGAGAATGACCAAGGTGTGGAGAGTGGATGAAGTGAGGAGGAAGGACCATGAATCTTATCAGCATGGAGTTGACACTTGACACACCTATGGACGTAGATGGCACAGTCTTCCTCTAGGGTTGGCCAGTAATAGCCCTGCCTATTGATCTTCTTTGCAAGCATTTGACTGTTGACATGCCCTCCGCATTCACTAGCATGGGCTCCTTCCACCACTCTCCAAGCTTCATCGTCGCTCAGACATCTTAAGAGAACTCCATTGAGAGCCCGCCTGTACAAGACTTCTCCAACGACTATTTACCTTAAGGAAGCTCTTCTTATGGCCCTGCGATCTTCTGCGCTTGCCCCTTTGGGATATGTCCCCTCCTTGCAGTATTGATCGATCTCAAAATACCAAGGCAGCTCCTCTTCATCTAGGATTTCCTCAAGCTCAGTTAGCATGACTTGCTGCGCTCCTCTCTTCTTAGCCCTCTCTTCTAAGGTTGTCCTAAGGTTGTTGAACCAAGGATCCTGGATAGATGGAACATCGAGTCGTTGGATGACGATTGTCTCGGTCTGACGACTCAGAGGGAAGGATAGAGAGGAAGCTAGCGACGCCAAGGCGTCGGCCAGGATGTTTTGTGAGCGAGGAGTATGGATATAGATAAGCTTGCGGAACTACCTTGCCAATTGCGTGACCAGGTCTTGATATGGCTTGAGCTTTGGGTCACGAGTGCGGTAAGTTGAGAGCACCTGCCACAGAACAAGCTGAGAGTCTCCGATGATTCTGAGGTGGGATGCACCTAAGATGTAAGCGTGCTTGAGGCCAGCGAGGAGAGCTTCGTACTCAGACATGTTGTTAGTGGCGGGGAAGGTGAGTTGATAGGCAATGGGGATGGTAATGCCTTCCGGGGTAAGCATGACGGCTCCAATGCCCCGTCCATGAGAGTTGAGTGCGCCATCGAAATGGAGGGACCAGAAGGGGTCTTTGATGATGACCGAGAGTTCCTCGTCGGGGAACTCTTCCTGGACAGAGTCGCTGTGAGGGAGTGGAAGATGGGCAAGATGCTCGGAGATGGCATATCCTTTGATAGCCTTTTGGACCACGAAGGAAATGTCGAATTGGGAGAGAAAGCTCTGCCAGCGTGCGAGGCGATCAGAGAGGACATGCTTCTCTAGAAGGTATCGGAGTGGGTCCATCCTTGAGATCAACTTGACCTCGTGGGCAAGGAAGTAGTGCTTGAGCTTTTGGACTACCCACACGAGCGCGGCACAGGTCTTGTCCGCGGTGGTGTACTTGGATTCAGTGGTGTTGAATACCCTAGAGAGGTAGTATGCTGCCCTTTCTTTTCCAGATTCATCGTGTTGTGCAAGGACAGCACCTAGGGAGTCCTCAATGACTGAGAGATATAGGATAAGCGGTTTCCTGGGGACAGGAGGCTGCAGAACTGAGGGATTGATGAGATAGCTCTTCAAATCATCGAAGGCTGCTCGGCATTAATCATTCCATTCGAATTTTTCCCCTCCTTTCAAGAGATCATAGAACGGGCGGCATCTTTGTGAATGCTGGGATATGAATCTTCTGATGAATTGCAAACGTCCTATTAATCCTCTCAGCTGCGAGGTGTTCTTCGGAGGTGGCATTTCTGCTATAGCCCTGGCCTTATTTGGATCAATCTCAATACCCCGCTTTCTGACTATGAAGCCTAGCAGCTTTCCTGATGATACCCCGAACACACACTTGTTTGGATTCATCTTCAGTTGATACTCCCTTGACCTCTGCAACACCTTGGCGAGGATTTTGGGGTGCTCTCTCCTGGTTCTTGACTTCACCAAAATGTCATCCACGTATACTTCTACATAGACATGTATCATATCGTGGAAGATGGCCATCATCGCCCTCTGATAGGTAGCGCCGGCATTCTTTAGCCCAAACGGCATGACTACATAACAGTATGTTCCCCAGGGCGTGGTGAAGGATGTCTTCTCTTGATCTTCAGGAGCTAGAAGGATTTGGTTATATCCTGAGTATCCATCCATGAACGAGAGGGTCTCATACCCAGCAGTGTTATCAATCAGCACATCAATATGAGGAAGCGGGAAGTCGTCCTTCGGACATGCCTTATTCAAGTCCCTGAAGTCGATGCAGATTCTGACTTTTCCATCCTTCTTCATGACAGGGACTATGTTTGCCACCCAGTTTGGATAAAGCACTACCCTGATGAATCTAGCCTTATGGAGTTGTCTACTTCATCCTTCATCTTTAGGGCCATGAGTGGGTGGAATCTTCTAGCTTCTGTTTTATGGCCTTTGCCCCTTCTCTCAATACGAGTCGGTGCTCCACTAGTGAGGGGTCTAGACCAGGCATGTCCTCATATGACCAGGCGAAGGTGTCTTTGTACTCCCTAAGAATTTGCACCAATTCCTCTTCTTCATCAGGAGGGAGGTTTGCTGAAATTATCACAATCCTGGGATCTTCTTCTGTTCCGAGGTTGACTTCCTTAGTAGGTTCATCCACAACCGTTGTGGGTTCATCAAATCTCCTTACGACACTGGCGTACTTTTCAGCCGCGTCATCTACTTCTCTACCCTCTTCATCGATTGGGTCCTCATCATTCATGATTTCGTAAACGCCAAATCCGTCGTCTATGAGCACCCCATCCTGCACAAATTCTTCTTCTAACACCAGCGCTTCTTTTGTGAACTCCTCTATCAGCAGTAATGCTTGACACCGCCGAGCTAGCTCTTGAAGGTATCTCTGGGGAATAACCTTGCCCCGTTGCTTCCTAGGGCGGCGTTTGGACTTGGTGGGCGCTGGGTTGACCTGATTCTCTAACCTAGACCTATATAAACTAAGCTTAGACTCTTCTACCCTAGACTCTTCTAGACCAGACGACTCTACATGATTGGTGGAGGACATGGCGTCCTCGAAGAGAATGGCTCCTAGTGAAGGAGCAGGTGGGGGAGCCCCAGTTGAGGGGTGCCCCTGATCAGAAGGGTGAAGGAAGTATGCCGGCTCCTCGACCTCAACATGCATTTGAAGGTTGGCATTTTTTTTTGGAGATCGGTGGAGAGCATGCAGCAGGAGAGAGTGACCTCGTGGTCGCCTGGATCGGTGTGCAAGGCAGAGAGGATCACAGGCGGGAGCTCAAGAGTGAGGACGCTGTGTGCGGCCGCTAGGAGTTGGTGAGTTAGCTGAATGAGCAGAGGAGGAGAGGAAGGAACGAGGTTGGGAAGCAGGGAATCTAGAAGTGATGGGTGAATGGCTAGGCAGGTGCCCCTCCATAGTTCATCTACCGTCCTTCCCTCTACGTAGGCGATGTCCGGTTCTCCTATGTATGTGGCCTCGTTCATGAGTTGCCTTTTGGAGGTGATGGATGTGGGGGGATCAAGCAACTCGTCCGCAGCTGGCGGCCAGGTTCTTTCTTCCTCCCAGAACAGGAGGCTGAAGGCTATGGTGATGTCTTCTATGTCAAACCATCGGTACCACTCAGCCTCTGGGTCCCCGGCTTTCCTCCTTTCGTTTGGGCGGAGCGCTTCTAGAGCCCTATAGGTCAGCAGAGGTGCCATGTGCCGAGAGAAGTTATGGCCATGTACCTCATACTGGGACAGTTCCGCCTCGACTACCACGGTGTTATATCCAGGTTGGGTAGGCCCCCTAATGAAATGACACCAAAGTGTCCATGTAAGCGGCTCGCGGTCGGCCTTGAGAGTGGATGTGTGGGATGACCATGGCTTGGATTTCTCTTTCTACCCTAGTCCCCATCGGCTCTTCTTTACAATGTCTGGGATGGGTTTGACTATGCCCTACAGCTCTGCCCCTAACCCTTTTCCTTCTTCGTACCCCAGCTTTATCATGATTTCCCATCCCTTGGTGTTCAGTGGCTCCTTTCTCTTGACTGCATTGACTTGTGCTAGGTTGACCTCCCGTTTGGACTGGAACGAGTAGCTCCAGAGGTAGTTGATGTCTAGCACGGAGACCACAGGTTTGATGGCCGGCCACATGGCTGGGAGGTGAGTGTCGTGGATGGCATCTACGGAGTGGGCAGTGGCTATGCTATTGACCTTAATGATTCGTCCTTGGAAGGGGAACTTAAGGCATTGGTGTGTGGTGGATGGTACGGCTCCAAGTGCTTCTAGCCATGGACGCCCCAGGATAGCCTTGAACATGGGATCAATATCGAGAACATAGAAATCCACCGTGACGACGAGCGGTCCCAGTTCAGCTTGCACAGTCACCATGCCGTGACAAGATCTTCTAGAATTGTCGTAGGCGGCTATAGTGGTTGGTGTTGGCCTTAGCATTCCTTCTGACAGGTCACAGGCTCTCAGGGTACTCAGCGGGCAGACATTGATTGATGCCCCCATCTCGACCAGGGCTGCTCCTACTGCTACATGGTTCATGACAAGCGTTACGCAGAGTGGGAGTCTCCTGGCTTCTGGGGGTGCTAGTTCGCTTTCTGCAAAGGTTATTGCCGGCCCAAGAGTCACCATGGCTAGTGCGTTCGACAGTTTGTCGGCCAGCATGTCCTCATTCACCACTACTTTCTGCAGGAAATTCCTCAAGGCCTCCTGGTGCTCTTTGGACTTCTTGATCAACTCCATTATGGAGATCTTAGCTGGCACGTGGTCGAGGTGCTTGAGGATGTCATAGTGGGTTCCCGGCAACGGCTCGATCACCCCCTCGTCTTGTGGTTGCTGCTGAGCTTGCTGTTGAGGCGGTTGCAGGACTGCTGGGGGTTGTTCTGGCTAGTGGAGGTGGTGGAGATAGGCGGATACGGACGGCAAAAGACTCGCCCACTCCGCAGGGTGGTTGGTTGGGTAACTGGTTGTCTGGCGGAGAATAGCGTGGCGGCAGAAGGTTGGTCCGACCCAGGTGGTGGTAGGATAATGGGTGAGGGAGCGGATATGACGGGTGATAGTGGTATGGAGACAGGTGGAGCGAAGGGTAGGCTGATGGGTGGACTAGCGACTGGCGCAGATGCTGAACTGACGGGCAGTATGACGGCGTTGGCCACGGAAACTAAGGGAGGGATAAACTGAGGAGCCGTGTTGGCTGGTTGTATTATTTGTGATTGGAGGGGATACTGGTGGTTAATGGCCATCATCTGCTGGACATCGAGCTCATCATCATACATCCAGTTTGCTTGAGGAGGAGGGTGGTGGACGATGGGATTTACCTGGGCTGGTTGCTGTGGTGGGTTTGGAGCTGGTGGATGGTTTGGTAGGGGGTTGTGGACGATACCGAGGTCCTGTAATGGCTGTTGTTGTTGTTGCTGTTGTTGTTGTTGAGGGGGTGGTTGGCGCTGCTACCTCTACTGCTGTTGCTACCGCTGCCTCTCTTTGATGTCTCCGATCACTTTCCGAAGGGCTGTCCAATCTATTATGTTCTGCTCATGCAAGTCATACACCAAATCCTTGAATGTGAAGCATTGGTCGATGGTATGACCAGGCTATCGGTGGAAGACACAGTACCGAGTTTGGTCCACACTAGGGTTCAGAGGCCTCTCGGGAGGGAGTCTAATGGCTTCTGTGGAGAGCAAGGCCAAGAATATGTCAGAGAGTGTCTCCGGCAGTGGCGGGTAGTGAGTTCTCCTTGGTCCTAAGGGACGCCTTTGTTGAGAGCCATCGGGAGGTGGCACTTGGTTGTATTGGCACTGCTGTTGCCCTTGTGGAGGATTGGTGGGGTTCTGACCCTGGGCAGTGTAAGGCTAGAGGTTTTGGTTCTAGCCGGCAGGGTTGAACGCGCTCACTTGCTCGTTCACTTGGACTCCTTCGGTGACTGGCCCCTGAGGCTTTCTCTGGAACTGGGACTTCTAGGGTTCGAACATAGAGTGGATGGGAGAATCTTTGAGCTGGGTCTGGATAAACCAGGCCCGGCTATAAAGTTGATGCATGGTGGTGATGTCATTCATCGCCAGGATGTTTCTATAGGCAGGGGTTGCATTGGCAATGATGATCTTCACCTTCTCTCCCTCCTGAAGGTACCCCGGAACCCATGTGGCCATTTGCCTCCACCTATCGGCGTATGCGGCAAAGTCCTCATCTGACTTCATCTTTTCGGCCATGAGATCCGTAAGAGAGTATTCGGGCCCAGCCCTATCTTGGAATTGTTCGAGGAATTTGGCCTTCACAATAGCGAAGTCCTCTGCATCCTCAGGTAGTAGGGAATAGAACCAGTCTAAGGCATGCCCGTCCAGCGACCGACAGAATAGATAGGCCATTAGGCGGCGATCATGCTGGTAGGAGGCGGACTCATAGATGAAGTCTTTGACATGGATATAGGGATTGCCTGAGCCGTTGTATTTGCGGTACTTCGGTAGCTCGGATGGAGAGGGGACCCATAGGCCATTTAAATTGGGCATGTGCACGTCGTGGTGCTAGGGTCGACTTGCTTTCGGAGCTCTTGGAGCTCCTTCTTGATGGACGCCCATTCGGACATCATGTCCGGAGTGGCAGACGGTTGAGGATATAAAGAGGAGGTACATGATGCCGGCCTGGCACGTGGCTCAAGACGATGGGGTTAGTAGCATGGATGGTATGTAGGAGACCGGGGCTTCGGCTCACGTGGATAGTAGTGATCAGATTCGAAGGGAGTGAACTGAATGACCCGTGGTCGGATGGGGGTGTTGTCGGCTTGTCCCATGATGACATGGGGGCCGGAGGTAGTTGCTACGGGGTGTGATGCGCCCGCTCTGGGTGAGGGTGAAGAAGCGGCCTTTCCTTTGAGGGCCGTCATGAGGGTTTGAATCTGGGACTGATTAAGTTGGGGAATTAAGCGCATGAATTGAGTGGCTTGATCGTCCGACTGAGGGGGATGGATGGTTTGAGATGGGCCACTATCGTCGGGATGGTGGTTCTCGATAGTGTGGACTGCGGCGACCCAGGGACGGGTCGACTCCCCAAAGAGATCATGAGGAAGGGATTCCTCGTAGTCCAGAGAGCTGTAGAAGGCAGGGTCCTGATTCTCATGATAGACCAGGTTCAAATATGACTCCATATTTGGAAAGTGGGTATGCTAAAATGAGGAAAGCTTGTCCAGACTTGAAAGACTAACCTAACTTAGACAGACACCCAGTTTCCTAATCAAACAACCCTATGCAAACAAAAGGAAAGAGAAAACATCTCACCCAAAGAAAGCAATTGGCAATGATGATGATTTCTTTTATTTGGTTCAAGTTTGCCTTTTAATGAATTGATTTTTAGCAAGTTCTCTCCAAATAAGGAAAGTTCCTAATGGGAGAAGGCTTCCAATCTTCGAGTGTGACTAGGATTTCTCAACCTTACCAACAATGAATAATTCCTAGATCTAAGTGGCAACAGGTATAACCAGCCCGGCGGCCGTGTGGGAATCCATAGCCAGCAGGGACTTACGGAGGCCCTCAAGCGAGTGCTCTAGTCGGACACAAGGAGTATATGGCCGAGAGAGCGGGCGTCGACGAGGAGGACAACCTATACTATGAGTGCGGAGATGTGTATGCAGATCCTATGTGCACCGGAGTGCATGCAGATTCAAACCTAAAACTAACAAAACAGAAATCAAGCTGACCTGCTCTCAGAAGCAGAAGGCGACGGGTAACCTGTCACGACCAAGATCGCGACAAGAGGCCAGTCGCGTTCTTCTTCGCAGTGGACAGAGAACAGAACAGACCTAATTATGCACAGAAATCAAAACAACCCTATAACAAATAGGACTGATGGACTCTCAAGAACATGGAACAGGCATGGTATGACATGAAGTATAGATGGAGTATGTAAAATGAACCAAAATTTCAAAGAAGACCAGAAACAGGAGCACTGACCTGGTCGCGACGACCTCCCTGTCGCCTCCTTTATCGCGACGGTAGCAGCGACGCGTTCTCAACAGACACAGGAATTTAAAGAACTCTAAGCAAATGTACGGACAGAGGACGTACCTGGTCGCGACGCTCCTCCTGTTGTTTCCTTTATCGCGACGCTTCGGACGTCGCTTTACCTCACAACACCACACAACGCAAGAAAGGGATGATAAGGGCACTGTGTACTAACATGATCGCGACTCGCTCCGCGTCACTACTTTGATCGCGACTCCTGGATCGTCGCCTTCTCATCCAGAGCAGCAGAACTCCAAAAAACTCAAAGAAAGTGAACAAAAGGGAAAACTAAGAACACACCACACACATGAAGGAATAGGAAAGGCAGGGAAAGACAAGATCAAGTATGATGGGCACTAGGAGTCCCACCGTGATCGCCAAAAGGTGTAATCACGGGATTGTGCTCCCCAAAAAAAAAGGTGTATGTATGAAGGATAAGAAAACGTACCGTGATCACCACCAAGTAGTCGCCAAGGATGTATGGATGAAGGGACGGATGACTATGTTGGAAAGGAAAGGGAAGAGAGAAAGCGTACCTGCTAATGCGACAAGATGATTGTTGCTACGCTTGTACCTGAACGCGATGGGCGGAACGGCACCTTCTGGGTCGCGACAGCCTGATGGTCGCTTTCTTCTTCAGTGAATGGAGATTGAGGGTTCTTATCTTCCTGCTCCTCAGCCGGCCAAGGGGCAAGAGCCTCACGCTTTCCTTGTCTTTAGGTACCTGCCAAGATCATGCAATCAGAGAAAAAACCATTAGAAATTCGTGCATGTAGTATCTATCCAAGAAAAAACAAGTGAACATGCACTATATTGGGGGGAACTCACGTGGGTGGGATTTTTAACCCCTTTGGGTGATTAAGATAGGTGTGTGGTGTGTGTTCTAATGCAAATCTACGAAAAGAAAGGATCTATGCGTGTATGAATGAAGAGAAATAATGAAGAGAAAGGGAGAGAGAAAGTGTAGGCGGGGAGAAAACGCCCTGGGGAGCAGTTCCTGGTTGTCTGGAGAGGGAGCTCTCTTCTTCGGAGTTGGAGATCTCTTATAGGGGAAGAAGCAGACGCCGGCCTTGCCTCAAAAGATGGAGTATTGAGATAGTTATAGGTGATTATTCTCGGAAAAGCTGTGAGAGGAATAACGGGCAAGAGTCCGGGTTTGGGTAGGTATGGCCGTGCCTGGGCAATTGGAACTCAGAAAGGGGGCTTTAAGGAAGGTCTCCCCGAGTTTTGGTAGGATTTGGACGGGATTTGGCCGACCAAAAGAGGGAATTTCCATGTATGGCATGTCTCCAAGTCATTCTCGAAAAGGGTTCTCTACATGAGGTCCAGAACGCGACGGCCATCATGTCGCTACCAAGATGGCGACTCCTCGATATGTCGCCTTCCTTACAAGGCAGGGCTTTCAAGTTATTTCTGGAAATTTTTAAGGGAATAAAAGGCCAATTTATGAACGCGACATATCGAGGTGTCGTCTTCTTAAACGCGACAGGGGGGGCTGTCACCTTCAGGGTCTTTTCACTATGCGCCCATGCAAAGTGTCCGATCTCCATGCGCGGGCATTAGAATGACGTGGGGTTTGAAACGCCAAACTCTTGACTCAAAGAGCTACAAGATGATGATGAAGAGAATTGATTTTGACCAGGAATACCTTGCCAGGGTGATGAACTGATAAAAAGGATGTCATGATCGGAGAAAGCCAGCTTGACGATGATGAGCCAACGTGGGGCATCGATGATGTGACAAGAAATTTGCTTGACTTATGGGTCAGAAATGGGTGTCTACACCTGCGACCACGCTCCTGCAAAGGAATTTGGGCGCGAGACTGGAAATCTCTGAATCTGACCTAGTGTCGACTGGGTCGAAGTGCCGATTCCAACTTGGGGCCTCGCTAGGGGTTTCGATTACCGGACGAAGAAATATCTACGTCTTACCACAGGGGTGCGACAATCGGTGTACTAGTACACATGCTCCCGCGATGGAATTTTTACCTCAGAATGGAATTCCATGAAACAGAGTCTTGTCGATAGTCTCGGAATGCCGAATCCGAATTATGGTCACATAAGTAATTTGGATGCCTGCACGGAATGTTTTGCCCAGTTCTTTTACTGAAGGGGTGAGAATAATACAAAAGGGCTGAATATATCAGCGATGTTCGTGCACCCATATGTATGACCTGAGGAGGAGATCTCGCACAGAGATGACTAAAACTTTCAATCGTCGTGATAGGCCGACTCTGTGTTGTAGCCCCACTGGTGATTTGCGTAATCGAGGGAAACATTATTGCTAGAAAACCTTGCAAACAAAGGAGATCGTCAGCCGAAATCGCAATTTTAGACTACTAAATGAAGGATTTTTTGACTCAGAAACGACCTCTTATCGTAAAGGCAATAAAGAACAATGAGCGAATCTGATAACCAAGCTGAAAGTTATTCTCATTTGAGCGAAGGGGTGTCCGTATGCGATCGCATCGGGAGCCTATGACCACACTCCCAAAGAGGAATTTGGGCACCGGACCGGAAATCTCTAAATCCGGCGTTGTGCCGACTAGGTCGATATGACGATTCTGACTTGGGGCCTCATGGGCAGTTTCCATCGTCAGGTGAAGAAATATCTGGATCTTACCGAAGTGGTGCGATAATCGGTGTACCAGTACACACGCTCCCACGATGGAATTTTGACCTCGAAACAGAATTTCACATAACCAGAGTCTTATCGATCTTCTTGAAATGTCGATTCCGAATTGTAGTCACATAAGCGATTCCAATACCCAGGTATGCCCAGTTCTTTCACTAAAAGGGTTATAATGATCCAAAAAGGGAGAATATATCGGCGATGTTTATGCACCCAGAAAGGGTGAATATATCGGCCTATGACGACAATCGCATACGAACACCCCTTTGCTCAAATGGGCATAACTTTCCGCTCAATTATCAGAATCGCTTATAAGCCCCCAATTCGGAATTGGCACTCAGAGGCACTCGTCGCCAGATGTTATTTATGAGTCGAAAATTCTTTGTTTCACATTCCAAAATTGCCATTCTAGCTGACGATCTCCACGTTTGCAAGGTTTTCTAGGAGTAATGTTTAACTCGATTACACGAATCACTGGTAGGGCAGCAACACAGGTTGACCTATCACGAGGATCGAAAGTTGTGGTCATCTCAACCCATGAACTCCTTCCCAGGTCGTAAATATGGGTTCACGAACATCGCCGATATATTCACCCCTTCCTGATTATTCTCACCCCTTCAGTCAAAGAACTGGGCATAACTTTCCGCTTGGGTATTGGAATTGCTTATGTGACCAAAATATGGAATCGACATTCTGAGACGGTCGACAAGACTCTAGTTTCGCAGAATTCTATTATGAGGTCGAAATTCCATTGTGAGCGCATGTGCACTAGTACACTGATTGTCGCACCCCTTCGGTAAGATGCAGATATTTCTTTGCCTAACGATCAGAACTGCTCGCGAGGCCCCAAGTGGGAATTGACACTTTGACCCAGTTGGCACAATGTCGGATTCAGAGATTTTCGGTCCAACACCCAAATTTCTCTTCGAGAGTGTGGTGATAGGCTCCTGATGCAATCGCATACGGACACCCCTTCACTCGATTATCGGAATCGCTTATAAGTCTCCAATTTAGAATCGATACTCAGAGGCACTTGTCGCCCTTTATTGCCTTTGACGATAAGATGTCATTTCTAAGTCAAAAATTCTTTCTTTCGCAGTATAGAATTGTGATTCTAGCTGACGATCTCACCATTTGCAATGTTTTCTAGCAATAACATTTCCCTCGATTATGCGAATCACCGGTGGGGTTGCAACATAGAGGCAGCCTATTACGATGAACAGAAGTTGTGGTCATCTCGGCATGAGAACTCCTCCCCAGGTCATAAATATAGGTGTACTAACAGTGTCGATATATTCACCCCTTCCAGATTATTCTCACTCCTTCAGTGAAAGAACTGGGCAAAACTTTCCGCCTGGGCATCAGAATCGCTTATGTGACCACAATTCAGAATCGACATTCCGAGACGTCGACAAGACTCTAGTTTTTTCGAAATTCTGTTCCGAGGTCAAAATTTCATCATGAGAGCATGTGTACTAGTACACCAATTGTCGCACCCCTTCAGTAAGATGCAGATATTTTCTTCTTCCGGTGATCCGAACTACCCGCGAGGCCCCAAGTCGGAATCGACACTTCAACCCGATCGGCACAAGGTCAAATTAGGAGATTTCCGCTCCGGCGCCTAAATTCCTCTCTTGGAGCGTGGTCACAGGCTCCCGACGCAATTGTATATGAACACCCCTTCGCTGAAACGGGCATAACATTCCGCTCGGTTATCAAAATCGCATATAAGACCCTAATTCGGAATCAAATATACTTCGTTTTGCACTCCAAAATTACGATTCCAGCTGACGATCTCCCCATTTGCAAGGTTTTCTAGCAGCAATGTTTCCCTCGATTATGTGAATCATTGGTGAGGACGCGACACAGAGTCGGCCTATCACGACAATCGAAAGTTGTGGTCATCTCGGCGCGAAAACTCCTCCCCAGGTTATAAATATGGGTGCACGAAGATCGCCGATATATTCACCCCTTCTTGATTATTCTCACCCCTTTAGTCAAAGAACTAGGCATAACTTTTCACCCGGGTATCAAAATCACTTATGTGACGACAATTTGGAATCGACATTCTAAGACAGTCTACAAGACTTTGGATTCACAGAATTCCACTCAAAGGTCAAAGTTCCATCGCGGGAGCATGTCTACTAGTACACCGATTGTCGCACCCCATCAGTAAGACACATATATTTTTTTGCCTGGCGATTGAAATCGCCTGTGAGGCCCCATGTTGGAATCGGAACCTAGACACGGTAGGCACAAGGTCGGATTCAGAAATTTTCGCTCCGGCGCCCAAATTCCTCTCCAGGAGCATGGTCGCAGGTTCTCGATACGATCGCATACGGACACCCCTTTACTCAAACAGACATAACTTTCCGCTCGGTGACCAGAATCGCTTATAAGACCTCAATTCATAATCGGCACTCAGAGACACACGCTTCCCTTTATTGCCTTTGGCTATAAGATGTCATTTCTGAGTCAAAAATCCTTCATTTTGCACTCCAAATTTGCAATTCTAGCTGACGATCTCCCTGTTTGTAAGGTTTTCTAGCAATAACGATTCCCTCAATTACGCGAATCATCGATGGGGCTGCAACACAAAGTCGGTCTATCAAGACGATCGGATGTTGTGGTCAGCTCGGTGTGAAAAAATCTCCCCAGGTCGTAAATATGGGTGCACAAACAATCACTGATATATTCACCCTTTCTAGATTATTCTAACCCCTTCAGTGAAAGAACTGGGCATACACGGGTATCGGAATTACTTATGTGACCACAATTCCGATATAGTTCTTGCGATCAGCTAACCACAACATCCGATCTCCGTGATAGGCCAACTCTATGTTGCAACCCCACCAGTGATTTGCGTAATCGAGGGAATCGTTATTGCTAGAAAACCTTTCAAACGGGGAGATCATCAGCTGGAATCACAATTTTGGACTACAAAATGATGGATTTTAAACTCAGAAATGACATCTTATTGCCGATGACAATAAAGGGAGATGAGCGCCTCTGAGTGCCGATTCCGAATTGGGGTCTTATAAGCGATTCTGATAACCGTGCGGAATCTTATGCCCATTTGAGCGAAGGGGTGTACGTATGCGATCGCATTGGGAGCCTACGATCACGCTCCTGGACAGGAATTTGGGCGCTAGATCGGAAATGTCTGATTCTGATCTTGTGTCAACCGTGTCGGGGTGCCGATTCCGACATGGGACCTCGCAGGCAATTCTGATCACCGGGCGAAGAAACATCCACATCTTAAAGGATTAAGATATTCAGAAATCAAGATAAGAGACCTGACTATTATCAACACTGAATGTCAAAGATGATTGAACAAGCATGTCAACTAGACTATAAATGTGGAACAGAAGCACTGAAATACGAATACATGGTCAGGAACTCATGATAATATTCATGTTCTGATTCAAATACATATTCACACATGAAAAGATAACATGATGACTAATCAAGATTGTATTGATGCAATGCCAAACATACACAAATCCTTTATCGTTCCATACAGCATGTAAACGAATTTGGGTGCTCCTCCCAAGATTGAACCAGCCCTATTTGCACAGTCATATATCTCAAATGAGTCCAAGGACCCAATAATTGTCATCACAAGTCATTCATAAGCAAATGTGGTACTCAAGTACACAAGCTCTCATATAACCAAAGTTTATGAATTATGGTCAATGAACACAGGAAGTTGTAACCAAATAGGAACTAATTGTACTTAAAGACTTCAAAGATAATCCAAAGTAGGATATGGAAAACAATTGGATGGCCTCTCTAGTGACATAATGGTAGAAATCCAAGAGAATGAAAGAGGCAACTTGCTAGGCTAACAGCATGAAGTGTCAACAAGAGATTGATCAAGATAAGTGCTGGAAGACTGGACAAGACAATGTATGTCGACACACAGGAAGTGGTTGTCGACAAGTGTAGGCTTCCTGTAACATCGCGCATTTTTTGGATCCTCGTGGATCGTGTGTTTAGCGCTTGTGGTGGCCAATGTGAGGCCAATGTGGCTTGTGCGCCGTGTGTGTGTGTGTTTCTAGGGCTTACTGGGCCGACAGTTTGGGCATGCAGTACCCTAGATTCCTCAGCCTATCATCGCGACAGGAAGGTGTGTCACATTCTTAACGCGACAGAGGTGACCGTCGCGTTCATGTGGCCGCCTTGGTGTGTTGAGCGTCTGCATGTGCGCCACGTGTAGCGCTTAGGGCAGCGGGCATTGGGAAGGTGACGCTCAGGTCCGTCACGACCTGATCGCGACGCCACGATGCGTCGCGTTCCAAGCCGCAGTAGGTTTTTAAATAACCCTGTTGGGTTCATATTCTAAATCATAAAATACAACATGTTTTTGTTGATGAACAATGATGAATAATGTAAACAAGTGAACAATGTGAATTGATTTTAAAATTGTATAAGATCTCACTAACCATGTTTATTATTTTAGGTGAGATATTGAGCAAGACATGAACAAAGAACAAGGTTCAAATGATGGAGATATACATGAAAAGCAAGCACCTGTCGACAGCAGGAAAGGTCCCTGTCGACAGATGAGCTCAAGCCAGAAGGCCAATCTTCAGAACAGATGAGCCTGTCGACAGCACCCCAGCCACCTGTTCACAGGAAGAGGTTCCCAGAACCATGAAATCTTCTGTCTGCCTGTGCCTGTCGACAGCACCCAGTCTCCTGTCGACAGCAACAGCCTTCCAGAAGCTTTGACTGTTCTGCTTGCCTGCGCCTGTCGACAGGAGCACCCAGTGCTGTCGACAGACGGAGAGAATCCTCAAATACGGAAAGTCTTCAAGTTGCCATAGATGGTGTTTCCACATACCACGACTCTCCATATGTAAACACCTCTATTTAAGCATCTTTTTGAAGACAATCACGTACACAAGCAGCCTCTTAGCAAGAACCCTAAAAGCCTCTCAAGAGAATTCTTGCCCTGCTGCTCTGCTTCTACCTGCTGCCCAGATTCAACAAGAGAAGTCTTCTGTGCAACGGTGAAGTCTGAACGTCGTGGATTCAAGCCTCTCCATCAACTTCTAATCATCAAGACGAAGCTTGAAGTCTACCCAAACGTTCATCAGAAGAGTTTTCAATTGGATTTGATTCTTAACTCTCAAACTCTTCTCTGTTTTATTTTTATCCATACGTGTGTGTGTGTGGTGTGTTTCAAGCAGTCCTTGTGCTTGATACACGTGTGTGTGTTGTTCATATCATGGTTACACATCAGAGAACACGTGTGTGTGAGTTGTAGTTCCTGAACTAGCTCATAAGCAGATTGCTCTGTGTGTGTGTGGCCCGTGGATGTAGGATACACGAGTTGTGTATTCCGAACCACGTAAATCGTTGTGTCTAGTGGTTTGAACGTTTCTACATTAGATGTTTGGTAGGCACGGCGCATTTACACACGTCTAATCATCTGCTTGATATCTATCATTGAATCACACACATCCACACTAAGTCTAGTCCTTGCCACAATTTCCAGTGATTTGTATCTTATCGAAAAGAAGGTGTTAAGTGTTCTTAATAGACAGTAATCTATTCAACCCCCCCCCCCCCTTCTAGATTACCATATAGGGAATTCCGCAACATTTCAATTGGTATCAGAGCCAGGTTTCTCCGTTTACTGCCACATCTATTTGATCTTACGATCAGGAGATCCTTGATCTTATGGATTCTAGTAAGGGGTATATGGCCGAGGGACATTCAGTCACTAGGCCACCCTTCTTTGATGGCACTGACTATCCCTATTGGAAAAACCGCATGCAGGTGTTTCTTCGTGCACAAAATTTTGAATTATGGAAGATAGTCAAAACAGGACCATATGAGTTGCCTCAAGACGAAGATACATGGACTAAAGATCAGATTGCCAAAGGGACTCTCAATTGGAGTGCCCTCAACATGATGCAGTGCGCGGTCCATCCAAAAGAATACTCGAGGGTCTCCACATGCACCTCAGCTAAGGAGATGTGGGACAAGCTCGAGTTAATATATGAAGGTACGTCTGAGGTGAGAGAATCTAAGGTAAGCATGCTAGTCTCAGAATATGAAATGTTTAAGATGAATCATGATGAGACAATATCTGATATGTTTGCTAGATTCATGGTTCTGATAAATGGGCTAAAAGGTCTTAAAAAGGAATACCTAGACAGTGATTTGGTGAGGAAGATACTTCGATCTCTTCCATCCTCATGGAACACCAAGGTCACTATCATTGAGGATTTCAAGAATCTTTCAACCATGAAGGTGGATGAATTGATTGGTTCTCTCATGACCTATGAGTTAAATGTGAAAAGGAAGGAAACTGAAGAGAACCCAAGGAAGACAATTGCTTTGAAAGCTTCCAAGAAAGTCTCTTCAGATTTCAAAAGGAGTACTCAACAGGAAAGTATTGAGCCTGAATCCTCAAGTGATAGTGAGAATGACGAGATGGCCATGCTCACTAAACAATTTAAGAAGTTCCTCAAATTCAAGAAAAGAGGTTCAAGAAACTCAAAACCGTTCCAAAAGAGTGCCAACAGAATTGATTCACCTAACAAGAAATCTGATGTGGTTTGTTATGAGTGCAAGAAGCAGGGGCACATGAGAGGAGAATGCCCCGAGCTAAAGAAGAAATTAAAGAAAGACAAATTCACGTTCAAGAAAGCCAAAGCAATGTTGGCTTCATGGAGTGATGAAGATGAGGATAGTCAAGGCACCTCGGAAGATGAAGAAATTCAGTGTCTCATGGCAAAGAGTGACGATTCAACCGAGGTAAACTCTTCCTTCGAGCATTTTTCTATTGATGAATGGGAAGAGGCTTATACTGTACTATTTGAAAAATTTTGTGAGTTTAAGTCTGAAAACAAAGCACTTAAGAAGAAAATGAATTTCCTTGTTCACGAGTCAAACAACAATGAAGAAATTGAGTCTCTGAATAAGGTAATTGATTTGATGAAAACTGATGAACAAACCCACAGTGATGAATTGGATAGCATGAAACTTAAGTATCAAGAAGTTCAAAAGGAAAGAGATGATCTAATAAACTCTCTTGAAATTCTTAAAGGTGAGCATGCTAATCTGAAAGAGAAACTTGAAAAAGCTGAAACAGAACTGAAAGGCAAGTCAAAAGATCTAACACGTTTTGTAAAAAGCAAACAGAACTTGGATGCTATCTTAGGTTCAAATGTTTTAGTTGCAAGACATGGGATTGGATTTCAAAATCGAAAGCCAAAGGTAATTGGTAAAAATCTAATGACTGATTTCAGTGATCCCACCCCAAGGTCTAGCAAACCAAACCCTTCAAAGAAAAACAAAAATCAACCAAAGGGCAAAAAACAGGAACCTAAAGTCACCAAATTTGTTCCTAGTCAAAAGAAGGAATTTGCTTCAAGCTCTAAACAGGGCCGTCCACAAGACAAACAGCAAGTTCCCAAAGCTAGACTCACTAGGAAACAAAAGGGTAAGATGCCTATGGATGCTTTTAAAATTGTCAAACCCAAGGTTGATCCTAAATCATCATCATGCAACATCTACAAAAAGATTGGACATAATGAAAGACAATGCTGGAATAAACCAATTCAAAAGAAAATCAAGCAAGTTTGGATTCCTAAGCATCTCTTATTTGGCATGAATGATTCAATGGGACCCAAAGTAATTTGGGTACCAAAACCTCTCGTCTGATCCACATGTGCAGGAATGCCTAGCAGCCCACAATCAAAACGAATGGTACCTGGACAGTGGCTGCTCAAGGCATATGACGGGCGACAAAGCTAAATTCAGTTTGCTCGTGGAAAAAGACAGAGGTCAAGTGATATTTGGAGGTAACAACAAAGGCCAGATCATCGGCTCAGGTAAAGTTGGTAAGTTTGCCTCTAATTCTATAGACAATGTACTTCTGGTTGACGACCTTCATCACAATTTGCTCAGCATAAGTCAGTTGTGTGATAAAGGTCACAAAATTGTCTTTGAATCCAACTCATGTCACATTCTTGATAAGGAAATAGGAAGCCTAAAATTTTCTGGAAAAATGGTGAATAACATCTATATGGTTGACTTAGATGATCCAGAAAATAACAATTTGTGTCTTGTAGCAAACAAACAGGACGAGCTTACATTGTGGCATCGTAGGCTCGGTCATGCTGGTTACAATGTTTTACACAAGATCATGAGGCTTAAGTTGGTAAGTGGTCTCCCTGAAATTTCCTTCAACAAAAATGAAAACTTTTGTGATGCATGTGCACAGGGAAAACAAACCAGAAAATCCTTTAAATCAAAGGCACCGGTAAGTACTTCCAAAGCCTATGAACTCTTACACATGGACTTATTTGGACCTACGAGAACACTCAGTCTCAATGGCAAGCGTTATGGTTTTGTCATTGTGGATGATTTCTCTAGGTTTACTTGGGTAAAATTCCTGGCTCACAAGAATGAAGCAGTAAATGTTTTTGAAGAATTCTTCAACAAAATTGAGCATGGGAATGTCAATAAAATATGCTCCATCCGCACTGATCACGGGGGAGAATTTGACAACAACTCCTTTACTGATTTCTGCAGGCTCCATGGGATAGAGCACTTGTTCTCCTCCCCAAGAACTCCGGAACAAAATGGAGTGGTGGAGAGAAAGAACAGAACATTGGTGGAGATGGCTCGCACGCTTCTGGTCGAGAATCAACTAGCAAGAACTTTTTGGGCAGAAGCGGTAAACACATCTTGTTACATTCTTAATCGAGTCATGGTAAGACCAGTATTCAAGAAAACTCCTTACGAACTTCTGAAAGGTAAGAAACACACCATTGGGTACTTTAAAGTTTTTGGTTCAAAGGTGTTTATTCACAACAATGATAAAAGTGACTTGGACAAGTTTGAAGCCAAAAGCGATCAAGGTATTTTTCTTGGATACTCTGAACATTCTAGAGCTTATAGAGTGTTTAATCTGAAAACCAGAAAGGTGGAAGAAACTCCACACGTTGTTTTTGATGAATCTCAAATCAAAACTAACAATTCTACTCCTTACAGGTTTGACGATGAATCTACTGAAACAACTCTTGGAGATCTAAAAAGCAAGTCAAATGCAATCTCTAAGACAGTTCAAAAAGCTAAACGTGGATATATTCGCAGGTATGATGATGAAGATGACAGTCATCTACCCAAAACTGAAGAAGATACACCTGCACAAGATCCACAAGAAGAAAATGATCCATAACAAGAGAATGAACCACAACAAGAGAATGAAACTCCTCCAGCCACCCCTCCTCCAGAACAACATCCTCAACTGCAAGATCAACCTGGTCCTTCAACAATCACGAATGTGAGGTACTCTAAAGCTCATCCACATGAGAATGTCATAGGTGACATAAATGATTCAGTTCAAACTAGGTCTCAAGTAAATCAAATAGTTGAACATGATCATTTAGCCTTTGTCTCTCAAGTGGAGCCTAAAAATGTTGAAGAAGCATTAAAAGAAAATTCATGGATTGATGCTATGCATGAGGAGTTAGGCCAATTTCAAAGAAATAATGTCTGGAGTTTGGTTCCTAAAACCCCTGAAATTTCTGTAATAGGCACAAGGTGGGTCTTTAGAAATAAACTTAATGAAGAGGGTAAAGTGGTGAGAAACAAGGCTAGACTGGTTGCCAAGGGTTACAATCAGGAATTTGGTGTGGATTTTGAAGAATCTTTTGCACCTGTAGCTAGGATAGAAGCAGTTAGGATCTTGCTAGCATATGCATGCTCTAACAAGTTCAAACTATATCAAATGGATGTTAAAACTGCTTTCTTAAATGACTACATAAAAGAGGAAGTCTACGTTTCTCAACCACCCGGCTTTGAGGATCATGATAAATCAAACCATGTATTTAAATTGCACAAAGCTCTCTATGGTTTGAAACAGGCACCCCGAGCTTGGTACGATCGTCTCAGCTCATTTCTAGTAAGCAAAAACTACTCAAGAGGTAAGGTGGACCAAACTCTTTTTACAAAGAAAGTTAGCAATCACATAATTGTTGTTCAAGTATATGTGGACGATATCATCTTTGGTTCCACCAACCCTACACTATGTGAAGAATTTTCACAACATATGCACAGTGAATTTGAGATGAGCCTAATGGGGGAGCTTCAATTTTTTCTTGGTTTGCAGGTCAAACAGTTTGAAGATGGATTCTTCATAAACCAAGAAAAATATGTCAAAGAACTTCTGAAGAAGTTTCAGTTTGAACAAGCTAAACATGCTTCAACACCAATGAGCACAAGCATAAAACTGGAAAATGTTGAGAAAGGTAAAATGGTAGATGCTAAGCATTTTCGAGGTATGATTGGCTCACTCCTTTATCTTACTGCAAGTAGACCGGACATACAATTCAGCGTTTGTCTTTGTGCTAGATATCAATCTAGTCCAAGAGAAAGTCATCTAATTGCAGTTAAGCGAATTTTCAGATATCTCTCAGGTACGCACAATTTGGGTCTTTGGTATCCAGCAGGTAGTGGCTTCAACTTGGTTTCATATTCTGATGCTGACTATGCTGGATGTAAAATTGACAGGAAAAGCACTAGTGGCTATTGCCAAATGCTTGGTGGTTGTATGGTTTTGTGGGCATCTAAGAAGCAACACTCGGTTGCACTCTCTACTGCAGAAGCAGAATATGTTGCTGCAGGGAGCTGTACAACACAAGTGTTGTGGATAAAAAGTCAGTTGTGTGACTACAACATTGATCTTGGATGCACACCTATCCTATGTGACAACACTAGTGCCATCAATCTTTCAAAAAACCCCATTCAACACTCTAGGACAAAACACATTGAAATCCGTCACCATTTTTTGAGAGATGAAGTAGCCAACAAAGCATTTGAAATTAGCTTCATACCCACTGAAAAACAATTGCCTAATATCTTTACCAAACCTTTGGCAGAAGATAGGTTCACCACATTGAGAAGAGAATTGGGTTTGTGCAAATTGCAATAAAACTTCAAATATTCAAGTATATGTTCCTTGTGCTCACTATCTATGTGGTATATCAAATGGTGATGTGTGGAAGAACAAGTTATGCTTGTTTAGAAACTCTCATTATGCGTGAGAAAACATTCTCCGCCAAGTACCCATGCTCATGTGACACGCAAGGGACATATACTCTAATATGAGATTAGTTTCTTTACAATTTTGCTCATTCCCAATTCTCCTTGAAAAATTGTCAACTTTTGGTAAAATGTCTTTCTGCATGCTGGATGTGCTTGATTGATTGATAAATGTGTGCAACTTTGTCTTCATGAATATGAGTTTTTTTCGTTTCACATGGCACACATTATGGGGGAGCAGTAAGGGTTACATGAATGCAAATGTGAAGGCAGTTGTACAATCTTTGTCCTTCTCAAATCCCTCACAACCATTACATCTTTCAGCCCTTCATTCTACCCTTAAAACTGATCTGAACATGTCCCTGTCGACAGGCAACAAAGGTGCTGTCGACAGCTCAGCCCAGGCAGAACACAGATTCTTCTACATGTGTGTTCCTGTCGATAGGACTTTCTTCCCTGTCGACAGCTATTCAGAATTCTTGTGTTCATGCTTATTTCCTCACCCATTCAGTGAGCAGCTTCCTGATTAACAACCAAGGTGTCTTTACGGTGTTAATGTATGTTTGACCATACTACATACACATGATATTTAAGATATTCTCTATTCCACTATGATTCTTACATACTATTCATGTAGGGGTTAGGTTCTATCATTTAGGAAACATTTCATAACTCTAAAGGACATCCACCTCACTCCTCTAAATTAATCCTTAGTGAGTCAACATAGTCTCAATTTACTTGATAAGTCTTTTGGTCATGGACGTACATATCAAACATTGATTGGTAATCATATCACCAGCTTCATTCTGGTCTTTACGACAATACTTGGAGAAAAGCTACCTATTTCTAAAATAAAATTCATAATGTCAATCATCGTGAAGTTTGGGATGAATATAGAGCAATGTTGGGTTATGCTAAGTAACTGGGGAGATGGGCATCACAAATGTTTGCCCTCGCGTCAAAAGGCCAACTCATCATCTCTGTACAACGGTATGATGGAAACTTCCACTAATTGACTGGGGGTATGGGCATGTGTAATGTCTATCCTCACGTCAAAAGGTGTGACGTCTTTTTTAGCACCATTTGCTCCCATTATACTTCTAAATTACAAAAAAAAAAAAAGGAAATAGTGTGAAGCCTCCACTGAGTCATAATTTCCAAGGTCATTGGTCTTGTGATTGTCTTGACATATAGATATCATTTCATGCATCATTTGCCTATCCACAAAATGGGGATTGTGTTGTCTTACATTGTATTTATACAACGACGGGTAAGTGTGCAATGTTCTTTAGTTAAGTTGGTGTTTTCTCAATGCTTTAACCTCAAATTCCTTGGGTATTATGTTCTAATCATTTAGGAAATTGTTATGGTTTATTATATCCTTGTATATGGTAGGTTAACACACATTATTTACCTATCATACACCTTCATTTATCACATGGAAGACCTTGCTCAGACCTTCAGTTCAAAAATCACACAAAAATCACCAAACTGGCCATTTTCTGAAATTGCCTGTCGACAGGCACCAGGGACCCTGTCGACAGCCGGCGGCAAGGTTGTCTTTTGGAAGTCCAACGAGATAATCCGAAACCGGATTTGGTGGGATCCGACTCTTCACATACCCTCACCCTTTCTATAAGAGGACCCCACACCCCTTTCCCTCTTCCTTCACTTCCAAAAATCCTTCCTTCCCTCCCTCTCTTCAAATCCCTTCTCCAAGGCACCAGCAGAGCATCTCTGCAACTCTGGTGTTTTCTCTTCTATTCTTCTCCGTCTCCTCTTCCTCTACCGCCAGTCTCTACTTCGAGCAGCACGAGATCATGGCTCCTCCTTCCAAGAAGCTGGCTTCTCGTCGCCGTCCTCGGTCTCCTCGCGCTGGACAAGGCTCCAGGGCTTCCCCCGAACATCGCACAAAGCACTGGGAGGATCGTCTGCCAGAGCTGCTCATCCCCCCAATCTACAATTCAAAGTCACTCATGCAACCTTCACTAAGGACACGCAGCCTCGCTACGTGGACTTCATCTCCTGCAGGATTTCTTTCCAGGCCTTTTGCCTCTCTTTGACACTCAAGGTTGGTCACCTTTTTGCTCCAGCCACAAAACCTACTCCTCCTCTGCTGTCACGGAGTTTTACCATAATCTCCGAGAATCTACCACAGGTGATCTCTATACCCGTGTCAAGGGAAATTCCTTTCGCATTTCTCCCAATCTACTTTCAGTCTCCCTGCAAATCCCAAACACAGGGGTTGACATCTTCGCTCATCACCCTACCCCAGAGGAATATTATGCCCTCATTACTTCCAAGCCTTACGACCCCACGGATCGTAAGCAACTGAATGCCAACTCTTTTCCTCCGCTTCATCATCTCATTCACCACATATTTACCACTCTCATTGTCCCAAAAGACGGAAGTAGGGAGCTCGTCACCTGTGTTCACAAGTCTCTACTCCATAAGTTTTGCTCTGTGAACAAATCAATCTCCCTCAACTCATGTGTTCTGTTCTTCGCATATGCCTTGGCAATGCAAAGCGGTCTATGCCTTATGCATGTCAGCTCACCTCCCTCTTTCTCTTCCTTGGCATCATAATTCCAGAAGGGGAGATGACAGTCTTGCAGGCCCGTAGCTCATATGATTTGACTGCTGCACAGCGGATGGGCTACAAGTTTGTGGATGGCGTAGTCACAAGGGATCTCAACGGAAAGGGCCAAGCTGTCCCTGTGGATGATGAAGAAGCTGATGAGGCAGCTGATGAAGAGGATGAAGAAAATGAGTTCGGTGATGAAAACGCCCAGTATGGGCCACTCAATGCTCCAGGAGATGGTGTTCTTGATGTGGAAGTTGAGCCGTCCATTCGCGAATTACTTGCTCAACTACAACTTCAAATGAGAACTGGATTTGCAACTATCAATGCACGCTTGGACAAGGTTGATACCAGCTTGGAAGAATTGGCTGATAATCAAGTCCGGATCCATCACCGGCTCAACAGACTATCAACTCATGTTCCACAGACCCCTCAGGCACCAACACCACCGGGTCCTGATGATGATTCTAGAGTCTAGGAGTCCAGTGTCATGTATTAAGTCTTTTGTTGCTCTCTTACCTTGATGCTCATGCAATGTCTTTCCCTTTTTCAACTTATGTTTTACCCAGCACGTTGTGTATGGCTCAATGCAAAATCAATGCAATTTCTTCTTGCCTACTACATGTGTCTATGGTGTATGCTTTTGGATATTGACAAAAGGGGGAGAAAACTCAATTGTGCACTTGCTTACACTTGCCTAATTGGTTAATTTCGTCATCATCAAAAAGGGGGAGAATGTTGGGTTCATATTCTAAATCATAAAATACAACATGTTTTTGTTGATGATTAATGATGAATAATGTAAACAAGTGAACAATGTGAATTGATTTTAAAATTGTATAAGATCTCACTAACCATGTTTATTATTTTAGGTGAGATATTGAGCAAGACATGAACAAAGAACAAGGTTCAAATGATGGAGATATACATGAAAAGCAAGCACCTGTCGACAGCAGGAAAGGTCCCTGTCGACAGATGAGCTCAAGCCAGAAGGCCAATCTTCAGAACAGATGAGCCTGTCGACAGCACCCCAGCCACCTGTCGACAGGAAGAGGTTCCCAGAACCATGAAATCTTCTGTCTGCCTGTGCCTGTCGACAGCACCCATTCGCCTGTCGACAGAAACAGCCTTCCAGAAGCTTTGACTGTTCTGCTTGCCTGCGCCTGTCGACAGGAGCACCCAGTGCTGTCGACAGATGGAGAGAATCCTCAAATACGGAAAGTCTTCAAGTTGCCATAGATGGTGTTTCCACATACCACGACTCTCCATATGTAACACCTCTATTTAAGCATCTTTTTGAAGACAATCACGTACACAGCAGCCTCCAAGCAAGAACCCTAAAAGCCTCTCAAGAGAATTCTTGCCCTGCTGCTCTGCTTCTACCTGCTGCCAGATTCAACAAGAGAAGTCTTCTGTGCAGCGGTGAAGTCTGAACGTCGTGGATTCAAGCCTCTCCATCAACTTCTAATCATCAAGACGAAGCTTGAAGTCTACCCAAACGTTCATCAGAAGAGTTTTCAATTGGATTTGATTCTTAACTCTCAAACTCTTCTCTGTTTTATTTTATCCATACGTGTGTGTGTGTGGTGTGTTTCAAGCAGTCCTTGTGCTTGATACACGTGTGTGTTGTTCTGATCGTGGTTACACATCAGAGAACACTTGTGTGTGAGTTGTAGTTCCTGAACTAGCTCATAAGCAGATTGCTCTGTGTGTGTGTGGCCCGTGGATGTAGGATACACGAGTTGTGTATTTCGAACCACGTAAATCGTTGTGTCTAGTGGTTTGAACGTTTCTACGTTAGATGTTTGGTAGGCACGGCGCATTTACACACGTCTAATCATCTGCTTGATATCTATCATTGAATCACACACATCCACACTAAGTCTAGTCCTTGCCACAATTTCCAGTGATTTGTATCTTATCGAAAAGAAGGCGTTAAGTGTTCTTAATAGACAGTAATCTATTCAACCCCCCCCCTTCTAGATTACCATATAGGGAATTCCGCAACATTTCAAACCCCAGCCAAGCAGAACGCACAAGGGTTCTGCAAGGCCAGGGGAGAGAGCTGTGGCAATTTTCTGCTGGGTTTTGGGGTCTTCGGCGTGTCCCGTTACAGGGAGTCCGGGAGAAGCAGGGGAAACGCCGGGAGATCGCTGCATAACGCGTTCTTCGCGAAGGTAGGTGAACTCTTCCCGTTTCACAGCATAAATCGCATGGGATAGGGTTCCAATTAGTTTAATGTGTTTCTAACAATAGATACCATGCTTAGGTATTCACAAAAGCATTAAAACAAAGATTAAGGGTGGTTTGTATGGTGTGGAATGGGCTGTCATGGAGAGAGCCCAGATTAGGGTTCCCGCCTGATAAGGCGACGGGTCTCTATGTCGCGTCCAGAACGCGCACAGCGATGTGTCGCGTTAAGGATCAGGAGGCGACATGTGTGTAGGTTGCGTTCTGGATATGAAGACGACATGTCATGGCGACGCCTTCTGAAGGCGACCCAATGGTTGTCGTGACTTGGCCCGAGAGGCCTTGTTTGTGCATGGTTTATGCATGTGGTTATCTGATTATTGTTATCGGTACACTCAGTGTTAGTATGCAGTTCATTGGCACTTGTGGCGCTCTGGGAAGCATGTGGTTCTCGAGACTAGCTCACAGGTTATGTAGCTAGCTAGTAGTTTGTCTGTGGACATAGTGTTCCATGAGGCAGGTGGTGTTCACGTGTTGTGGACTGTCAGTACACGAGATTTACGTGAGTTTCACGTGGTTTGTTCGTGCGCACGTGGTTTCTGTGTGCTGTCAGGTAGTAGACGCCTACCGTGGTTACCTCTCCAGTTAGGTGCCCCAGGTTCTCTGTGAGCCAGGCTGTTAGCTCGGGGCTTTGTCCCGGTACTTGTGCTGTACCGTCGAGGTCTATGTCGTCTGACCTGGACACCCTCACTCCTTAGTTTGAGTTGTACGTCCGGCTGAGGGAAAGACGACAATGGGACAGTGAGTCTTGAGTTTGTTTCTAGTCACTTGTAGCGCGCTCTTAGTTGGGGGTACAGACACCAGTTGTCGACACTGGTCCCCAACTAGTCCTTTTCCAGTGCCTCACTCTAGCGAGCCTAGGCCAAAGTCTCTAGAGGTGCCAGGCATGGACATACGACCATGTGGTCCGAAGGTGGTGGTGTTTAGTTCGTCTCCACAGTTGCTTGTCTTTTTCACGTGGAGCGGTAGCTGGACCTTTCGTCCGTGGCTGCGAGACTGAGAGGTAGACATGTTTTAGGTTGTCCGAGTCTATTGCTGGTGTCATGAACCAGTCTACGTGGCTCGAGTGTGGCGGTCTCTACCGTAGCTCGTACACGTGTTGGAGTTTTGCCGTTTATTTATTACAGCTATTTTACGCATTCGGCTAGCGGTGAGTTTGTTTATAGCTTTAATATCCTATTTAGTTGTGCTATAAATTGCTAGCATAGTTTATTGCTTTCGATACTTGTGTTTGGTTTGCTCAGTGTTGGGGGAGTTACCTACTGAGCCAGTGACTAGCGAGGCTCACCCCTACTCCCCACAGGCGAGGGCGAGGAGGAGGTTTCTCTACCGTCGTCCAGTTCAGAGCCGCGACGTAGCGGCCCAGTGCCTCCACCAGTGTAGCTTTTCTTTCTTCAGTTGTACCTCAGGGTATGCCCCAGGCTTGTGTACTTTTTTTTATTTCTTTTAAAGTTGGCTATGTAAAACCTTGTATATTATAAATGCAATGGTGTGTTCCTTTGTGTTTTCACGGACTAGTGTGTGGTATCCCTCGCGAGGCTTCGGCCTGTTTGCGGGAGACGGACTCGGGTCAAGCACGTTACCGATTTAACGGGCTTGGACGAGGTGTTCCGTCACAGTTGGTATCAGAGCAAGGTCCGTGTGAATATAAAGGAATTAAGAAGTTACATAGCCATATCTTATTTTAGATACACTGCTGGTAGCTGGACTTGGTTCTGTAATGACTCGTTGTTTTGCCTATGGTTGGCTTGTTGTGTGTGCAGGCCGTTGTAATGGCCGATAGAAGAGACTTGGGTGGTGGAGGAGATGACCCTGAGGAATCGACTCAGCGGATGATAGAAAGGATTTGGGAGAGCCTCACCGATATTCGGATGAGGATGGATCAGCAGGCACCAGTACCACCAGTGATCGGAGAGGCAGTACCTGTGGCCCCAGTTCCACCACCTCCAGGGGTGGAGGTACCTTTTTTGGCACCAGTACCACCATCACCACCCGTGATTGTGGCAGAAGAGCCAGTGGTGCAAGTTGAAAGGTTTTTGAGGTTGCAGCCGCCCACTTATACAGGAGGGCAGAATCCAGATGCAGCGGAGCACTGGATTGATGAGATTGAGAGGTCTTTATGACCATGAGGTGTCCGACAGTGGACAAAGTTGTGTTGGCTACTTTTCAGCTGAGGGGATTTGCGTAGGAATGGTGGCGTCTGAAGATGTAGACCACCTTTGCAGGCAGAATAGAGGGTTCTATTACCTGGCCTGAATTTCTTGAAGTGTTTAATGATACATTCTTTCCTCTTCAAGTGCAGCAGGCAAAAAGGGAGCAGTTCAAGACCTTGCAGCAAGGTGGGACTTCGGTTCTGGAATATCAGATGCAGTTTATGCCACTGAGCAGGTATGCACCCTATGTTGTCACAGATAATGCTATGATGGTTGAATACTTTATCCGTGGTTTGAGGCCAGAATTACAGACTGTAGTGATACCATTAATGTGTAGAACAGTTGAAGAAGCAGCCCAGAGAGCAGCCACTCTTGAGAGAGCAGTTCGGACTCGTCAAGTGGGCGAGTCAGGTTCGGGTAGTTTTCGGCTACCCCAGCAGTCAGCAGGTGTGAGTAAGGGCAAAGCATTAGCAGGACCTTCCTCATCAGGTTTTGGTAAGTGGGGCCAGAAATTAAAGCAGGCATTTAAAGGTAAAGGAAGAGGATGGGGAGGTCGTCAGCAAGTTTAGTAGGGTCATGGTAAGCCGGAGGTGGAAGAATCACAACAAAGTACCGCCAGGCAGCCTATCCTTCCACCAGGCTATAGGTGTTTTAACTGCAATCAGTCGGGGCATTTGATCCGTAATTGTCCCTATCCGAGGGAATATGGTTATGGTAGAGGTGTTCAGCAGCTGTAGCAGTCTCAGCAGCCACCGGCAGGTCGTGGCAGAGGAGCATTACCAGAGAGAGGTAGGGGTCGGGTTATGGCTTTCACCTGTGCCCAGGCGGAGGCATAGAATATGATAGAAGGTACTATCCCCATTTATGAATATATAGCAAAAGTTTTATTTGATTCAGGTGCCTCATATTCATTTATTTCTGAAGAATTCCTGGATAGTATGTCTCATCCTTTAGAAGAAAAATCATGTGAATTAGTAGTGGAGGTTCCCTCTGGTGAGTTTATGCTCACCTCGTGTTATATAGATGAGGCTCCAGTTGTGTTTGAAGGGAACCAGATGCCAGGTCGGTTATATGCTTTACACTTGACCGATTATGATATCATTTTGGGTATGGACTGGCTTGAGGCCTATGGAGCTATGCTAGATTGCAAAAAGAAAAGGATCAGGTTTTGTCACCCCAATGGTTCTATATTTGAATATCAAGGTATGCCTTTATGTGCTTCTAAGTTTATAATTTCTGCAATTAGAGCTAGAAGGTTGATTAATGCGGGGTGTGTGGCTTACTTAGCTTCTGTAAGTTTGATAGAAACTAGTAAGTCAGTTGAGGCAGTTCCCGTGGTTAGGGAATTTGCAGATGTGTTTCCAGATGAGTTGCCTGGTTTAGCTCCACACAGAGAGGTGGACTTTACTGTTGAGTTGTTGCCGGGTACCATGCCGATTTCTAAAGCACCCTATCGGATGGCACTAGCAGAGCTCAAAGAGTTGAAGAAGCAATTAGAGGAATTGCTAGAAAAAGGGTTTATTAGGCCGAGTCACTCCCCGTGGGGAGCACCAGTGTTATTTGTGAAAAGAAGGATGGAAGCTTTCGAATGTGTATTGATTATAGAAAGTTGAATGATGTGACCATTAAGAATAAGTACTCGTTGCCAAGAATAGATGATTTGTTTGACCAATTGCCGTCAGCAAAAGTGTTTTCTAAAATTGACTTGAGGTCAGGGTACCATCAATTGAGAATCAGAGAGGGGGATATAGATAAAACAACTTTCAGGACTAGATATGGTCACTATGAATTTGTGTTTATGCCGTTTGGGCTAACCAATGCTCCTGCAGCTTTCATGGATCTGATGAACATAATTTTTCATCCGTACTTGGACCAATTCATTGTGGTCTTTATAGATGATATTCTGATTTATTCAACTTCTGAAGAGGAGCATGCTGCTCATTTGAGGTTTACTCTTCAGTTATTAAGAGATAATCAGTTGTTTGCTAAATTTAGTAAGTGTGAGTTTTGGTTGAGGAAATTCAATTTTTGGGTCATGTCATCTCGGCAGATAGAGTGGCAGTCGATCCAAGTAAGGTAGAAGCTGTAATGAAATGGGAAGTGCCTAAGACAATTACAGAGATTTGAAGTTTCTTGGGGCTGGCAGGCTATTATAGGCGTTTCATACAAGATTTTTCTAAGATTGCGGCACCCATGACTAGACTGACTAGGAAGGGTGTGCCATTTGTGTGGTCCGGAGAGTATCAGAGAAGTTTTATGGAACTAAAGAAAAGGCTTACTATAGCACCGATATTGACAGTACCGAAAGGAAGTGGTGGATTTGTTGTGTATACAGATGCATCTAGAAGAGGGCTGGGCACAGTGTTAATACGGCATGGCAAAGTGATAGCCTATGCGTCCAGGCAATTGAAGCCAGCAAAAGAGAATTATCCCACCCATGATTTAGAATTAGCAGCAGTTGTGTTTGCTTTGAAAATGTGGAGGCATTATTTGTATGGCGAAAGATTTGAAATTTTTACAGATCATGAAAGTTTAAAGTATATCTTTTCTCAGAAGGATTTAAATCTTCGCCAGCGTAGATGGGTGGAATATTTGAAGGATTATGATTTTAGTTTGGCTTACCATCCGGGTAAGGCCAATGTTGTTGCTGATGCCTTAAGCAGGAAGGCTTATGTAAGTCACATGATGATTAAAGAATGGAAGTTGTATGAGGAGATAGCAGAAAACTCCTTATACGTGCCAAGTAGTCAGCGACGGGCAGTACTAGCCAGTAATACTGTAGAGCCGTCTTTGTATTGGCAGATTGTTGAAGCTCAGAAAGCAGATGCAAATTTAGCCGAAATTGTGAAAATGGAAGGAGTTACCCTTGATGATAATTGTGTGGTTAGGCTCAGAGGCAGGTTATTTGTACTAGTAGAAAGAGAGGTAAGGCAGAGAGTGTTAGAAGAGGCTCATAAATCCCGGTACACTATTCATCCAGGCAGTACCAAGATGTACCAGGATCTGAGAAAGCATTTCTGGTGGCCTCATATGCAAAAGGAAATAGCTGAATATGTTTCAAGATGTGTTGTGTGTCAGCAAATTAAGGCAGAGCATCAGAAGCCTAGAGGTTTATTGCAACCATTACCCATTCCGCAGTGGAAGTGGGATGATATTGCTATGGACTTCGTGGCAGGCCTACCGAGAACAACATCAAGTCATAATGGAATATGGGTGTTTGTGGATAGATTGACTAAAATATGCAGATTAGTGCCAGTGAGTATGTCTTGGCCAGTGGATAAATTAGCAAAAGTGTATGCTGATAGAATTATTCCACTTCATGGTGTTCTGAAGTCAATTGTATCTGATAGAGATCCCAGATTTACTTCAGGTTTTTGGAGCAGCCTACAGAGAGTTGTAGGCACTGAGTTGAGGTATAGCTCAGCTTACCACCCGCAGACGGATGGTCAAACAGAGAGACCTATCCATACGATTGAAGATATGTTGCGAGCTTGTTGTTTAGTTTGGGGTGGTAGCTGGGAGCATCATTTGGGTATGGTGGAATTTGCTTATAATAATATTTACCATACCAGCCTTGGGATGTCACCGTATGAAGCTTTATGTGGAAGACCATGTAGAACACCTTAAAATTGGCATGAAGTGGGAGAGAGGCAGTTAGTGGGCCCTGAGTTAGTTCAGCAAACTACAGAGTTGGTAAAGTTTATTAAGGAAAAATTGCAAACAGCTCAGAGTAGGCAGAAAAGTTATGCTGATAATCGGAGAAGCCCACTTCAATTTGAAGTTGGAGATTATGTTTTTATGAAAATTTCTCCTAGTAAAGGTATTGTAAGATTTAGTAAGAAGGGAAAGCTGAGTTCGAGATATGTGGGACCCTTCCAGGTGTTGGAAAGAATTGGGGAGATAGCGTATAGACTGGATTTGCCAGCAGATTTTGCAGATGTTCATGATATCTTTCATGTCTCCATGTTAAAGAAATGTATTGAGGACCCGGCGTAAATAATCAGTTATCAAGGAAGTGATTTGAGACCGGACATGTCCATGCCAGAATATCCGGTACAAATTACTGATCGCAAGATGAAAAAGTTGCGAAATAAAGAAATTGAATTAGTTAAAGTTAGATGGGAAAATAGGCTGGGTGGTGAGGATACCTGGGAGTTAGCCGACGAAATGGCTAAAGGATATCCTTGATGCTCAGTCTGTCCCCATGTAATTTTAATTAATTACATATTTATTTTGGTGATTAACAAAACCAAACAAAACCCTATCAAAAAGTTCTAACACATTCTTCATAAGTCTTAAGTACAGGAAATATACCAAAGTCAAATAAGCCAATATTGGTAAGTATTACCTTTCTGAAGCTTTTATCTTGTCAAGATCATATTTCTCTAAGTCCACATCGACTTCTGTTGAAAGTCACAACGACTTCCTTTAGTGCTATAACGATTTGAATTCATAACGATTTCTTAAGTGTCTGAACGATTTCTTTACTGTGACATCGTTTGATTACAAACAAATCGTTCTCGCAACGATTCTATAAGTCATCGCAACGATTTCTTCAGAACTCATAACGACTTGCCCGTCATAACGATTTCTAAAGTTATCATAACGATTTCTTTAGAATTCGCAACGACTTGCTTGCCGTAACGATTTCTTAAGTCATCATAATGATTTCTTTAGAATTCGCAATGACTTGCTCCCTGTAACGATTTCTGAAGTCATCATAACGATTTCTTTAGAATTCGCAACGACTTGCTCGTCGTAACGATTTCTTAAGTTATCATAACGACTTCTTTAGAATTCGCAACGACTTGCTCGCCGTAACGATTTCTTATGTTATTATAAGGACTTCTTTAGAATTTGCAACAACTTACTTTTTTCAACGATTTGTTTAGAGCTCATAACGATTTGCTTTGCGCATCGATTTCTTTAAAGCTCATAACGATTTGTTAAGTGTTTCACAACGATTTCTTCGGTGAACACAACGACTTGCTTTCTATAACGATTTGTTAAGTGTTTCACAACAATTTCTTCGGTGAACACAACGACTTGCTTTCTATAACGATTTGTTAAGTGTTCATATTGAATCCTTCAGTATATGTAACGATTTGCTATGACTCATAACGACTTGGTCAAACTGACTTGATCATAACGATTTCATAAGTCATATAGACAACGACTTTATGGTTTATATCGACTTGACATTTATTTTATCTCTTAAAGCGTTGAGTAGTCAAAGTCTTCTCTTATCTGTCTGACCGTTGTGCATTTAATGAAGATAGAACGTATCTCTGCATGCATACAGATGATATCTTTTCACTATCGTGCATATTCTGTCAAACTCTTTTAAAACAAGCTATTTGGCATTGCTATTTTGGTGAATATTCACATTAATGTTTATTGACAACAAGAGACAGCCTAGCTGTCTACTGTTCTAGCATTTAATATGTGCAGGGTCCTAAAGACATTCTGTCATACAACGTTGGACCATATAGACGTCAGAATACCTCATCTCTTTGCGTGCTCAACTGGATAAAAGATTGTTGAAGCTTCCAAAATGTCAAGCAGTCTAACGTTTACTTGGACAAGAGACAACGGATACTCCAACGACAATATTTCAAATTGGAGATATAAATACAAGACAGAAGAGAAGAATAGACATATCTATGGATAACAAGCATCTCACATACAAGCATTCAAATTCTTCTGCAAGAAGTCTAGAGCCAAGAATCTCATTCCTCATCATCTTTAGCTCTTCGCTCTCTGTGCTGTAATAGAATTTCTGAGAGAGCCCGTGTAGTTCTGAGAGTGTTCCTTGTTTAGATCTCTTGCTCTCAGTGCTTGTTGCTTCAGATCTTGGCTTGTAAAAGCTTGATCTAGGGGCTTGAATTCATTCTATTCTCTTTGTTGTGTTTCCCTTCGTGTGTGAAGGAAGACCTGGTGGGATCCAGGGTGTTGTTTCCCTTCGGATGTGAAGGAGGACCTGGTGGGGTATCTAGGGTGTTATTGTTCCCTTCTGCGGTGAAGGAAGACCAGCTGAGCTGGGTGTTGTAGTGTCCATAGGGGGACTGTACCCTAGTTAGTGAAATCCTGAGTTGTTGCTCAGGGACTGAACGTAGGACTCTTAAGGAAAGGAGGTCTGAACCAGGATAATTCCTTGCATTGTGTGATTGATTCTTTAGGGGTTTGTTGTTCATACTAACCGTTACTAACCAACATTGAAGATTGTTTTTGTGTATATTTTTACGTTCAGGTGTCACCTATATAGATTTTTTAAGGACCCATTCACCCCCCCTCTGGGCTTGTCAACTGGGCAACAAGTGGTATCAGATCAAGTCTCTTCTACAAAGAAGAAAGATCCAACGATCTGAAGAGTAAAGATCCATGGCAGCCCAAGGTAACGTTGAAGGTCAGTTTGTCAACCGACCCCCTCTCTTTGATGCTGAAGATTATGCTTATTGGAAAACCAGAATGGAGTACTTTCTACAAGGTCACGACTATCAGATATGGTCAATAGTAGAAGAAGGTGAACTCCTGGTCACAAATGAGAAAGCTCAGTGGACAGATGATGACAGGAAAAATATCTCCTTAAACTGTAAGGCTAAGAGTATTCTGTGTTGTGCACTAAGTTAAAAGGAATTCAACAGAGTTTCAGCCTGCAAATCCACAATGGAGATGTGGGAAAAACTTAGAATTACCTATGAAGGCACAGACAAGGTGAAGGAGACAAGAATTGATATTCTTGTTACTCAATATGAAAGATTTCAGATGCAATCAGGTGAGTCCATAAGTCAAATGTTCGGTCGATTCACAGATATTACAAATGGATTGGCTGGGCTTGGGAAAACCTATGAGATTGGAGACATGGTGAGGAAAATTCTTAGATCCCTACCATCTTCATGGACTCCAAAAGTTACAGCCATTGAAGAAGCTAATGATCTAAAGAGAATGTCCTTGGAAAAGCTCATTGGGTCCCTTATGGCCCATGAGATAAACATGGAGAGATTATGAGAATCCTCCAGCAGAAAGAAGCAGTCAAATGCGCTCAAGGCTGATGAAGCGTTGTCAGAAGAATCACTGGACAACAATGAGAACAACAAGGACAGTGATGATGAAGAAGCTATGCTGTCCAGAAGACCACAACGAATTCTAGCCAAAAAGAAGAAGTTTCAATCTGGCAGAAGATTCTTCAAGAAAAATAAAGAGTTTAAGAAGCCATAAGGAAAAGAACTGAAGAAAGGAGAACCAACATGTTATGAGTGCAAGAAGCCTGGACATATCAAGGCAGAGTGTCCAAAGCTCAAGAAAGATGGACACAAGAAGAAAGATAACTTCAGATGATTCAAGAAATACAAGAAGAAGGCAATGGCAGCCGCATGGGAAAATAGCAGCGACTCAGACAGTGGGTCAAGCTCAACCAGTGATGAAGAAGAAGCCAACTTGGCTTTCATGGCAAATACATATGACAAGGTAACATCTGATTCCTCCTTTGATTCCTGCAATGATTCTGATTCTAATAATCTATAGGATGCATTCAATGAACTATATGATAAATATAGAGATGTATCTAAATTATTGAAAGTTAGTAAGAAAAACGTTACTTGTTTAGAAAATACAAACTCAGATCTAAAATCTGAAAATGAGCAACTAGAAAAACAGTTAAATGAACTTAAAAGAAGAAATGAGTTATTATGTGAAGATCTAAAGGATAAGAATGAACAAATAATTAAGTTGGAAAAATAGGCAGGCACAGATGAACTGAAAAGAGAAATAAATCATTAACAGATGAAAATATACAGTTATCTAGCACATTAGAAAAATTCACTAATGGTAAAAATTCTCTAATATTAAAAGGTGCCAGAAGATCAGGTAAGAAGAAAAATGGATTAGGATATACGCCCCCAGACAATGAAGAAACCATAGTTTATCCTAAAATATATCCAACGCCTAAATTTGTACCTGAACAAGACATTGCATACAAGACAGATTTCAAATATATAGAAAAAATAACAAAATTGTCCTGCTGCTGTCACTGTAACAAGTTAGGACATATCATAACAACATGCCTAAAAAGTCATAAGAAATGGATAATTAAAGGTAACTTCAATGATACTAACCAATCAGGACCCAAAAGAATTTGGGTACCTAAAACTTGATGATTTTATTTCAGGGTAACACTCGAGCATCCAAATGGTATTTGGATAGTGGGTGCTCAAGGCACATGTCAGGGAATCGGAAGCTATTCACCCATCTCCAAGCTGAAGAAGGAACAGTTACCTATGGAGACAATGGGAAAGGCACAGTAATTGGCAGTGGTTCTGTGAGCAACAAAGGAAAGATAGTCATTGAAGATGTACTACTTGTCAAAGGGCTGAAGCACAATCTGATTAGCATCAGCCAGCTTTGCGACAGAGGCCATCAGATTCAGTTTCAAGAATCAAAGTGCAGCATATTGAAGGATGGAGCAGTAATTTTCTAAGCCATTAGAGAGAAGAACCTGTACGCACTCCATCTTGAAGAACTCAAGGATCAGGACGTCTGTTTGATAGCAAGCAAGGATCAATCTACTGAATTATGGCACAGAAGACTAGGACATTGCAGCATAGACGGCATGAGAAAATTGTTAAAGAAGAATCTTGTGGAAGGTCTGCCAAAGGTCAGCACAAAAATGGATGGTGTCTGCAGACCTTGTGCAAAAGGAAAGCATGTCAAGAGTTCCTTCAAGTCAAAGAATGTGGTAACAACCTCAAAACCCTTAGAGCTCCTTCATATGGATCTATTTGGGCCAATGAGGACTACCAGTCTTGGAGGAAAGAACTTTGGATTTGTCATAGTCGATGATTACTCAAGATTCACATGGGTATCATTCCTAGAGCATAAAGATGACACATTTGAAAACTTTGTCAGTTTCAGCAAGAAAGTCCAGAAGGATCAGAAGTTCAGCATTGTTTCTATCCGATCAGATCATGGTGGTGAATTTCAGAATGAAAAATTTGCTAAGTTCTGTGATGATCAGGGAATTGAGCATAATTTCTCAGCACCAAGGACACCACAGCAAAATGGAATTGCTGAGAGAAAGAATAGAACTCTATTGGACATGGCAAGAACAATGCTATCGGAATATAATCTGCCAAGATATTTTTGGGCTGAAGCAGTCAACACAGCAAGCTACATTATCAACAGAGTAATGATCAGGCCAATCCTAAAGAAGACTGCATATGAACTGTTCAAAGGAAAGAAACCAAATATCAGTCATTTCAGAACCTTTGGATGCCCATACTTTATACACAACAATGGCAAGTGAGATATTGGTAAGTTGGATGCCAAATCAGATGAAGGCATCTTTATGGGGTACACCTCTAAACCCAAAGGCTATAGAGTATTTAATAAACGTACTTTATTAAATGAACAGTTTGTACATATTATTTTTGATGAAACTAACCCTTCCTTGAGAAAGGAAGAAGATAGTGATAATGATGATGCAGATGAACTGTCCAAGAAACTAAAGAATACATCAATTGAGGACATGGATGATCCACCTCTGGAAGACTTGCAACAACAAGATATTACACATGAAAATCTTCCAAAGGAGTGGATATATAAGAAAGATCACCCACTTAAAAATATTATTGGTGATCCATCTGTAGGGGTAAGAACAAGAGGTAATGTAATTCCTTGTGACTACCTAGCATTTGTTTCTCAAATAGAGTCTAAGACAGTCAATGAAGCACTCACTGATGAATCTTGGATTATAGCCATGCAAGATGAACTGAATCAGTTCAAGAGAAACCAAGTATGGTCTCTTGTTCCCAGACCATCAAACCATCCAGTTATTGGCACCAAATGGGTGTTCAGAAATAAATTGGATGAGGCTAGTGTAATCTTAAGAAACAAGGGCAGACTGGTAGCTCAAGGCTATTCCCAAGAGGAAGGCATAGATTTCGATGAAACCTATGCACCTGTAGCTAGACTTGAGGCTATTAGAATATTACTTGCATATGCATCAGCATTAGATTTAAAACTATTTCAAATGGATGTTAAATCTGCATTCTTAAATGGTTTTATAAAAGAGGAAGTTTATGTGGAACAACCCCGGGTTTTGATGACACAGAATTTCTAATCATATTTTCAAACTTCATAAGGCTTTATATGGTTTAAAGCAAGCACCTAGAGCCTGGTATGAAAGGCTTAGTTCTTTTTTTTTAAACCATGGTTTCAGTAGAGGTCAAGTAGATAGTACTCTCTTTATAAAGTCAAACACATACTGCTACTTCAAATTTATGTAGATGATCTTATCTTTGGATCTACTGATGAATCCCTTTGCAAGTATTTTGAAAAGTTGATGCAAGGAGAATTTGAGATGAGCATGATGGGAGAGCTCAATTATTTCCTTGGACTACAAATCAAGCAAGGAAAAGAAGGAACTCACATCTTCCAAGCAAAGTACATAAAAGAACTCTTGAAGAAATTTGGATTCGATAATGCCAAGCCACTGTCAACACCAATTTGTACATCAACAAGGATGGACAGTGACAAAGATGGTAAGAAAGTAGATCAAAAGATCTACAGAGGTATGATAGGTTCATTGCTTTATTTAAAAGCTAGTAGACCCGATATTCTATTTAGTGTATGCATGTGTGCTAGGTATCAAGCAGATCCTAGAGAATCACATTTAATCTCTGTGAAAAGAATATTTAGATATTTAGCTAGAACTCATGATTTAGGTCTGTGGTATCCAAAATATTGTGAAATTAATTTAGTAGGATACTCTGATGCTGACTATGCTGGATGCAAAGTAGATAGAAAAAGCACCAGTGGTTGTTGTCAATTTCTTGCAGGGTGTTTGATATCCTGATCATCAAAGAAACAAAATTCAGTGGCACTGTCTACAGCTGAAGCTGAGTACGTGGCTGCTGGAAGTTTCTGTACACAACTACTATGGATAAAGCAACAACTTGAAGATTTTGGATTAAATATCAAATCGATTCCACTATTGTGTGACAACACCAGTGCTATTAATCTCACCAAAAATCCAGTCCAACATTCAAGGACCAAGCATATTGAGGTTAGATATCATTTCATTTGTGATCATGTTGCAAATGGTAATATTGAAATATCCTTTATTGATACAAACGGTCAGTTAGCAGACATTTTCACAAAAGCCTTACCTGAAGAGTGATTCACATCTCTTAGAAGGGAATTGGGCATGTGTAATTTGTGAAAAGATTTTTGTTTAAAACTGGCATATAAATTTTTAGAATTAAGTAAAATTTTCCCTCCATGGTTTTAAGCAAAAGAAATTCAAATTATCTTTCTGGCCGCTTCTTTATTAAAGTCGGTTTGAATAGTCAAACTCTTTTGTCACTTTCTGTCGCCTTTTGGCGCCTCACTTTCCACAAAGCATTTACTCAATTACAAAAATCGATGTGGGAACGTTTCATCTCCCATCTTCTACCTTTTTCCCTCTTTCGTCTGGTTGCCTAAGCCGATGCCCTAACGATTCAGACTTCGACTCTCTACAAGTTTGAAGCTCCTCTCTCCTTCCCGCGACAAATTTCTTGAGGGCTTTCACTCCTTCTTCCTTCTCAACCCTCTAGAAACCCTGTTCACCTGATTCCATGGCCGCATCTGTCATCTCCGGAAGTCTTGGGGGCTACGGTGCTGAGTTCCTTACTTCTGAGCAGCAGGAGAGGTTCACGTTTGTGAAGACCAAGGTTTTGGGAACAAGGAAGTGGATGTAGCTGATCTCGAGAAGAACGACATGCACAGTGTAGTAGCAGCAATGAGCAGGATGCAGTGGATGGGAATCACCACCTTCTCCGAGGTAAGCTATCTAGACCTCGTGAAGGCTTTTTATGTATGCTTAAGATCAGAGGCAGACGGGTCTCTGGTTTCATCTGTCAAGGGAACTCAGATTAAAATAGATCATGAGTTATTGCATTTGTTGTTTGGAGTGAAGACATCCGGGCACAGTGGGGTTCACACCGTGGATGCCCAAGTTAAAGGTCTTGGCATTGTAGGACCAGGGTTCAGACTGAGAGATGGGAAAATAGATATCAATCAATTGAATGCATTCAACCGTCTTCTACACTTTATTGTTTGTCAAATTCTAGTTCCTAGAAGTGCAACGTTTTCAACATGTACCAAGGCAGATTCGGATATGATGTTCTGGGCCATACATAACAAGGAGATCAACATGGCTGAAGTAATGATTGAGAGGATGAGGTTTGCCCCTGATCAGGTTTGGGATACAAAGAGCAAGCTTAATGTCTCTTTGCCCTATGCCCATTTGCTTACCAAGATCTTCAAACACTTTGGTGTTGATCTATCTGGGGCAGTAGTTGAGAAGATGGGCCAAGCAATTAGGTCCAGAAATCTGAGGAAGAGTGGGTTCTCAGTTGTTGATGGAATTTGGTCTAAGACCTCTGTGGCAGAGGGAGAGGCCATTATAGGGGATATTCCAGATATTCAGGAAGAAGTACCAGAACCAGCCGCAGTATCTTCACCAGAAGAAGCTGAGCCAGCGGGACCATCTGAACTGGCAGCTCAAGTAGCAGGATCAGCAGAGCTAGCAGAGTCACCTGTAGTGGCAGTTGAATCTCAACCTCCAGAAGCACCAGTAGGAGAAGCAGTGGTAGGTGCAGCAGATCCTTTTCCCACCTCCATTGTTGCCTCTATCCTTAGAGAGGTGTTGGATTCTATTCATTCCACCCCAGTCACTCCAGAGGTTGGTGGAAATCCAGAGGAAGAGGTTGTGGCATCAGGCCACATTGAGGAATCAGTTGCTCCTGAAGACATTGTTATGGAAGATGTTCCATTCAGGGGGAGCAAGAGTCAATGGAAGAAGATGCTCCCACTGAGGGGGAGCAATTAAAGGGTGGACCAGCAGAAGCAGCACAATGTGATGAGCCTATGGGCAATGTGCCTGCTGATGAAGTCTTTGCCAGTTCACAGGATGATGGCACTCAGGGGGAGGAACATGACAACCCCCCAGGTAATGATCCTAGAGACGGGGAGACAGACAGCTCCTCAGAAACAGATGATGATCAGCAGCCTCCAGCTTCAGAGGCAAGGCAGAAAGGAAAAGAAGTGGTTTCCGGAGTTCCACTCTTAGCAGATACTCCTTTCGAGAGGCAGGTGAGTCAGAAAATTGTCATTAATTTGAAACCTATCGTTGAAAGATTAGATGCTCAAGGTGAGATCTTGTGCTCTCTTCAATGTGATGTGAACTCCATTTTTATGAGCCAAGCTTCCACCACTAAGGAAATCTCTCAAATAAGAAATGCCATGAAATGGTTCAACAAAGAGATGGGCTGTGACGGCCCTCATTATATCGGTACGGTTATACCAACCCACGTCGGTATAACGAGCGTCATCACAGTGGGACATTTACCCAACAATACATTCAGCTGAGATACACGTGAATATAAGAACGGAGTAGCGGAAGTAAAAAGAACTACTGTTTTCATTCATTCATCATCCACATTTAACATACATGAAATTGCAATAACATTAAAGAACTTAAAAGTTTACATAATTTAAATTGCTGAAAATTAAATACATAGATGTCCACACTTATACATTCCCTTTCCATGATAACGCTAATACATCGTTCAATTTACATACTAAGAAATACAAAAGTCACAAGTACTCTAAAGACTAATCTCCGCGCTCGGAGTCCGTCTCCACCGTCTCCTCCAACGGTGCCACGTCACCAACTACACCTGTACGCCGAAGCAAGTATTGAGTCTAAAGACTAAGCAAGTAACACCACTCATACCATACACGTACATGTCATAGTAGGCTCTACACACACCATTTCAAAAAAAACTCAACATGTATCATGCTTAACGTTTGCAATGAATAACCAATCATGATAGTTCTATAAGTAAACACATGATGTATGCTTTCAGATTTCCTTATTAAGATAAATTCCTAACACATGTTCTCTAATCATTCCTACTCATGAAATTCTACTTTGCATTTTAACTAAAACATGAAAGCACTTAGCACGATTATCCTACGTACATGAAACGAAACACACCTAGCAAGGAATCTACACACTCTTGTGCATGTACACAAACATTTTACACACTTTAACTTGCTGGTTTTTCACATGATTTAGCAACCATAACCCTACACATGAGAGCTACAACGTTATTTAAAATACAACATGTGAACAACCAAACATGGAATTTTGTGCACATACTTGTTAATTGTCCCTAGCATGGATTCTAGGCATTTTACACACATAAACATGATCCTAACATAATGAAGCTACTGATTTAACATGGTTTCAAATTTTTCACAACATGGATTACAATATCATATCCTCACATTTTGGTCTCACATTTTCTTTACACCATTTCCAATTCACATAAATTGCACTTTACACATACACATTACACATTGTTCACTTTCACATTAACACATGAACACATGCACATTTTCACATTCACATTTACACTTTCACATTTAGTGCCGTGACACATAGTCCAAACCACCAAAGAAGGACACAAACACATCACATCACTTAGACGCCATCTAGGCAAGACAATGGCGACTCTTGGACTGCGCAGACCGGGAGAACAAATCTCCACCCTAACCAGTGGTACTTGTCCACCTCCAGGATTTCCCCCTAATGCCCTTAGGGTCACTTACACATTGAACCTTCTCAGGGGGACTTTTCCCTGATACGGTTCCACTGCCCTCTGTGGAAGCAATGTCACACTTGGCACAATTTACACTTTGCACGTTTTTACCATTTTTAACACATAAGTTTACACATATCATTCTCATTTCATTCACTTTCTCACTCACATGCACATTTCTCTGTTTTTCCTAACATGACACTACAATTATAGAATCTTAGCACTCAGAAATTCGCGCTAATCAGGTGGCTATTCACAAAAACAAATCATTTTACAACGACAAGCATCAGTTTCACAATTTCACATGGGAATTTCATATTGTATCATCTACTGGTCCAAATGACCTGAAATTTTAACCACAATCTATTTTCGGGTTTAGGATCCCACGTGCAAAAGTTCAGATTTTTCTGAGCTAAAATGGAATTACAGAAAATCTAACATTTATTTCACATGCTATCCGCAATTTGATTTAACATGGAGTTAAACATAAGCACGGTTTTAACCACTCACTGTCTGAACCCTAATAGGCATGGAACCACAGAATTTATTCCCGAATCTATTGGACAATTCATGAATTTATGGAAGATTTATCATGTTCTAGCATGATCTCTATTTTTCCTAAACAATTTTACAATAATTTACACAAGCATGGGAATAGTCTCAGAAATTTAGAACAGGGACTGAACCTCACATGCATAATCCTCACAAATTAGGGCATTTAGACTTGTCCTAAATCATGCTACCATGGTTTAAGTGGATTAAAACTCATCACACATGTATCTTCATGAAATACTTAAGTCCTATCATTCATGATAATCCATCCACACACCACGTCCATCACATCAACAATATACATAGCATATAAATGGTTTACATTATATCCTCACCGCGAAGCATATCGAAAATAATCGTATAGAAGGGCAGAACAGCTTGCTGTTATGCTCAGATGAACTTGGCGGCGGTCTCTGGCCGCTAGTTCAGTGTCAACGGCCTAATCGATGGACGCTAAGCATGATCTTAGCATCAAGGGACATTGGCGTTGATGTCAGGTTTGTGCAGAACACAGACCCGAGCTCCAAAAATGGGGTGAATGTGGGGGTCTAGGACACGAGGGAAAATTCATAAAAATTGTAAAACCATCCTAGACACATATAGGGACGTTATGAATAGGGTACTTGCCTTTAGAAAAACACACCAATGGATCTAGGGCTCGGTGAAGCTCTCCTTGGGCTGTCCCAAGAAGCTCTTAGAGACACTTTACTCCGGGTTCCTGAGCAGTCTCCACAGCAAGCCGAGGTCGGGAAGGCCTTCCTCGTCAATCTAGCAAACTCCTTGAAGCAGCAGGTGGCCGGATCAAGCTTCAGAAGTTCGGATTTTGGGTTCCAAAGTGGGGGTTTTCCTCAGTTCAGAAAGTAGGGTTTCTTCTCCTCTCTTGCAAAAGGGTAAAGAGAAGGGTTGTGGAACAAATTCGGGTTTAGATATATGGGAGAGGCTTCTCTCCCACGCACAGAGGTGACATGATGGCTCTCAGACCGTTGGGAGACAGCTCCCCAATGAGTGAGTTGCCTTGGTTCCGGAATTTCTGGCTCTGCAACGCATGCAGGTCAGAGAAATTGGCGTCCACGTCGTTGGACGCTGGGATTAGTGTTGGCGTCCATGGGGTTGACGCTGACACCACATCGACGGCTATGGGATTGACGCCAATCTGGCCTTCGGCCAGAAGTCTAAAACATGCAGAAATCCATGCACATCATGTACATATACATGTAATATCCATATAGTCTTGTGCACACACTACCATCAAGCAATACATACATTATTTATACTTAAATTATACACATACACACACAAGTATAGTAATTACTACATACGTAGATACATACATACGTACATATACGACACGAATTATTTACATGCAAGAAAATGCAGCAAAATTCGAGGGCCTTACTTGGGCAGCATGAAGTCTATGCTAGCTGAGATTCTGAAGGCAGTTGGAGCTCAAGCTCCTCCTCCTCCTGCACCTCCTGCAGATCAGAACTTGGATGCTGATACTTCCAGGCCATCAGGGCCGTCAGTTCCTGTGTCCGAGCCATCAGGGCCGGCACCAGCAGCAGCAGCAGCAGCAGTAGAGGCAGAGGTCAATGAGCAAGGGCCATCTGGGCCAGCTGAGCAAGTTGAAGGGCCTCCAGGGCCAGCTGAGAAGGTGTCAGGGCCATTGGAGTCTGAACCTGTGTAGACAGTGGTAGAAGAAGAAGTCTTGGCACCTAAGCCCCCAGCTCCTTCTTTTTCTTCTCACACACCTGTTCCTCCATCTCCACCCTCAGCTTCTACAGCACCTCCTGCTCCCCAGACCTTCAAAAAGCCTCAACCCAGACCCATTTCCTCTCCAACACCATTTCCTTCTCAATCTACCTTTTCTCCTGCCTCTTCCACTCATATTCCTCCACCTCCATCTATCTTTGAGGTTCCTCCAGCCTCAGCATCAGCTGGAACCTCCTCCTCTGGTCCCTCATCATCAGCTGGAGCCCCCTCCTCTGGTCCCTCATCATCAGCTGGACCATCTCCTCACACCTCTTCTCCTCCACCATCCCTTCTTCATCCTCATCCTCCTCCCTCCTTCATCACCATCATTCCAGAAGGAGCTCAAATTGATGGTCCCTATCTGAGCCCCATCAAAGACGAATTTGGGGACACTATTCTCGGCTCTGTTCTCAAAGTTGGCCAGCATATTCATGTCTCTGATCCCTCCTGTCCTCCCTCTAAGAAAAGAAAAACCTCTTCATCTTTTAATCCGTTGTATCCTCCCTTGTGATTTTCTATCACAGAGGTCACTAAAAACAGGCCTCTCTACAGGGACTACCTCATCAAGGTTGTCTTTGCCACCCTCTTCAATCTACCTTTCCTCAACCTTTCTGACCATCTTCAAACCATCCTACCTTACACCTCTCTTACCAAGGTTGTCAAGGCCAAGATCTTCTCTTCTGCTCAATCCCTATCTGAAGAAGAATGGGCACGCTCAAATAAGGTCCTCTACAACAAGTTTCTCTCTGCTAGATCTGAAGTGTTTCCTCCCAGGGATCACTCTCTCACCTTGTCAGAATGGTTTCTGCTCCACCATAACAACTCCTGGGCTCCCTTCATCTAGAAAGAGATCAAGATGATAAGGCAATTCAAGCTGTTTAATGATTATAGGTATCTTCATTGTTTACCTGAAGTCCAGCTCAGTCAGTTCAGGCAAGCCATCAGAAATCTTGGACCTGAGCTTGGCACTGCAGCAATTCAAGTAGACTTCGCTACTCTTCAGCTGCCAGAGGCTACATATCTTCCTCCCTTCACTCTTTGCTCATGGATACACCAGTGGGCTCAGTTATTTTTGACCATTTTGCGCGAGTGATGGGCAGAATCAATGTTCAGAAGGGTAGTGTGGTAGCTTTCCCCAGATTTATCTTTAGGGAGTACCACCTACGCCACATCCGTGCTGAGATTCTAGCCCCTGCCTTGTCAGAATGTGAAAGACTAACACCTGCAGGGTGGGCCAAGTTCTATCCCTTATCTGCTCAGCAATTGTCGGATACAAATGTAACCTTAGCCAGGGAAGGCCGCCCTCCAATCTCAGCTGCAACCTTTTTGGATATGAATTCCCTCCACCTTGTAAATGATCCTCTTCAAATTTGGGTGGAAAGGTACAAAGTCTATGTCGCCATGCGCCAGGAATTGAAGCATAGGCAGATCTTCTATCCTGTTTCCCTTAATCAGTTTCTTGCTTGTGCTAGCTTTGGAAAAGTCACCTACTACAAGGCATCCTTGGACAGAGATCCGTACAATGATTTCCTTGAAGCTCAGTTGGTCCTTCACCTAAAAAGAATGGCTCCCTCTATGGGACCAAATTATTCTGTTGGCCCTGGACCTTCAAGACTTACTTTGAGAGGCAGGAAGAGCAGGCCTGGGAGATTATTTCTCATTTTGCCTCTCTTTTATCTCCTGCTTATTACTTACCTGTACCTCCTCAGAATGAATAAACTACATTTGCTTATTTCTGCTTATCCTTTCCCTTCATTCTTTGTCTCATATTATCTTTTTGCTTAATGACAAAAAGGGGGAGAAAATACTTAGCATGTCTGAAATACATTCTGCAAATATTCAGACTCTTTATTCATGCTTATTGTTAAGTTTTGTCATCACCAAAAAGGGGGAGATTGATGCTCAATCTGTCCCCATGTAATTTTAATTAATTACATATTTATTTTGGTGATTAACAAAACCAAACAAAACCCTATCAAAAAGTTCTAACACATTCTTCATAAGTCTTAAGTACAGGAAATATACCAAAGTCAAATAAGCCAATATTGGTAAGTATTATCTTTCTGAAGCTTTTATCTTGTCAAGATCATATTTCTCTAAGTCCACATCGACTTCTGTTGAAAGTCACAACGACTTCCTTTAGTGCTATAACGATTTGAATTCATAACGATTTCTTTACTGTGACATTGTTTGATTACAAAAAAATTGTTCTCGCAATGATTCTATAAGTCATCACAACGATTTCTTCAGAACTCATAACGACTTGCCCGTCATAACGATTTCTTAAGTTATCATAACGATTTCTTTAGAATTCGCAATGACTTGCTCGCCGTAACGATTTCTTAAGTCATCATAATGATTTCTTTAGAATTCGCAACGACTTGCTCGCCGTAACGATTTCTTAAGTCATCATAACGATTTCTTTAGAATTCGCAACGACTTGCTCGCCGTAACGATTTCTTAAGTTATCATAACGACTTCTTTAGAATTCGCAACGACTTGCTCACCGTAACGATTTCTTAAGTTATCATAACGATTTCTTTAGATTCGCAACGACTTGCTTTTTGCAACGATTTATTTAGAGCTCATAATGATTTGCTTCGCGCATCGATTTCTTTAAAGCTCATAACGATTTGTTAAGTGTTTCACAATGATTTCTTCGGTAAACACAATGACTTGCTTTCTATAATGATTTGTTAAGTGTTTCACAACGATTTCTTCGGTGAACACAACGACTTACTTTCTATAACGATTTGTTAAGTGTTTCACAACAATTTCTTCGATGAACACAACGACTTGCTTTCTATAACGATTTGTTATGTGTTTCACAACGATTTCTTCGGTGAACACAATGACTTGCTTTCTATAACGATTTGTTAAGTGTTCATATTGAATCCTTCAGTATATGTAACGATTTGCTATGACTCATAACGACTTGGTCAAACTGACTTGATCATAACGATTTCATAAGTAATATAGACAACGACTTTATGGTTTATATCGACTTGACATTTCTCTTATCTCTTAAAGCGTTGAGTAGTCAAAGTCTTCTCTTATCTGTCTGACTGTTGTGCATTTAAGGAAGATAGAACGTATCTCTGCATGCATACAGATGGTATCTTTTCACTATCGTGCATATTCTGTCAAACTCTTTTAAAACAAGCTATTTGGCATTGCTATTTTGGTGAATATTCACATTAATGTTTACTGACAACAAGAGACAGCCTAGCTGTCTACTGTTCTAGCATTTAATATGTGCAGGGTCCTAAAGACATTTGTCATACAACGTTGGACCATATAGATGTCAGAATACCTCATCTCTTTGGGTGCTCAACTGGATAAAAGATTGTTGAAGCTTCCAAAATGTCAAGCAGTCTAACGTTTACTTGGACAAGAGACAACGGATACTCCAACGACAATATTTCAAATTGGAGATATAAATACAAGACAAAAGAGAAGAATAAACATATATGTGGATAACAAGCATCTCACATACAAGCATTCAAATTCTTCTGCAAGAAGTCTAGAGCCAAGAATCTCATTCCTCATCATCTTTAGCTCTTCGCTCTCTGTGCTGTAATAGTATTTCTGAGAGAGCCCGTGTAGTTCTGAGAGTGTGCCTTGTTTAGATCTCTTGCTCTCAGTGCTTGTTGCTTCAGATCTTGGCTTGTAAAAGCTTGATCTAGGGGCTTGAATTCATTCTATTCTCTTTGTTGTGTTTCCCTTCGTGTGTGAAGGAAGACCTGGTGGGATCTAGGGTGCTGTTTCCCTTCGGATGTGAAGGAGGACCTGGTGGGGTATCCAGGGTGTTATTGTTCCCTTCTGGGGTGAAGGAAGTCCAGCTGAGCTGGGTGTTGTAGTGTCCATAGGGGGACTGTACCCTAGTTAGTGAAATCCTGAGTTGTTGCTCAGGGACTGGACGTAGGACTCCTAAGGAAGGAGGTATGAACCAGGATAATTCTTTGCGTTGTGTGATTGATTCTTTGTGGGTTTGTTGTTCATACTAACAATTACTAACCAACATCGAAGATTGTTTTTGTGTATATTTTTACGTTCAGGTGTCACCTATATAGATTTTTTAAGGACCCATTCACCCCCCCTCTAGGCTTGTCAACTGGGCAACAATCCTTACTTGTTCGAGTAATGTTTTAAATCTTTTTAGATGATAGTATTTTAAATGTATGTGTACATTGTGTGGTGAAATTATGTTATGAATTTCGAGGTCGAAATATCTTTTTAGATGATAGTAATGTAACGTCGCGCATTTTTCGGATCCTCGTGGATCGTGTGTTTAGTGCTTGTGGTGGCCAATGTGAGGCCAATGTGGCTTGTGTGCCGTGTGTGTGTGTTTCTGGGGCTTACTGGTCCGACAGTTTTGGCCTACAGTACCATAGATTCCTCAGCCTGTCATTGCGACAGGAAGGTGTGTCGCATTCTTAACGTGACAGAGGTGGCCGTCGCGTTCATGTGGCCGCCTTGGTGTGTTGAGCATCTGCATGTGCGCCTCGTGTAGCGCTCAGGGCAGCGGGCGTTGGGAAAGCGACGCTCAGGTCCGTCGCGACCTGATCGCAACGCCACGATGCATCGCGTTCCGAACCGCAGCAGGTTTTTAAATAACTAAAGCCAAGCAGAATGCACAAGGGTTCTGCTCAGCCAGGGGGAGGAGCTGTGGTGATTTTCTGCTGAGTTTTGGCATCTTCGGTGTGTCGTCGCTGCAGAGAGTCCGGGAGAAGCAAGTGAAACGCCGGAAGATTGCTGCATAACGCGTTCTTCACGAAGGTAGGTGAACTCTTCCTGTTTTCAGGGTGTAAATCGCATGGGATAGGGTTCCAATAAGTTTAATGCATTTCTAACAATAGATACCATGCTTAGGTATGCACAAAAGCATGAAAACGAAGAATTAAGGGTGGTTTGTATGGTGTGGAATGGGCTGTCATGGAGAGAGCCTGGATTAGGGTTCCCGCCTGATAAGGCGACGGGTCCCTATGTCGCGTCCTGAACACGACACAACGATGTGTCGCGTTAAGGATCAGGAGGCGACATGTGTGTAGGTTGCATTATGGATATGAAGACGACATGTCATGGCGACGCCTTCTGAAGGCGACCCAATGGTTTGTCGCGACTTGGCTCGAGAGGCCCTGTTTGTGCATGGTTTACGCATGTGATTATCTGATTATCGTTATCGGTACACTCAGTGTTAGTGAGCAGTGCATTGGCACTTGTGGCGCTCTGGGAAGCGCGTGGTTTTCGAGACTAGCTCACGGGTTATGTAGCTAGCTAGTAGTTTGCTGTGGACATAGTGTTCACACGAGGCAGGTGGGGTTCACGTGTTGTGGACCGTCAGTACACGAGGTTTACGTGAGGTTTCACGTGGTTTGTGTGGTGCGCACGTGGTTTCTGTGTGCGTGTCAGGTAGTAGACGCCTACCGTGGTTACCACTCCAATTGTGTGCCCCAGGTTCCCTGTGAGCCAGGCTGTTAGCTCGGGGCTTTGTCCCGGTACTTGTGATGTACCGTCGAGGTCTGTGTCGTCTGACCTGGACACCCTCACTCCTTAGTTAGAGTTGTACGTCCGGCTGAGGAAAAGAAGACAATGGGATAGTGACTCTTGAGTTTGTTTTTAGTCACTTGTAGCGCGCTCTTAGTTGGGGGTACATACACCAGTTGTCGACACTGGTCCCCGACTAGTCCTTTTCCAGTGCCTCACTCTAGCGAGCCCAGGCCAGGGTCTCTAGAGGTTCCAAGCATGGGCCTGCGACCGTGTGGTCCGCAGGTGGTGGTGTTTAGTTGGTCTCCACAGTTGCTTGTCTTTTTCACGTGGAGCGGCAGCTGGACCTTTCGTCCGTGGCTGCGAGACTGAGAGGTAGACCTGTGTTAGTTTGTCCGAGTCTGTTGCTGGTGTCGCGAACCAATCTACGTGGCTCGAGTGTGGCGGTCTCTACCGTAGCTCGTACACGCGTTGGAGTTTTGCCGTTTATTTATTACAGCTATTTTACGCAGTCGGCTGGCGGTGAGTTTGTTTATAGCTTTAATATCCTGTTTAGTTGTGCTATAAATTGCTAGCATAGTTTACTACTTTAGTTACTTGTGTTTGGTTTGCTCGGTGTTGGGGGAGTTCCCTACTAAGCCAATGACTAGCGAGGCTCACCCCTACTCCCCACAGGCAAGGGCGAGGAGGAGGTTTCTCGGCCGTCGTCCAGTTCGGAGCCACGACGTAGCGGTGTTGGCCCAGCACCTCCAGCAATGTAGCTTTTCTTTCTTCAGTTGTACCTGTTGTACCTCGGGGTATGCCCGAGGCTTGTGTACTTTCCTTTATTTCTTTTAAAGTTGGCTATGTAAAACCTTGTATATTATAAATGCAATGGTGTGTTTCTTTGTGTTTTCACGGACTAGTGTGTGGTATCCCTCGCGAGGCTTCGGCCCGTTCGCGGGACATGGACTCGGGTCAAGCACGTTACCGATTTAACAGGCTTGGACGGGGCGTTCCGTCACACTTACAGAACCAAATTTCTTGAATCTGGGCAGTAACTGTCGATAGGCCAGGGTTGGCTGTCGACAATCCAAGTCCATCTGTCGACAGGTAAGTGTTATCTGTCGACAACTGCTATTTTTTTCTGAAGGTTTGGGTTGTGGAAGCTTGAGGCCTATTGACAGGTGATCCCCATCTGTCGACAGCCACAAGATCAACTTCCAGAAGTGGTTCTACAACCACTCTAAGGGCCTTTTCAATGATACCTACGAATCCACAAATGAATAACAACAAGTAGAAGCACTGGTTTACAACTCTAAATACTACTTCACATGATGGACAAAATAAAACATGAGAAACACAACCTACACACGGGTGGCTAGAGACTTAGGAAAAAAAAAGTACTGGAAGAATAACTCATCTAAACAATGGATACTTGCATTCAATAGGAAGATATCTACAAATACACATGCTAGAACATGTTTACATGAAATGAACACACCGTTCTAAAGATGGTCTACAAGATTAAAGGCAAGTATGTATGTGGTCATGAACTCTTTAGCAAAAGTAGGAGACAAGGGTGAGAGAAGAAGAGAGAATCCTACCTGACTTGAAAGGAAATGATAGTTCTTCTTCTCCCTAACGAAGAAGTCTAAACAGGTACAACGGGTGCAAGTGAAGAAGTAGCAACCCCAAAGAAGAAGCAACAGTAGCTCACGGATGCAGCAGCAACATTACCAACAACAAGCAGCTGCAATAGCTCCAATAGCAACAGCAGCGGCAGAAGAGAACAAGAACAAGAGTCAGTAGGAGCCAATATTGGAAAGGTTCGTACGATGGTTGTTGGGGGGTTTTCATAACTCTCCATGCATCCCATGCAGGTTGACACCCGGCCCCCCATGTGTTGTTGTAAAAACCATTTGGTTTTTACAGCTTACATGTTTACCATGCAAGCCTCAAATCTTACACATAAGGTATAAACGTGTAAACTTTCTATCCCATGTGAAGTGGCTTACATAGCTCCCAACACGTAAGCAATAATTAATCCAAGAAAATAGTTATCATAATTAGGTGACAATTCAGCTGGCCCATTGGACCCCATATTTATGTGTCCTAATGGTGTTCAATCAAGTTAAAATTTCAACCATAAGCTAATGAAAAGGTTTTACAAATTATGGTGATTTTAGTTTAATTTTTAGAATTCATTTTTCTCCTAGCAAAAATTGCCCGGAAAATAGTTGCGTCGACTTAATCTTGAAATCCGCACGTCAACAATTCTGGATATTTATATTTTTGATATCAGCATATGTTTTCTAGAAATTAAGGTGTTCTCGGATTTTATTTTTGTTACAGAATTCTGGTGTCGCCCTATCGGAGCACGCACCTTTGAGTATGACACTAGAATAACATTTATTAATACAAATTAATCCTAAATTATAGTTATTTACATCTCATGATAATAGTTATGTTTAATAATTAAATTATTCACATTTTCTAATAAATGAAATTTTCGGGGTGTTACAACTCTCCCCCACTAAAGAAAATTTGGTCTTCCAAATTTAATACATACGAGTGTAACTACATATAATACTGACTTGTAAATAACTCCGAATACTTGGTTTTGATGGTATCTTCTAGTTCCCACGTTGCTTCTTCTTGTCCTCGTCTCCTCCATTGAATCTTTAGTAATGGAACCTCCTTGTTCCGAAGTTGCTTGATCTTTCGGTCGAGGATTTGCACAGGTCTTTCTTCATATGCCAGGTTTTCTTGTACATCCAGATTCTGATATTCAATAATATGTTCTAAATCATAAACATATTTCCGCAACATTGACACATGAAAGATGTCCTGTACATTGCATAATTGAGGTGGAAGTGCCAACTGGTATGTCATCTCCCCAACTCTTTTTAATATTTTGAACGGTCCAATGTATCTTGGACTGAACTTCCCCTTGATTCCAAATCTCTTGATTCCTCTTTGAGGTGACACTTTAAGGAACACATGATCACCTTGTTGAAATTCCAGCTCTCTTCTTTGTCGATCAGCATAACTTTTCTGTCGGTCTTGGGCAGCTTTCATTCGATCTTGCACTAACTTTGTAATTTCTGTCGTTTCTTGGATCATTTCAGGTCCCAGAATATGTGTTTCTTTTAACTCCACCCAACATAATGGTGATCTACACTGTCGGCCATATAATGCTTCAAATTGTGCCATTTGAATAGTAGAATGATAGCTATTGTTATAAGCAAACTCCATAATTGCTAATTGATTATTCCAATCATTTCCAAATTCTAGAACACAGGCATGACACATATCCTTAATAATTTGATTTACTCGTTCCATTTGTCCATCGGTTTGAGGATGAAATGCAGTATTAATCTTCAGTTTAGTTCCCAATGCATCTTGTGATTCTCTCAAAAAATGTGAAGTGAACCTTGCATCTCTATCAGAAATAATATCTTTTAGAATTCCATGTAACTGAACAATTTCCTTCAAATACAGAGCTGCTAATATATTGACTGACCATCTTGTCTTAATAGCCAAGAAGTGAGCCAACTTTGTAAGTCGATCAATTACCACCCATATTGCATCGTATCCCACTACGTGTTTTGGGTAATCCCACAATAAAATCCATACCGACACTATCCCATTTCCATTCTGGTACTTCAAGAGGTTTTAATTTTCCTGCAGGTTTCTGGTGTTCGGCCTTGACTTTCTAACATGTTAAACATCTAGCTATAAAGTCCACAATTTCTTTCTTCATGTTACACCACCAGAAATTTTTCTTTAAGTCTTGGTACATTTTGACAGCTCCTGGATGGATAGTATAATGTGCTCGATGAGCTTCTTCTAATATTTGCTTCTTGATTTCTAAGCTATCCGGTACACATAACCTGTTCCGGAACCAAAGATTTCCATGTGCATCTTCATTCAAGTCTGGACTCTCTGATTTCCATTAATGTGGGGTCATTGTCCTGTTGTTCTCTAATTTGCTTTAATAGGTCCGATTGTACTATCAAGTTATCAATCATAACCCTCTCTTCTTGTGGTCCAGCTTTCAGACTTAGTGTAGAAAATTCTTCCAAAAGTTTCCATTCCTTGACTTGCAATTGAAATAACTTAGCTATAGGATTTCTACTGAGAGCATCAGCCACTATATTACCTTTCCCAGGATGGTACTCAATCTTAAAATCATAATCTTTCCATCCATCTTCTCTGTCTTATGTTCAATTGATTCTGTGAAAATAAATACTTTAAACTTTTGTGATCAGAGTACACTATGAATTGATTATCATATAGATAGTGTCTCTATAGCTATAAAGCAAAAACTACCGCTGCTAATTCCAAGTTATGTACTGGGTAATTTTTCTCATGAGCTTTAATTGTCTAGATGCATAGGAAATAACTCTTCCTTCTTGCATCAAAACACATCCTAATCCGATGTTTGATGCATCAGTATAAACTTCAAATATTTTTCCTTCTATCGGCAAGGCTAAAATTGGTGCGGATGATAAACATTCCTTCAATCTTTGAAATACTTGTTCAAAACTCTCATTCCATTCAAATGTTAATTCCTTTTCGAGTTAGTTGTGTGAGAGGTGAAGCAATCCTGGAAAAATCATTAACAAATCGCCGGTAATAACTAGCCTTACCTAGGAAACTTCAAATTTCAGTAAGGTTCTTAGGTTGTTCCCATTTCTGAATAGCTTCAATTTTTGAGGTATCTACTGATAATCCCTCTATAGAAATAACATGTGCTAAGAACATCACTTGTTTCAACCAGAATTCACGTTTATTGAACTTCGTATACAACTTATGATCTCTTAACAGTTGCAAAGTAATCCGTAAATGTGCTTCATGTTCTTCTACACTCTTAGAGTAGATCAATATGTCATCAATAAAGACACCCACAAACTGATCCAAATATGATCTGAATACGTCATTCATTAAATGCATAAATGCAGTAGGTGCATTAGTTAATCCAAATGGCATCACTATAAATTCGTAGTGCCCATATCTAGTTCAAAAAGTTGTATTGTGGATATCCTCTTCTTGAATTCTCAATTGATGATACCTGGATCTAAGATCAATCTTTGAAAAATACTGAGCTCCAGAAAGTTGATCAAATAGATCATCAATCCTAGGAAGCGGATACTTATTTTTAATCGTTAACTGATTCAATTGTCTATAATCTATGCATAGCCGTATAGTTCCATCCTTCTTTTTAACAAATAACACTGGAGCACCCCAGGGAGATGTACTGGGTCTAATGTATCCTTTCTCTATCAATTCCATCAATTATCTTTTTAATTCCTTCAACTCTTCCATTGACATTCTATAAGGCGTTCTTGAAATTGGTGTGGCTCTTAGTACCAATTCAATTGAAAAGTTTACCTCTCTATCAGGTGGTAAACTAGATAATTCTTTCGGAAAAACATCAAGAAATTCTTTTACTACCAGAATATCCTTCAACCCAGTGGTGTTCTGATTTATTAATGTTACATAAGCCAAATACCCTTGACAGCCTTTTTGTACCAATTTACATGCTTTAACTGCCGAGATTATGGGTATTCTTCTTGTATGGGGTTTGTCAAAGGTCATGGAGTAAGCTTCCTTTCCCAGAAAGGTTACTTGTCTTGATTGGCAAGTTAGATTTGCATGATGTTTAGACAACCAATCTACCCCAATGATTACGTCATAATCCCACATCTCTAGACATATCAAATTACCTGGCAAATTATGTCCTTTGACTAAAATTTGACTGGCAGGGTAATATTCCTTAAGTTTCTTACCCTCACCTAAAGGAGTAGCAACCTCTAATTGTGTAGGTAATGGGACTGATTGCAATCCCAAGGATCTAGTAAACTCACAGCTAATGAAGGAATGTGTAGCTCCTGAATCAAGTAATACATATGCGGGTTTTGAGTTTACTAGTAATGTACCTTCAATAAGTCTGCCTTCTTGCAGAGATTCAGGTTCCACTTCCTAAATGGCTTGTAAACGTCCTTGCTTGGCTTGAGGATTCGGGTTTGCTGGTGCATTCTTTATCATAGGACAGTTCGGAATCTGATGTTGAGTACTTCCACATCGGAGACAAGCACCCAACCTACGCCAATAGTTCTCAGTCTTATGTCCACTGAGGTGGCAATGCTTACACACATCCTTGTTTCCAACTGAAGCTTTCCCAGCTCTCTTAGTGGTTTGTTGAACCTTAGGGGAATTCCCCGACTCATACTTCCTCTTATGATCAGAAGAACTATCACCAGACCTTCCTCTAATCTTCTCCACGGCATCGTTAGCAACTTCTAATGCCAATGCTCTTTTAACCATTTCAGAATATGTGGTGATCAAGTGAGGTGTTAGTTGCATAATGAAATTTGGATGCAGACCATTCACAATTCTCTTTGCTTTCAGTTTCTCTGTGGCTATTAGATGATGAGCATACTTGGATAATCGGGCAAACTGTGCCTCGTACTCCGACACCAACATTCTGAGTTGCTTTAATCCAGCAAACTCATTAGCTTTTCTCTCCTAAACTACCTCGAAAAAGTATTGATGATTAAAAAACTCCACAAACTCCCAACCAACCTAGTTTGGGTCCTCTAAAGTAGACTCCACTGTTTCCCACCAAGCTCGGGCATCACGATCTAACTGAAATGTTGCTAAGCGTATCTTTTCTTCCTCTATACATCAGATCACTTTAAAAATTCTCTCAATATCTTTTAACCAATTCTCAGCCTCATCCAGATGCGTGCTGCCTACAAATCTCGGAGGATCTAGACTTCAAAAGTCTTTAAAGAAACTTGTTCCATTATGACTATTGTTCTTAGCCACAGTCCTCATTACCCGTGTCAAATCATGCATCGAGCTTTCCATCTTCTTCCAATTTGCATCACTTCCATCCATGATTAATTTGAACAAGTATCTGAGACATCCAATAATGCATACATTAATTCCATAACCAAACCACGCTTACGTTCATTTCATACAAACTTCAAGAATCACATAACACACCACTTTTAATTAACTAGTCAAAATATTTACATTACATTAACATTCCTATTCATAAGTCCCATATTATTTAAAATAGTCCTAATAAGCCGAAATAATTACAACACATTAACATCCTTTAACCCTCTCTTCACATATACAAGTAACTTATATGTACAATCACTACTTAACAAAAAGAGAGGTTACAAAAATGAGTTCCTCATTTCAAGCTAACTTCAAGTCTGTACTGCAGACTCCATAAATGGTTGCTGATCACCCCCAGACCCATGGTACAACTCCCTTGCTGCTTCAGAAAGCACTTCCCAATAACCTTCAACTTGGTGGAGCAGCATGTCTTGTCCCAGCTTCTAACTGTCTAAATTATTCACAATCTAGGTCATGGTTTCCAAAGAGGCACGGGGATTTCCTGCCAAAAATGCACCCGCAGTCAAGTTCAACACTTCCTCCTTGATCTGCACGTATGCTTCCTTTTAAGCATGAGCATACAATTCCACATCTTGGCAGAGCATCTCCATTGCTGCCACCAGCCGTTCCTGAGCATTCATGTCCATGTTGTACCAAATAACAAGTTAAGTACCTACGTAATAAAAAAAAAATCAATATTACCTTTATAACTAATCCCGAGTTTCTATCCCAACTCACTTGTCATTCCCTAGGTTTTATAGAACCTAAGGCTCTAATACCAAATTATCTGTCACGTCCTAATAAAAGTCTATTTATCAGAAATGACAGAAATCAAACACAAGAAATAGAACTTATGTTTTATTCATCTAATAATAACATTGCAGAAGCGTCATTACATAATACTCCTCGTTACAGTCTATAAGAGGAGCAAGGGAAAAGGAAACTTAATTTACAACTCATTACTACATTACTAAAGAAAAAAAAAAACAAAGTCGTTGAACTTTTGAGGATTGGATGTCCCACTCAGCACACTTCCCCCATTAAGCATTACCCTCTTCTTAATCACCTGAAATGGTAGGATTATGTGAGCTAACTAGCCCAGTAGGATTCAATTCCTCCAATAAAAGAGGATTAAGATATTCAGAAATCAAGATAAGAGACCTGACTGTTATCAACACTGAATGTCAAAGATGATTGAACAAGCATGTCAACTAGACCATAAATGTGGAACATAAGTACTGAAATACGAATACATGGTCAGGAACTCATGATAATATTCATGTTCTGATTCAAATACATATTCACACATGAAAAGATAACATGATGACTAATCAAACTTGTATTGATGCAATGCTAAACATCCACAGATCCTTTATCGTTCAGTAAGACCTGTAAACGAATTCGGGTGCTCCTCTCAAGACTGGACCAACCCTATTTGCACAGGCATATATCTCAAATGAGTCCAGCGACCCAATAATTGTCATCACAAGTCATTCATAAGAAAATATGGTACTCAAGTAGTCAAGCTCTCATATAACCAAAGTTTATGAATTAAGGTCAACGAACACAGGAAGTTGTAACCAAATAGGAACTAATTGTACTTGGAGACTTCAAGGATAATCCAAAGTAGGATATGGAAAACAATTGGATGACCTCTCTAGTGACATAATGGTAGAAACCCAAGAGAATGAAGGAGGCAACTTGCTAGGCTAACAACATGAAGTATCAACAAGAGATTGATCAAGAACATGTGCTGGAAGACTGGACAAGACAGTGCATGTCAATAGCCAGGAAGTGGCTGTCGATAGGTGCAGCCATCCAAAACAAAATTTTTGGAATCTGGGCAGTACCTGTCGACAGGCCAGGGTTGGTTGTCGACAGGATAGGTCCATCTATCGATAGGCAAGTGTTATCTGTCGACAGCTGCTGGTTTTTCTGAAGTTTTGGGTTCTGGAAGCTTGAGGCTTGTCGATAGGTGATCCCCATCTGTCGACAGCCGCAAGATCAACTTCCAGAAGTGGTTCTACAACCACTCTAAGGGCCTTTTCAATGATACCTATGAATCCAAACATGAATAACAACAACTAGAAGGACTTTTTTACAGCTCTAAATGCTACTTCACATGATGGACAAAATAAAACATGAGAAACACAACGTACACACTGATGGCTAGAGATTTAGGAAAAACAAAGTACTGGAAGAACAACTCATCTAAACAATGGTTACTTGCATTTTATAGGAAGATTTTTACAAATGCACATGAAAGAACATGTTTACAGGAAATGAACACACCGTTCTAAAGATGGTCTACAAGATTAAAGGCAAGTATGTACGTGGTCATGAACTCTTTAGCAAAAGTAGGAGACAAGGGTGAGAGAAGAAGAGAGAATCCTACCTGACTAGATAGGAAATGATAGTTCTTCTTCTCCCTAACGAAGAAGTCCACAACAGCAAATGGAAACAGGTACAGCAGGTGCAAGGAAGAAGTAGCAACCCCAAAGAAGAAGTAGCAGTAGCTCACGGATGCAGCAGTAACAATACCAACAACAAGTAGCTGCAATAGCTCCAATAGAAACAACAACAGTAGAAGAGAACAAGAATAAGAGCCAGCAGCAGCAAATATTGGAAAGGTTCGTACGATGGTTGTTGGGGGGTTTTTATAACTCTCCATGCATCCCATGTAGGTTGACACGCCGGCCCCCCATGTGTTGTTGTAAAAACCATTTGGTTTTTACAGCTTACACGTTTACCATGCAAGCCTCAAATCTTACACATAAGGTATAAACGTGTAAACTTTCTATCCCATGTGAAGTGGCTTACATAGCTCCCAACACGTAAGCAATAATTAATCCAAAAAAGTAGGTACCATAATTAGGTGATAATTCAGCTGGCCCATTGGACCCCATGTTTATGTGTTCTAATGGTGTTCAATCAAGTTAAAATTTCAACCATAAGCTAATAAAAAGGTCTTACAAATTATGGTGATTTTAGTTTAATTTTTAGAATTTATTTTTCACCCAGCAAAAATTTCCCGAAAAATAGTTGCGCCGGCTTAATCTTGAAATCCGCACGTCAAAAATTCTGGATATTTACATTTCTGATATCAGCACATTTTTTTGAAAATTATGGTATTCTCAGATTTTATTTTTGTTACATAATTCTAGTGTCGCCTTGTCGGAGTGCGCACCTCTGAGTACGACACAAGAATAACATTTATTCATACAAATTAATCCTAAATTAAAGTTATTTACATCTCATGATAATAGTTATGTTTAATAATCAAATTATTCACATTTTCTAATAAATGAAATTTTTGGGGTGTTACAACTGTAAGACCCAAACCCCTATAAATATTGGTCGTCTCTGTAAAGGGGGAACTTTTACTCAGCTTGGATTTTGTTGGGAGTTCAAAGAGAGAAATGGGAGAGACTTTGAGGTGAGAAATCTGATGATGCAGAAGCTACATCGACGTTCTTTGGCAAGAGGAAGGCTCAACAGAACGTGGAGAGGCTCTTCCTTGGTGAGGAGATCATCTATTAAGGCGTAAAGGTCGAATTAAGCTGGAGAAGATCATCTCTTTGGCTTGGCCAACGAGGGCTTCATCTTCTAAATTTGATCTTCAGGGAGTTTTTCTGAGGCAGGTAACTTAGGGGTTTCATCCCTCTGCCAATCACTTAGGGTTTTATGATTTTTACCAAATTTTCTATAGTGTCCTGGACCCCCAATTTCCCCTTCTCTTTGATTTCGGTCTGCACTTTCTGCACATAAGAGATTGACGACAACATCCATTCCACCATGTTCTTGGCTTGATGTCGAGCAACATTTCCACTAACAGTCTTGACGACAATGCCTTTGTCGTCAGGTTCCTCAATTTCCAAAAAAATTATTTTAAGAGCACGTGTTATGATTTGTTTTTGGGATTTTGAGTGCATGGCTGGATTTTAGGGTTTTTGCCATAACATGTACATATTGTGGAGCAATTGATGAATTTTTGGTATTTTCTGAATATTCTTATAAATTATTAGAATTTCTATTGATATTAGATATGCATGTTATGTTAGATTTAATTCGAAAAAAATAGGTATGTTATGAATCTTTGTCTCAGTATTTTTCCATGGATTTAGGGTTTCTGTTAACATGTTTTTAAACCATTCGATTCTTCAATTTCTTGTTAACCTTATTTTTATAGAGCCATCATGTTAATTACCTAAAAACTCTTTAAATGTTAAAAATAGGTATAATATTCCAAAAATTATGAAGAATTTTTTATATTTTATGTTCCCTATATATGCTCGGTGGTTAAAATTTGAGCATGTGCTGACATCCATAACTATTGTTTCTAGTTAGAAGCCTTTAATGACCATGTTAAGCATGATTAGTTAAAAGTGATGATTTTCTGGTGATTAGTACCATGATTAGGCTCTATTAAGCATGTATTATTACTGTTAGATAATAATGATTATCTTTGTAACCTGAAATATGTGTTTAGGTTTTAAGTATGTGAATAAGCCACTAACTGCATAAGAATTGTGTTAAATAAGTGGTTAATGTGATAAAGTGATTAATGTGCCAATTTTGACACTGTTACCATAGAAGGTTGTGGAGCCGTACTGTAGAAAGTCCCTATGAGAAGGCTCAATGTGTGTGTGATATCTTGTGGGCATCAAGATGAAATCCTAGAGGCAGACAAGTACCACTGGTTAGGGTGGAGAGTGTTTCTCCCAGTTTTGTGCAGTTTACCAAGATTCATCATTGTGTTGCCTAGGTTACGTGTATGTGATATGTGTGTGATAGTGTCCTTCTTTATGGTGGTTTGGACTGTGTCACGGCGAAAATATGTGAAAATAAGTGTGAATGTGCAATGTGATCATGTGAACGTGATGTGTTAACATAATACAATGTGAAATAATGTGAAACCATGTGATTAAATTCTATTTATGCTAAAATAGCAAGCAAAGAGTAAGTATTTGTGGTATATGAATGTATTTAATGATAAAGATATCATGTTAGTATCATGAGTAGATAAGTGCTAAATTTGATTATAGGAATATGTGGGAATGTGTCATATTTATGAATTATGCTAACCAATATGTGCCATATGAAGTTCATGTTTAGTTTGTATGTTAAAGCATGTTTATTTAGTACTTGCTAATAGCCATGCGGATCATGTGATAGTTTACTTAATGCATTATACTTGTGTAGAGTGTATATCTTGCTGAGTCTATTGCGTAGACTCATTCTTGCTTAAATATACAGGTGAGGTATGTGTTCTAGAGATTGAGGAGGAGATAGTGAGGAGCGACTCTGAGCATGAGGAGTAGTTGCAGCTTAGAGGGCTATTCCTATAGCTTGTACTTTTCTTTTTGCTTAGAACGTGAGACATTATTGTATTGTGTTGAGAAAATGTTGGTCCTAGTGGTCTTAGGTGGTCTTAACATTTTGAAAGAGCTGCTAGATTGAGGGGGAGTGTTAGACTGAGGTCTTTAAGTCTTTAAATCTTTGAGCTTTTAAGTCCTCGAGTTACGTGTTATATCAAGGATACAAAATGATGTGGGACTTTTGAATGTACTATTGTCTTTATTGAAAATCTTATAATTGAATGCATACTTTTTGTATGTGTCATTTGTCATTTTACATTTGAATCGTGATGCTTTTCTCATGAAATTGTCCGAACTTGTTTAACATAATAATCGTCTAAATTGAGGGTTGTCATCATCAAAAAGGGGGAGATTGTTGAGTAATATGTGTGTATGTTGTTTTGATGACAGAAACCAAATGGCATTATCATACTTTGATTTACAAATATTGAATGATGATATCTAAGTTGAAGTTCCTCTTTGTGAAGTTCGATATATGATATACTTAAGTGTGCAAAAGATCAAGTGAAAAATTGTGAAGAAGAAGAGTTAAAGCTACAATTGTCAACAACTGAACAACACTTATTGACAACTAAGGACAAACTCTAGAAACTCAATTCTGGAAACAGAAAATACAGCGGTAGTTGTCGACAACCAACAACCATGTGTTCACAACTAAAAACTACTTGTCGACAACAAAAAATTGCATGTCGACAACCAAAGGCTATATTCAGAAATGCAGTTCTGGCTAGGATCGTAGTTTTTGACAACCATCAATCATCTGTCGACAACTATATACTCTCTTCCAGATTTCAGTACTTGATGAAGAACTTGAAGTAGCAGTTGTCAACAACCATGGTGTGCCTGTCGACAACCATAAATTGTGATGACCAAGCATGTGAGGGACACGAGGCAATTATTAGGGCATCCTTTTCTTGTACACACAAACTATCATGTACGTGTGAGATTAAGGACAAGCTTATAAAAGGTACATCTTGTCCCATATGGTAAAAGAGAGCCCACACAACTCAAAAAGAAAGTTGCAGGTGTAGTCACAGGATTTGCTCCCCAAAGATGATGATTAGAAGTTAAAGAAGATCGACCGTGATCGCCACCAAAGCAGTTGCAAAACAAATATGTGAAAGAACACTTGCTAACTGCCTTGGAAAAGGGAAAAAATTGCAGAAAGCGTACCTGACTCTGTGAATGCGACGATGGAGCCGTCGCCTTCCTTGTACCGGAACGCGCCGCACAATCTGTCGCCTTCCAGATTGCGACACCTAGATGGTCGCCTTCTGCTTTAGAGGATGAAGACCGTGGGTTCTTTCTCTTCCTGCTCCTCATCCGGCCAAGGGGTAGGAGCCTCGTGCTGCTACTATCTTCTAAATCCTGCCGAGAACATCAAAACAAAGGAAAATCCATTAGAGAATTCGTTTATGAAGAATCCATCACAAAAACATGAATAAACATGAGCTAATTGGAGGGAACTCACGTGGGGTGGGGTTTTAACCCCTTTGGGTGTTTAAAAACGGTGTGTGTGGAGTGTTCTAATGCAAAACTATGGAAAAACAAATCTATGCATGCATGAATGAAGAGAAAATTGAAGGAAAAGGGGAGAGAGAAAGCATAGGCTGGGAGAAAACACCCTGGGGGGCACTTCCTGGTCGTCTGGGGGCGAAGGACTCTTCTGAGAAGTTGGAGCACCTGGGAGACGAAGACCTAGCAGCCGACCTTGCCCTAAATGGTGCTGTATGGAGAGATTTATACCCCGCTATTCCTGAACAGGCTGTGAGAGGAATAATGGGTAAGGGCTCGAGTTTAGGCAAGCATGCTCGCGCAAGGGCAAGCAGAACTCGGAAAGGACTCATTAAAGAAGGCTCCCTCAAAATTTGGAAGGATTTGAACACCTCTAGTCAATGAAAATCCGAAATATTCATGAATAGAAAGTACCCAAGTCAAGTTAGGAAAGGGTACGTTGCATGGAAACGAGAACGCGACAGCCTTATGGTCGCGGCCAGGTAGCGATGCCTCGATACATCGCTTTCTTTACAAGGAAAGCTTTTGAAGTTTTTTCTGGCGATTTTTAAGGGAATAAAAATGCTAATTAAGAACGCGACGTATCGAGGTGTCGCCTTCTAAAGGAAATCGATTCAACTGTGAGGCAAATCGGTATATGGCCAGTTAGCGACATAAAGACCATCGCCTTTATGAACAAGAACAAGACAAGAAACCTGTCGCCTCCAAGATCTTTCAGCATATGGCCATGCAAAGTACCCTATCTCCTTGCACGAGTATCTGATTGGCGTACGGCTCGTAGCATTGGACTCCTAACCAAGAGAGCTACAAGACAATGATGAAGTGTGGTTGAATTGACCAGGAAGAACACACCAGGGCGACAAAATAATAGAAATGATACCATGATCGGATAAATCCAGCTTGACGATGATGAGCCAACGTGGGGCATCAATGATATGACAAGGAATTTTACTCGACTTATAGGCCAGAAATGGGTGTCTACAGATTGCCCCTCCTAGATGCCTGCTTTGCAAGGGAGTGGAGTGATAGTGGAGCGGAGATGGCATGAAATTACGATGTAGTGGAATGAAGCGGAATGAGATGAAAAGCGGGCATCAAGGTAAAGAGACACCCATTCTGAACGAATAAGCAGCGAGAATTATCTGGCGATCTTCGAACATTGCTGGAAACAGAATGCGCAGATGGTTCCTATCCGGGACGAACAAAGATCAAAAGAAAAGAAAAGATCAACCTCTTGATTCAAGAGGTACCCTGGCTATCTTTAGCTTGCTGGTTTCGTTCATTAGGGGATAGTGCTGCCCGGCAGGTCGATTCGACTCTGGCCTTCGAGCGATTCACGACTAATGAGTAGATCAGAGGGAAAGGAATTGACTGTTACAATGAATGGGGATGAGAGGAATCCTGAATAGGAACCATATTGGCAAACTGGTCCGAGCAACTAGCTCGAAGAAAACTTCAAATTCGGAATGGAACGAGATTCTTGTCTGCGAAATAAAGAATCTGGTTGAAACATCATTGAGAAGCTGGCTCTAACAAATCACGAAGCATGAAGCTCAAAAAATCCTAGATGATGCATGCTGGGCTAAAAGAAAAGAAATCATAAAATAAAATGCAAAGAAAAGGAGAAAATAACAAATACTCAAGGATAATATTGATAGAGAAAATGAGCAAGGGTCAAGACACTTTGCATCCCCGGTGTGCGATAGAATCCATCGTTCCCGAGTCATACCATCTAACAGCTTATCCAACGATTAACAGTGTGCACTTAGATCATCCTTGTTTTTGGTGAAGGGGAACTCAGATCCTGGAACACACTGAGAACCAGCCGGTCCTTGAGATGATATAATAGAGTAGATACCATATAGTAATGCAGAGGGATTAGGGTTAGAAATACTTACCTGCTTACCTGACGAGCCGTCTTTTTGATTTTTTTTTATTTTTTCTAATTTTCATGAATTTTCCTGCATTTTCTGATTTTTATGGATTTTCAAAAATAAAGAGAAAGCAATAAAGAATAGGATACAAACTCAAAATGCACGCAAAACAATTGGAAGAATTTATCATAAGTGCAAACACATCTTGAAGTGGAAATAATGATCGTGTGAATGCGAAGGAATTAACCAACAACACTCAAACATTGAATGCGACAGTATGACCATCGCTACCTTAAAGTGAATGTGACGATGAGTCTGTCACTACCAGGTGGCGACGTATCGATATGTCGCGATCACAGGTTTTGCGCTTTGAACATAAAAAGCCACCTGAGAACTCTATGTTTGCTTCCCACTTGGACTCCCAAAGCTCTCTAATCTGAGTTTAACTCCTATAGGCCCTTCTCAACCTTCTCCCATCATGAATAGCAGTCCCAAGTGTTTATAAATAGATGGAGAGAGGCCCAAATTCGTAGCTCACACCCTTCCCTTCTTCGCTTCAAGCTTTCAAGCTTCAATGGCCATAAGGAGAGCTCCAAGTGCACTCATGGGTGAGGAGGTTCCCTATGAAGGTCCCAAGCGTGCCCGGACGTCCTATAGCGAGCTCTTGAGGCTGACAGACGTCCCCAATCATCTAAGTAACAATGGGGATGTGAGAGAGGTATGTAACTTGGTCTTTCAATTTTCAGTTATTTTTCAACTCCGAATTTCTTCATTAATGCACTGTCTCCTTCCTCCTCTTTTTTCTTTCTTTTCTTTCTCCTCTTCTCCTCTAGCTCTTCCCCGGCTCCCTCCGATATTCCAAACTCACATGGATCGCACCTATGATTAAAGCCTTACCCATGTATGTGATATGTTTCTTGAGAGAGTGGGGATTGGGGGGTGTGTTGATAGCTGCCCATAATTACCACAAAATATCCTTTGATTGGCATAGCATCACCGCCTTGATCGAGCTATGGCATCCACAGACCCATACCTTCCTCTTCCCAAAATTTGAAGCCACTGTTCTTCTTGAAGAGGTCGAGGCGTTCATGGCACTTCCCAAGACCAAATGGGGAGATGAGCAGAAAATTTGTTACACTGACGAACCCGTCAATCCAAAGCTTATCCTAGGTGAGTTCATGATGGATCCCGGGGATGTCTACGCCATGATCAGCCCTCAACATATTCACCTAGTCCTATTGTCTAAGTGGGTCATATCTCACTGCAAGAACAAGTGCGGGAACTACCAAGAGATAGCCAAAGCCGTGGCCATATGCTTGTGTGGGGTAGTACTTTTCCCATCAGGAGATCACCTCATAGACTATGCGAGTTTGAGTGCCATTAGTGGTGTATGGCGGGGACTCTCTCTTTCTCACGCAGTCTTGGCCTACCTTTATGCAGGTCTCACCTCTGCGGCTACGGGGGGCCGACTCTATGGCTCCATGATCCTCCTAGAGTGTTGGTTGGGAGTGAGGATAAAATTTAAGCCTATAGAAAACCCCACTACTGAGAGTCGAATCTTTGGGTGCCATCCATTGTGCTTTATTGGCGGTGCGACCAAATTCCCCAATCAAGTTATTTGTAGGACGGCGGACAAGAAAACACGGAGTGCATGGCGGTTGTACCTCAACACACTTCCGGTGGAGCACTTCACCTTGGACATAGCAGTGGTACGTGGAGTGGACATCCGGCTTCCTCTCAGGCACGGAATAGACCTACAGCTTGTGAGGAACATGGCGATGGTGCTCTACAACCCACAGAGGTGCTATCTTCAGATCGGGAAGCCGAGGACAAAATTACTTGCACCATCACATCTACCTCCTATGAAGAAGAGATGCTTGGGAGATCTGGAGGACGAGTAGGCTTTGCGGAGCGCCTTGGCAATATGGCATGCTTGTGCCACTCACACACTACCACCCACGCTGCACGAGGAGTGTGAGACATATCAAGCGTACCTCAGAGAGTACAAGGAAATCCAGCCATGTGGGGACCGTGAGCTAGAGAGAGAGAGATGATTGTACTTTTGTGAATTTGAGAGATTTTAACATCTTGAGTTGATTTTTAGCTCTCATTTAATGTAAGCATTTGAAGATAAATACGAATGTACAAAGTTCCTGTGAAAAGCCTGAGAAGGCGACGCATTAGGCGTCGCGGCTAGGAAGGCGACCGGTCAACGGTCGCGACCATTTCAGAAACCGACAGTGATTCTGTCGCGACTACAGGATCCAGGCGGTTTGAATTCCGAGCCCGACATGCCTTTCTCCTTCTCCCTTTCATCTTCTCATCTATCTCTCCCTCCAGCGACGGAGCTTGTCACGTCCTGAGAATTATGCAGCGGATGTTAATAATTATGCGGAATAATTCGAGTCGATATCCCGAGACGTGAACAGTCGGCAAATAAGCCTCTAGCTAGGGCCCAAATGTTGAACTCAATATAAATTGTATTCAAATCTCAACTTATTGTATGGAAAATATTACAGGACTAAGACTCAAATAAAGGGAAATTACACTTTTATTCCTCACTTCCTACTACATGAATCTAACACTCAAGCAAACTACTATTACTAGACTCATAGTTGGAACGCTCATCACTCGGATGCATTCCCATCCTCGACATGCTCCTCCTCTTGAACTTCATAGTCACCTAGATTGGGTAAAAGTAGGAAATGAGCAAACTAGCCCAGTATGATTTATGTCTCAATGTGTGGGCAATGATATAAGTGATTAGCAATTTAGAACTAGGTAAGCACGATGAATGATATGCAAGTACGAATAAAACTCGTTAAAACATGATACATGAAACAAGCTAGAGGGAGAGATCATGATAGAACGAGATCTAGAAGGATATAACGAAATAGAACTAGCAATAGATCAGTTGGTACAAGCACGCAAGATTTCAATTGATGTCAAGAACGCAAGATATCAATAATTGCATTAAATGCAGGATAGCCATATCATGCAAGCAAACAAGCAAGAATGCACGAGCATGATCATGTAACACTAATCAGGCACATAGATGCTAATGTACACCAAGAAAAGATCCATCAAGAATGTACACCAGGACACGTGTATGAGGTTATTGTATCTATCATTCAACAAGCAAGCAAGACTCCCAGCACAGATGCAACGCCAGTAATCATTATACCCCATGGTTAACAGTATATTTATGACTCTCCGTCATTGGGGCTAGACTGGAGCCCTTGGACACTCGCCGTGGCGGATCAGCATCTCATGTAAAATTTTAAATGTAGATACCCACAGTCATTAATAGTGGCCAATGAGAGTTTCAAGATGTAAGCATGTGTAATGTCATGTTCATGATGATGATGAGAACACGCAATAAGTAATTGAACATGATTTCATGTTAACAATGGTCAAGAGATAAATTTGGCAGCATAACGGTACGATTTATACTTTAGTTCAATCTTTACATTAATGGCTTTAGTCTAGATTGTAAATCACACTCACGAGAACAAGAAGAGAAAGGAAGTGCACGCTATCTCCAGGGAACTTCAATGGTACAACCAACTCGTCGGCCATGTGGGAATCCATGATCAGAGGAGGTTTACGGAGGCCTTGGAGAAAAGGTCACTAGTCTATCGACTCGGAATGACCAGTAGAGAGCTTCCAAATTCCCAAGAAATGGCTGCCTAATAGTGCAAGTGTGTAGTGATGTACGCATCTCAATCCACGAACCATCGGTTTTAAACTTGCGGAAAACACTTAACATGATGGCACGAATTGAACAATGCATTTAACTACACATGGGTTTGCAAGATTTTCAGAATAATAATTATCATTTAAAACATGGTAGAATAATGGAAAGGTTGAATTAAAAGTTGCATGAATGGATCATAACATTTAAAGAGCAATTAGAATAACCTTCATGTAATTAAAACTTTTAAATTGGTTAACCACTTTTAAGCCATTAAATAACCATCATGCTATGATCAGACCTAAGACATGTGAATTACGTGCTACAAATCATATTTAAATAGACCTCAGGTATAGTAGTAAGTTCTGTAAAAGAAATAGGTGGGGTTTCATGAAAAATCCTGAGGTCGCGACGGACCCTTGTAAGGATCACGACGGGGTTAGATCAGATCACGACAGTGCCTTGTAAGGATCGCGACAGGCTTGTCTGATATGGCAGGCAGATCGCGACAGGTGCTTATGAAGAAGGCAACATGTCTGTCAGATCCAAATGTCAGGTCGCGACGGCGGTCCGGTCGTGATCAGATCGCGACGGCATTTCTTGTCGCGATCTGCTTGAGAACGCGGCCTATCGATCCGTCGTGTTCTCATGTCCTTGGCCTATGTCTGCCAGAGAAAGGACAGTGCTTGGATTGCGGACCAGACTTTCCTTATTTTGACACAGGGTTGTTCAAAAATTAAGAATAACTTGTACAATGAATGAAAAATCACGAAACCACTTTTAAACTACCCTAGACATGCAAGGGTGCTTCCAGTAAATCGGAATTAGAAAACAATGATGGTTTCGATTGGCTTTAATCAAGTCAAACACAAACGTAAAGCCCGGTGCAACCCGAAAACGTAGTATCATGCAGTGACTCTCTTACCATGCTTATAACTCTCTACCTGTTGACATCTAGACAAAACATTCAACACAAGACATGACGAGGACAACTAGTAGAAAAACTTTCCTGTTGTGGGTTTACTCTAATTCGGTCTTGAATCACATGCAACATATAAAGAACAGGAAAAGCCCTAACAGTGCGCGACTTTGGCAAAACGCTTATAATTCAAAATCTACTCATTGGAATTCAATGAAACTAGTGGAAAGCGAAAGCTAACTTGATGTTTTACACATTGGTATAGGATATGTTAAGTTTTGGCCCGAGAAAACCTACCTTCTGGGTTGAAGAAGTTTCGTTTTTCCAAAAAACTTGTGTTCAGACCACTTGGAGGAAAATGCTTAATACTCTGTGTATACTGCATGGAATTTGGGAATTCAACTTGGGTTAGAACGTAGACTTGACCCTCTTTCCAGGGGTATAGGCCTTGCAAGGTTTGGTTATGGTTTGACTCACCTTTGGTCGATTTCAAGTGGACGGTTTGTGCAGGTCGCAGCAGACGAGAAGGGGAAGAAGATGAGCTTCTTGTGGTCGTTCCACAGCTCCTCAGCCACCAAGAGCTCCTCCACACGACCCTAGCAAGTTCTAAAACTCATCCCTAAGGTTTGGTGAAGAGTATTTAAGCAACCATGGTGTTTAGGAGTCCTATTATGACTAGGAAAGCCAAGTTGCGGTTTTGACATGTTAGTTTTCTATTTTTGAGGATTTCTTCATCCCTTTGACTGTGTGAGGCTTTAGGAAACCTCCCACCATAGTTAGGCACAAATTTGGGTTGCCAAGAATGCATGATTGCATCCCAATTCAACTCAAATTGCCTCTTTCTAATTTCAGCCTATTTATAGTTACGAATTTCTATGCATTTTCTTGCTTCATTTGATTTTTGGGCCAAATGATGTCCATTGGCCCAATTATGATATTGGGTCATTAATATATAATGTTAGAAGTCTCTCCAACATTTTTATTTAATTTATGGTTGCGTCGTATTTCCGTGTTAACAGTTTTCCGACTTGTTTCCTAATTTGATAATCGGTCATAATAACTCTTAAACCTAGCCTAAATGATTTTTATTTACCCAAATTTCTTGATGGGTCATTTGGGATATTATTTGAAGTCCATATATGATTTTTATTTAATTTTCTGACTCATCCAAGTACGTTGATAACGATTTGACGACTTATTTATGAATTACGATAATAAGTCGCAAAACACTTTAAACTTGGCTAATCCAATTTTTCTTGGCACAAATTTCTTTGTGGAACATTTAGTAATATTGTTTAGGGTTGATTTATAATTTTTTACGGAATTTTACGATGTGTTTTGGCACATACGATAATGATACGTATGTTTTAAATACTCTTGTATTATGAAAATTATTTTTATTTATTTATTTAATTTTTTATGTAAGTAAAATTTTCGGGGTGCTACACCCTCCCCCACTTAAGAGAATTTTATCCCCAAATTCATGTATAGAGATTTATAGTAGAAGTGAGGTGTACTTGTGAATAGCTCTGAATATCTTTTGCGCATTGCTTTCTCGGTTTCCCACGTGTCGTCTTCATCCATGCGTTGATTCCATCTAACCCTTACCAGTGGGATGATCTTGTTCCTTAATTGGCGCAGTTGCCAGTCCATGATCTTAATTGGCTTCTCTTGATATGTTCCGTCTTTGTTGAATTCCAGGAGCTCATACTCTGTGCCATGCCACGGATCCCGTACATACTTTTTCAACATGGATACGTGGAACACATTGTGTATTCCATCCATTTGTGGTGGTAAGGCGAGACGATATGCCACCTCGCCGACTCTTTCAATAATTTTGAAAGGCCCAACGAACCTTGGTGACAACTTGCCTTTAATACCAAAACGTCTGATTCCACGGCCTGGAGACACTTTCAAGAATACATGTTCACCAACCTGAAACTCCAGGTCTCTTCTTTTATTATCTGCATATGCCTTTTGCCTTTGCTGCGCCACTATCATTCTTTCTTTAATAAGCTTTACCTTCTCTGTGGTTTCCCTTATCATTTCTGGTCCTAGCATTTGTTTTTCGCCAACTTCATACCAGCATATTGGAGATCGGAAACTCCTGCCATAGAGTGCTTCAAATGGTGCCATTTGAATGCTAGCTTGATAGCTATTATTGTAGGCGAACTCCACAAGAGGTAAGTCTTCGTGCCAGTTACCTCCAAAATCTAGGACACATGCTCTAAGCATATCTTCAATCACCTGGTTGGTTCTCTCCGTCTGACCATCTGTCTGTGGATGGAAAGCCGTGCTAAAGTTTAGTTTAGATCCCAAGGAGTAGTGCAGTCCTTTCCAAAAGTGGGATGTAAACCTAGGGTCTCTATCAAATACGATAGACACCGGTACTCCATGTAATCTGACTATTTCCTTCACATATAATGCAGCCAGAACATCTACTGACCACTTATTCTTCATTGGCAAGAAGTGAGCCGATTTAGTTAAGCGGTCGACAATAACCCAGATACCATCGAATCCACCTCTAGATTTGGGTAGTCCGAAAATAAAATCCATCCCTATACCTTCCCATTTCCATGCCGGGATTTCTAGGGGTTTGAGTTTACCTGCGGGTCGTAAGTGTTCCGCCTTGACCTTTTGACATGTTAGGCATCGGGCGACATATTCCGCCACCTCTCTCTTCATATTTGGCCACCAAAAGCTTCTTTTCAAATCTTGATACATTTTGGTAGTTCCAGGATGAATGGTATACATGGTCTTGTGAGCCTCATCCATAATCATTTTCTTTCTCTCCACATGGTCGGGTACACAGACTCGATCCCGGAACAATAGTCTTCCATCTTCAGTTAATGAGAAATCTGGCCTTTGTTCTAGATTAGCCTTAATCTCCACAAGTACAGGGTCATTGTCTTGGAGTGTTGTGATGTCCTCCAATAGTGTAGGTTGTGCTCTAACACTGGCAACAAGGCATCCCTTATCTTTGATGTCAGCATCAATATTTAACTTGGCGAAGTCTTCTAATAACTTCCATTCGTCCACCATTAAACTTGACAATGTGATCATTGGCTTTCTACTTAGAGCATCCGCCACAGCATTTGCTTTTCCTGGATGGTATTGAATCATGAAGTCGAAGTCTTTGAGATACTCCAACCACCTCCGCTGTCTCATATTCAAGTCCTGCTGAGAAAACAGATACTTCAAGCTTTTATGGTCAGAAAACACAATGAATTTCTCACCATATAGATAATGACGCCATATCTTCAAGGTGAAGACTACAGCAGCTAGCTCCAGATCATGTACATGATAATTATCCTCATGCTTCTTCAATTGTCTGGATGCATAGCATATAACCTTCCCATTTTGCACCAGCACACAGCCTAGGCCGATCCCAGATGCATCGGTGTATACTTCAAAACTACCCGCAGCAACTGGCAGTGTCAGTACAGGTGCCAAGGTAAGGTGCCCTTTCAATGCCTTGAAACTTTCTTCACAATTATCAGTCCATGCAAATGAATTCTCCTTCCTGGTAAGCTTGGTCAATGGTACAACTATCTTTGAGAAATTTTTAATGAAGCGACGATAATAACCGGCTAAACCCAGAAAGCTCCTAATCTCCGACACAGTTGTCGGCCTTTCCTAGTTCTTTACCAACTCCACCTTAGATGGATCCATAGAGATTCCCTCCTTGGATATGATGTGACCAAGGAAAGACACTTCCTCCCTCCAGAATTCACACTTACTAAGTTTAGCATAGAGTTGATTATCTCTGAGCACTTGTAGAGCAACCTTCAAGTGTTCTTCGTGTTCTTCTTTGGATTTGGAGTAAATAAGGATGTCATCAGTGAACACCACTATAAACTGGTCCAAGTATGGCCTATAGATATTGTTCATAAGTTGCATGAAAGCTGCTGGAGTATTAGTTAAACCAAATGGCATGACCACGAACTCATAGTGACCATATCTACTCTGGAATGCAGACTTGTGAATATCCTCTTCCTTTATTCTTAGTTGGTGGTAGCCTGATCTTAGATATATCTTGGAGAAATATTGTGCACCAGAGATCTGGTCAAACAGCTCGTCGATGCGGGGCAGTGGATACTTATTCTTTATTGTCAACTGGTTTAATTGACGGTAATCAATGCATAGCCTCATTGTCCCGTCCTTCTTTCTGACAAATAGCACTGGCGCTCCCCACGGGGATGTGCTAGGCTTGATAAAACCCTGGTCTAGCAATTTTTGGATCTGTCTTTTCAACTCCTACAATTCAACAGGGGACATGCGATACGGAGCCTTTGAAACAGGGGCTGCCCCAGGGAGTAACTCAATGGTGAAGTTTACCTCCCGCTCAGGTGGTATACCAGGTAATTCCTCTGGAAATACATCAGGATAGTCCCTGGCTATTGGAATGTCTTCTAGGGTTGGTTTCTTCTTTTCAGTTGCCAAGACGGAAACCAGGAAAGCATCACAACCCTGGTTGATCAGCTTAGAGGCCTTTAGGGAGGATATCAAGATAGGGTGTTTGTGATAACGGGTGCCAAGTAGTGATAGAGTTGGAAAGTTTGGTCTTTTAAAATTGACCCTCCTATGGCGACAGTTTACATCGGCATCATATTCAATTAGCCAATCGACACCCAAAATGGCATCATAACCCTTCATGTCTAAATAGATAAGGTCGGCAGGGAGATTGTGTCCTCCAATTATAGTTTCACATTTCGGCAAGTAGTGAGTGAGTTCAGATTCTGAGCCTAGTGGAGAGGCTACAGTGTTCTTGGATTTCAAGGGTACAGGTTTGACAGGTAGAGTTGCAGCAAATGTGGTGGAAATAAATGAATATGCAGCTCCAGTATCAATAAGCACAAATGTAGGTTGCGAGTGTATGAAAATGGTACCTTCCACCATACCCCCTTCCTCTGGTAGGTCAGCTTCTAGGACAGCATTAACGCGTCCTTGACATCGTGGTACATTCAGGGCTTTTCCTGGTTGATCCTTCATCATTGGACAGTCAGGAATACGGTGGTCATGAACACCACATCTCAAGCATTCCCCGAGCTTCTTCCAACATTCTTCAGCTCGGTGCCCTGGTTTATCACAAAATTTACAGTTTTCAACCAACTGCCTACCTTCCACTTTGACTCTCTTTTCTCCACTAACATCTCTTCCGACATTCGGCCTCTTGTTTTGTTGTTGACGTTGTTGTTACAAAAAGTTGGAGCAATATTAGGTGCTCCCTTCTTGACGAAGACCGGCTTGGAGTTGTCCTTGCCCCTCATGCCCTCTACTTTGCCCATGGTGTCTTCTACCAGCTCAGCTCTTTGGACCATCTCAGTGTAAGTTTGAATGTTGTGTGGTCCGAGCCTTTCAATGAACATGGGCCTGAGCCCATCCATGAACCGATTTGCCTTAAGTCTTTTAGTTCTTACCAAGTGTGGGGCATACACAGCAAGACACGTGAACTGAGCCTCATACTCAGACACGGACATTCCTTTCTATTTTAGTGCGGCAAACTCTGCCACCTTCTTCTCCTTGACTCTCTCAGAGAAATACTTTCCCCGGAATATCTTCAGGAATCCGGCCCACTCCAGTTCGCCAACATTAGGCAGGTGGGCCGATGTGGCCTTCCACCATGCTTGGGCATCCTTAGTGAATTGAAAAGTGGCCAGTACCACCTTTTCCCTGTTGGTGCATTGCATGACTTGGAAGATCATTTCTATCTCCTCCTTCCAGCTCTCTGCTACGTCCGGATCAGGGGATCTAGAGAAACGAGGAGGCTTCAAACTCCTAAAATTGCGGTGCAGATCACCGGCTCCATTTCTAACTACAGCAGCTTGATTTCCAGCCTGAACCACATTTTACAGGGCCTGAGTCAATCCAACTACTGTTTCTTGCATAGCTTGCCATTGGTTGCGAGCCATTGCAGTTGAGTGCAAGAGTTTTGAGGGTTCCTGAGAAAAGGATGGAAACCAATTAATGTCACTAGCACGCACTAATGTGTATCAACACACAATCATAATAGGGCCCAAATGTTGAACTCAATATAAATTGTATTCAAATCTCAACTTATTGTATGGAAACTATTACTGGACTAAGACTCAAATAAAGGAAAATTACACTTTTATTCCTCACTTCCTACTACATGAATCTAACACTCAAGCAAACTACTATTACTAGACTCATAGTTGGAACGCTCATCACTCGGACGCATTCCCATCCTCGACTTGCTCCTCCTATTGAACTTCATAGTCACCTAGATTGGGTAAAAGTAGGGAATGAGCAAACTAGCCCAGTAGGATTTATATCTCAATGTGCGGGCAATGATATAAGTGATTAGCAATTTAGAACTAGGTAAGCACGATGAATGATATGCAAGTACGAAAAAAACTCGTTAAAACATGATACATGAAACAAGCTAGAGGGAGAGATCATGATAGAACGAGATCTAGAAGGATATAACGAGATAGAACTAGCAATAGATCATTTGGTACAAGCACGCAAGATTTCAATTGATGTCAAGAACGCAAGATATCACTAATTGCATTAAATGCAGGATGGCCATATCATGTAAGCAAGCAAGCAAGAATGCACGAGCACGATCATGTAACACTAATCAGGCATGTAGACACTAATGTACACCAAGAAAAGATCCATCAAGAATGTACACTAGGACACGTGTATGTGGTTATTGTATCTATCATTCAACAAGCAAGCAAGACTCCCAGTGTAGATGCAATGCCAGTAATCATTATACCCCATGGTTAACAGTATATTTATGACTCTCCGTCATTGGGGCTAGACTGGAGCCCTTGGACACTCGCCGTGCGGTCAGCATCTCATGTAAAATTTTAAATGTAGATACCCACAGTCATTAATAGTGGCCAATGAGAGTTTCAAGATGTAAGCATGTGTAATGTCATGTTCATGATGATGATGAGAACAAGTAATAAGTAATTGAACATGATTTCATGATAACAATGGTCAAGAGATAAATTTGGCAGCATAACGGTACGATTTATACTTTAGTTCAATCTTTACATTAATGGCTTTAGTCTAGATTGTAAATCACACTCACGAGAACAAGAAGAGAAAGGAAGTGCACGCTATCTCCAGGGAACTTCAATGGTACAACCAACTCGTCGGCCATGTGGGAATCCATGGTCAGAGGAGATTTACGGAGGCCTTGGAGAAAAGGTCACTAGTCTACCGATTCGGAATGACCGGTAGAGAGCTTCCAAATTCCCAAGAAAGGGCTGCCTAATAGTGCAAGTGTGTAGTGATGTACGCATCTCAATCCACAACCATCGGTTTTAAACTTGCGGAAAACACTTAACATGATGGCACGAATTGAACAATGCATTTAACTACACATGGGTTTGCAAGATTTTCAGAATAATAATTATCATTTAAAACATGGTAGAATAATGGAAAGGTTGAATCACAAGTTGCATGAATGGATCATAACATTTAAAGAGCAATTAGAATAACCTTCATGTAATTAAAACTTTTAAATGGGTTAACCACTTTTAAGCCATTAAATAACCATCATGCTATGATCAGACCTAAGACATGTGAATTACATGCTACAAATCTTATTTAAACAGACCTCAGGTATAGTAGTAAGTTCTGTAAAAGAAATAGGTGGGGTTTCATGAAAAATCCTGAGGTCACGACGGACCCTTGTAAGTATCGCGACGGGATCAGATCAGATCGCGACAGTGCCTTGTAAGGATCGCGACAGGCTTGTCTGATCAGGCAGGCAAATCGCGACGGGTGCTTATGAAGAAGGCGACATGTCTGTCAGACCCGGAGGTCAGGTCGCGACGGCGGTCCGGTCGCGATTAGATCGTGACGGTATTCCTTGTCACAATCTGCCTGAGAACGCGGCCTATCAAGCTGTTTTGTTCTCAGGTTCTTGGCCTACGTCTGCCAGAGAAAGGACAGTGCTTTGGATTGCGGACCAGACTTTACTTGTTTTGACACAGGGTTGTTTTAAAATTAAGAATAACTTGTACAGTGCATGAAAAATCACGACACCACTTTTAAACTACCCTACACATGCAAGGGTGCTTCTAGTAAATCGGAATTAGAAAACAATGATGGTTTCGACAGGCTTTAATCAAGTCAAGCACAAACGTAAAGCCCAGTGCAACCTGAAAATATAGTATCATGCAGCGACTCTCTTACCATGCTTATAACTCTCTACCTATTGACATCCAGACAAAATGTTCAACACAAGACATGACAAGGACAACTAGTAGAAAAACTTTCATGTTTGGGTTTGCTCTAATTCGGTCTTGAGTCACATGCAACATATAAAGAACGGGAAAAGCCCTAACAGTGCGCGACTTTGGCAAAATGCTTATAATTCAAAATCTACTCATTGGCATTCGATGAAACTAGTGGGAAATGAAATTAACTTGATGCTCTACACATTGGTATAGGATATGTTAAGGTTTGGCCCGAGAAAACCTACCTTCTGGGTTGAAGAAGTCCTATTTTTCTAGAAAACTTGTGTTCCGACCACTTGGAGGAAAATGCTTAATACTCCATGTATACTGCATGTAATTTGTAAATTCCACTTGGGTTAGAACGTAGACTTGACCCACTTTCCAGGGGTATAGGCCTTGCAAGGTTTGGTTATAGTTTGACTCACCTTTGGTCGATTTCAAGTGGACGGTTTGTGCAGGTCGCAGCAGACGAGAAGGGGAAGAAGATGAGCTTCTTGTGGTCATTCCACAGCTCCTCAGCCACCAAGAGCTCCTCCACACGACCCTAGCAAGTTCTAAAACTCGTCCCTAAGGTTTGGTGAACAGTATTTAAGCAACCATGGTGTTTAGGAGTCCTATTATGACTAGGAAAGCCAAGTTGCGATTTTGACATGTTAGTTTCCTATTTTTGAGGATTTCTTCCTCCCTTTGACTGTGTGAGGCTTTAGGAAACCTCCCACCATAGTTAGGCATGAATTTGGGTTGCCAAGAATGCATGATTGCATTCCAATTCAACTAAAATTGCCTCTTTCTAATTTCAGCCTATTTATAGTTACGAATTTCTATGCATTTTTTTGCTTCATTTGATTTTTGGGCCAAATGATGTCTATTGGCCCAATTATGATATTGGATCATTAATATATAATGTTAGAAGTCTCTCCAACATTTTTATTTAATTTATGGTTGCGTCGTATTTCCGTGTTAACGGTTTTCTGACTTGTTTCCTACTTTGGGTAATCGGTCACAATAACTCTTAAACCTATCCTAAATGATTTTTAGTGAACCAAATTTCTTGATGGGTCATTAGAGGATATTATTTGAAGTCCATATATGATTTTTATTTAATTTTCTGACTCATCCAGGTACGTGTGATAACGATTTGACGACTTATTTATGAATTAGGTTAATAAGTCGTAAAACACTTTAAACTTGGCTAATCCAATTTTTCTTGGCACAATTTTCTTTGTGGAACATTTATTAATAATGTTTAGGGTTGATTATAATTTTTACAGAATGTTTTGATGTGTTTTGGCACATACGATAATGATACGTATGTTTTAAATACTCTTGTATTATGGAAATTATTTATTTCATTTTTTTAAATTTTTATGTAATTAAAATTTTCGCGGTGCTACAGAGCTCCTCCTCTTCCTCCTTTCTCCTCCGGCAACTTCCGGCCGGTGATTGTTCATCCTCCCTCTCTCTCTTCTCTTCTCCTTTTTCTCTCTCCTCGCCCCCCCCCCCCCCCCCCCGAGTGGCTAGCGATGGAGGGCGGCGACCAAAGTGGCGATGGTGGCAGGGACCGGCACAAGAAAGAGTCCAAAAGGATGATCCGTCGGCGGAAAACGGACAAAGGTCTGTCCACGGTGACGGAGGAAGCAGCTCCGACCGCCTCTATAGAGGTGGACCCCGTGGAGGCCCCGGGCGAGGAGGAGGCCATCGGCCCCAAGAAGGTAGGTGATCGAAAACCTAGTCCCCCGTGGGTGTGGATGAATGAGCAAGGTGCTAAGCACCTCTGTAGGGCCTTTTGGCCCAAGGTGAAACGACCGGAAAATGAGCATTTTCCATTTCCGGTCACCCTTGTTGGGTTCTCATGTGGGAGAATGTAACAAGTGCTTAAATGTTTTTGATGATGAGCAATACTAATTGATGTTATATGAATGGTTCAAACATGATGACAATGATAAAGACATGAATCAAATGATCAAGTGAAAAAAATGCTCTTATGGTCACTTATGTATTCATTATATCTCATTTAGAATGTCTTTTAATATAGGTGTGAATGTACATAAGACAAGCAACAAAATCCAAGTGCAAAAGAACAAGACAAGCTGCTGGAACAAGTAGCTGTCAACAGATGAATAGTGTGTTGTCAACAGATAATAGTGCACATGTTGATAGATGAATAGTGACCTGTCGACACATACACACAGAAAATGGTTTCCCAGAAGGCCAGTCTTCTGGATTTTGCAAACCTGTCAGCACCTGTCGACAGCAGCAAGTCGCCTGTCGACAGACGGAGTTTTGGGAAGATCTAATGGCTAAGATATGATCTATATTCAGGTGATCCCTTTAAGCACAACTCTCCATGTTTGGACACTCATATATAAGGATCATATGAGGTTATTTTCGCAGCAAGGAGCCACCATATCAAAACCCTAAGAAAAACTCAAGAGAAGAGCTTCTTCCTGCTGCCCTGCTTCATCCCTCCAACCAGAGCGAAGAAGATCCATCTTCCAAGCAGAGTTGAAGCCGGTTCATCCATGGTTCAAGCTTCTCCATCAACTAATCTTCATCCAAACGAAGCTTGGAGTTCTTCTAGAGGACCACCATGAAGAGTTCTTCATCAGGATATACTTCTACATCTCTGAACTCTTCTACTTCTACACCTTTCATATCTTTGTGTGTGTGGTAGTGGTTCAAGCGTTCCTTGTACTTGATCCACGTGTGGATTGTTGTTCTGATTGCGTGTTTGCATCAGACAACATGTGTGGTGTGTTGGTCAGATCAAGGCTAGAGGATATGATCTTTTGTGGACTTGATCTAGCGTGTGTGTGTGTGGTTGTGTCGTTGTGCTCGTGTGTGTGTGTTGTACTCAGTTCTTGAGTAGTGTGTCCTCACTGTGTGAGGGGTGGACGTAGGAGTCACATGGTGTGATCTCTGAACCACCTAAAAAATCCCTTGTGCACTGTGGTTTGACTTGTGGTTTGCATTGTGTTGCACTAGATGCATGCCTAAGGATTTCATCTACAAACTACTTGTTAATTTGTTCACACACATTACATCAGATCAAAGGGGTTTTAATTGAGTAGATCTTTTAATCCAAAGTAATTCTTAAATTGCTTAACTTTACGCTGCAAATCTATTCAACCCCCCTTCTAGCTTTGCCATAACCGAATATCTGATCCTAACAATTGTTATGAGAGCGGGTTTTATGTTCATCGGTTGTGTTTTGGGAGATCTGTCTTTGTGTGTTTAACCGCTCTGAGTCCTAACAATATCTTGCTTTGTTGAGCGGGTTTAAATCTGATTCTAATCTGACTTGATTTGATTGAACTGATTGATTGCGTTTTGATCTCACTCAATATTTTGTTGATTGGTCTAATCATCTGAACCATATTAAAAAATATGGCTAAGTTCTCAAGCATCAAAAATAGACCTATGATAATTGAGTTTGATGACAAGGTTGATAAAATGCAGGTCTCCTCTATGAAAACATGCAAGTCTAGAAAGGAAACGGAAGAAAAATGCTACATGGCTCATGGTAGCTCAAGAGGCTCTTCCCGTTCAGACGACTCTAAAGGATCACATATGTCAGAGCAGTCAAGAAACTCTCAAGAGTCAGGTAAATCCAATTCAGATCCAATTGATGCATCAATATCTAATTATGATTCAGAGGATGATATTTCCTATGATGAATTGATAGAATGCTATGAGCACTTGTCTAATCAATTTTAGAAGGTAAAAGCTCAAAACAAGAAGCTAAAAGAAAATTTTGAGAAGAATGAAATGATAATTGATAATGCTCAAGCATTCTATGAAGAAAATGAAAAATTGGAAAATGAAGTCAAAAACTATGAAATCAAGTTTTCTAAGTTGAAAGAAGATCATGATCACGTGGAATCTGAAAATTCTAATTTGAAAAATGAAAATGAAAAATTGATTGATCATAATGAGAATCTTAAATTTGATAATGATCAATTGAACAAACAAATCTCCAACATGGCTCATGATCACCAAATAAAAGAAAATTGCAATCAACTGTTTGAGGAGAATAATCATCTGAAAAAGAAGATTGAATGCTTGTATCATGACAGACCATTAAATGATGAATGGAACAATTTTAAGAAGAAAATTGCTGACTTGGAAAATCAAATTGTTCAAAGTGAAATTGAAAAGAACAAAATGAGAAATGGTCTGAATGTCATGACAAACCAACTTCAAACTTCTAAAAAAGAAGTTGTTGCATTGAAAGCTGCAAAAAGGAAGAACAATGTTTCAATTGAAAACCAGAAAAAGAAAATGGAAAATAAAAAAAGAGTCCACAAGGTCTCCACACCTCCTCCAGCAACCCAGAATGTTTCAAGGAAATCTCCAACTCCACATCATGCCAAGAGATACCAAAGGGTACCACCTCCTTCTTCTCAATCCAAGGGTGATCAAAGGTACTCTAAAGGATCTCAGAGATTCCAGCAAATGCAATCACACTATGGTAAGCTCCAGTTAAATGCTCAACCCATTTGCTTTAAATGCAATAGGCCTGGTCATCTTGCTAAATTCTGCTGGAATAAAAATCAACACTCTCATAAAAATGTCAAGTTTGTCCAATGCTTTACATGTCATGAACATGGACATTTGTCTAAGAACTGTTGGCATAAGAATCATGATTTTGTGCATGTTCCCAAGCTCCATGCTCATAATTTCATTAATGAAAGAAATACAGCTATTCAAAAAATAAAATCACTTTGGATCCAGAAATCATTGTTGAACTCTAACATTGACGTCATTGCAGAACCCAAGCAAGTGTGGGTCTCAAAATCAGCTTAATGAACAAGTTGAGATGTCTTGGAGCCAAAAATTAGAAATGGATTCATGACATTGGCTGTGCAAGGCAAGAAATGATGGAGAACAAAGATATTTTTTTTTTGAGACTATGATTGAAGACTGTTCAGGTAAAATCTCTTTAACACTTCAGTTTTGAACTGCAAGAATTGAAATGGACTTTTAAGTCGATCTGAGCAATGAAAAATGTGTTTTTGATGCTATCCCCAAATGACAATGCTTCTTAGCAATCGGAGTCATGCTAAATTTGAGGAAAAATGGATCTTTTATGCAGAGACTATTTGGTATATCAAATGGTTAAATGTGGAAGGACAAGTCCGGCTTGTCTGGAAACTATCATTATGCGTGAGAAATATTCTCCGCCAAGTATCAATAGTCTTATACTGCATAAAGACCAAAAAAAAAAAAAAATTCAATTGATCATGTTCATACCTTCTTTTTGCAAATTGCTTGACAAGAACGTGTTTGAATTGCTTGAATACTCATCTCAATACCATGCAAACATTATGGGGGAGTAAGTCAAAAAAAGTTTTTGAGTGAGTTGTTTGAGGGACATTCTTTCACATCAATCTTGCCACATGTGTAATGACCCTCCTTATACCGGTACAGTTACACCAACCCTCATCGGTATAATGAACGCCGCTACAGTGGGACATTTACCGAACAATTGTACAATTAGGCTGAAACATACACAAGTATATATAACACATGACAGGGGAAAATGAAATAACTGGAAATTAACTCTTATTCCATCATCATCATTTATACACACTCTATATAGCAAATGAAAAGTAAAATACTTCATAACTGAGAATTTCAATTATTACATTGTCCACATAAGACTACGCAGAGTCTTTTATTACATACTATGAAAGAAGAAAATACAATGTTGAATCCAAGATAAAAGTCTCCTACTCCCGCTCCGAGTCGCTCCTAACGATCTCCTCGGAAGAAGTAGAAATGTCTGCACCTATATGCCGAAGCAAGAATGAGTCAAAAAGAACTCAACAAGTAACTCCAACCACACTAAACATACATACATCACATGACTTTTCACGTTCTCATGCTACACCATTATCATATAAAGCATGGATTGGATAGTGTTTCAAAAACCAAAACATGATTTCTACACATGCTACACATGATAAGTAATTTATAACAATTTTACATTGACTTAAAACCTACTTTACAATATACTAAACTAAATCTCATTTAACTACATTCACATGTTAAGATAATAACCATTTTAAACATGGGGTTTACACATATTACAAACACATTCCTAGCATGGATTCTATGATCATTTTCACATGGTTAACACATCTACACACATGAATAGATTTCTGTTTTGACATGGATATATCACATTCATATAAGGAATTATCATCTTACATGTTATATCATTAATTCATATTCTCACCTAATCATTTACACAATTTCACTTATCTAGTTCACACTTTCACACACATGATCACATATTCTTAATTATATGCCATGACACATAGTCCAAACCACCTCTAGAAGGACACACATTTGTCACATCACAAACATATCTATCACCTAGACATTTCAGTGATAAATTTTAGTTACTGCGCAGAACCGGGAGAAACACTCTCCACCCTAACCAGCGGTACTTGTCCGCCTCCAGGATTTAATCCCAATGCCCATGGGATATCACACACTATGAACCTTCCCGTGGGGACTTTACCACAGTACAGTTCCACAGCCCTCTAAGGTAGCAGTGTCACCCGTTGGCACATTTACACATTTTCTCTAATCTTTTATCACACACTTAATGCACAATTTTTAACACATCCATTTCATGCTCACACATTTACATACTTCAGTATTACCTAGCATGGTACTACTATTCTCAATATTAAAAAGATTCGAAACAAGTCTAATCATGCTGAAATTAGTAGATTTCATTAACAACCTCATTAACATGTATTAATTGATCAATGCTTACATAAAACCAACACATGTAGTTACTGTCATCATTTCAGTACGGAAATTTAACCACTAATTTCTTACAGGTTGCCCATAATGCATACCAAATTTCGCATTTTTTTGAATTACCCACAATTTATGAAAATTCCAACAGTGGTATTATACAAAGTAAACATAGCCAAACTAACATGGATTTTCATTGTTCAGACCCACAAATCATTCTATACATGGATACTGATAGTCCTAAACATACGTCAATTTCTAGGAATTTAACTATTTTTACATTATTTATCTGAATTTTCGTATCAATAAAACATGCTCACTATTTTACCATTCGTAAAATGTAATAATTTCCACAGATGTCAGAAATTTCCCAAATTTCTACAGCATGAACTGAAACCCATAAACATTTCACAAAAACTTTATGACACTTGGATTCCAGAAATTTCAGACAATTAGGGTATTCCACAGAAATTCATAAAATTTGCACAGCATGATCCAATAATAGTATTTTATAGCATATCATTTTTACATTATATCCTCATACGCAGAAATCCAAACAATAGGTCATATAGGTCAGACATGCACATTGTTGCAGTCTGGCGAACTTGACAGCATGCATGTGGCTGTTTATCAGGTTAACGGCAACAAAGGTCGCCGCCAACTCAAGATCTTAACGGCAAGGCATCCCGCCGTTAAGTTCCGGTCTGTGTAAAACACACACTGAACTCAAGAAACTTGGTGAAATTGGGGTTCTAGGACATGAATAAAAATCCATAAAATACCTAGGACCTACTAGACATATGTAAGAGTGATGTGAAAGAGTTACTTGCCTTGGATAAAATCTCCAATCGATGGATTAAGCCGGAGAAGCCCTCCTTGGCCTAAGCCAAAGAGTCCTTAAAACTCCCTCGATCCGAGTTCTATGTTGATTTCTGCTACACACTAGTGGGGGGAAGCCGTTCCCTGATGTTCAGAGCCCTCTCTAGTCGTTGTAGAACGTCGGATGAAGCCTCAAATCGTCGGATCAAGGAGTTCCAAAGTCAGGGTTCGCACATAAAATGCTAGGGTTTTTGACAAAGAGTCAAAAGGGTTAGATCTTGACGGAGATGGGGTGTTTTATATGGCTAGGGTTGGAGAAGAAGTTGGATAAGGCTGGGTTACTGTTGGAGAACGGTTACCATAACAAGGGGCGAAAATCTCGGGGGCGTTTCAAGATCTGCAACCTCAACAGATCTGGGAGGTTAACGTCAACATCATGGGCCGCCTATTCTGAGTTGGCGTCCATCGATGTGGCCGCTGACTCCCTATAGACGTCAACTCATGTTGACGCCAATAGGTCATCTGCACAGAACTTAAAACTGCTCAAACAGGCACACTTATACACATTCTCACACCAGACATGGTCAATATACATCTCACATATAATGTATACCTTAAATGCAATACTACTCATACCATACAAATAGAATATACATATATATAATAGGTATACATTCATATATTTACAACAATACATCAATTAGTTATATATATATATATATATATATATATATATATATATATATATATATATATATATTCATACATATATCCGTACACACTAGCATCCGTTTTCACACAATTAAACACGTACACAGGAGAGGAAATTCTAGGGCCTTACAACATGTATCTCTTTAAAAGAATGTATGCTGGTGCTTTTATGCTTATGGATGTTCTTTTGTGTGCAAATATTTGGTATCTTTATGTATCTCATTGATTGATTTGCTTGAATGCTGAGTCATCACATGCACACACTATGGGGGAGCAAAAATCAGGATTGGTGAGCGGATTAATGAGGGAAAATCTCTATTCTTCATATGTATTTTTTTTTCCAGCATGAAGTTCCAATTTCTCTCTAATCTCAGCCTTAAATCTGATTTGTCAAAGTTCCTGTCGATAGCCCCCAACAGCCTGTCGACAGATAAGCCTACACAGAATCCAGAAATTGCACCCTGTGTGCAAATGTCGACATTTTTCTATCGACAGCCAGGCACAGTTCTGAACTTCAAATTTTCTGTCTGTCTGTATCTGTCGACAGCCAGCACCACAGTTGTCGATAGACCATACCCTGCCTGAACCTAGTCCTTCACAACTGTTTGTATCTGTCGACATGTTCAAATTTGTTGTCAATAGATACCCATTTCACATCAAATTCTTCATCTTTCTCAACATATTCATGAGTATGATCACAATCTTTGTACAAAGGGAGAATAGGGACTTACTATTCATTGCAACCTTTCATATTCACATAGTATCAAAGACATTGAATTAATCACAATGATTTTGATATAATATTTTGTGCTTGAGTCTAGGTTGTGTCATCTAGAAAACATTGATCAAATCTAATGATTTTAACCTAACTCACTTGAATAACTCCCTTGTGGATTATCATGTTTCTAAAATGGTTTGATAAGTAAGAAGGTTTTTGAACTTAATGTTTTACATTAACCATTGACTTTAAATAATCATTGACCTTGATTGTTAAAAATATAAAAAAAAGGGGAGAAAAGCTACCTATTTAAAACACTCAAAAGTTCATTAAAAGTTTTTGAAATGGGACAAAGGCAGAGCAATGATGAGTATCACTGAGTAACCGGGGACATGGGCATCACAAATGTCTATCTTCGCGTCAAAAAGTCCTTTCATTATCTCTGCACAATAGTATGATGGTCACTTACACTGAGTAACTGGGGATGCGGGCATCCCAAATGTCTACCTTCACATCCAAAGGTGAAAGTGATCATAATTACTACTTTTCCCACATTAACTTGACACAGAAAAAATTCAACGCAAGAAATAGAGTGTAGCCTCCATGCTTTTCCATCAAAGGCAATGTGTTGTTTATTGTTAATCGCACATGTAGATATTACTTTCAAGTACCATCTGAACATCACCCACAAAGGAACATGTTTTTCTACAACTATTTTATCCAAAGGGGTTATCTTATGTTCATATATTCTTGAACGGTGTTTTCTAAATGCCATAACTTAAGATTCTCGAAATATTATCTCTTAACCATTGTAGAATTTTTATGTGTTTTAATACTAGTGTTTATGACATTTTGCAATGGATATAAATCGGTTCTCAACCTTAAAATTCCATTTGAACACTCATACCCCACTCAGATCCTTCACAATTCAGTTCGGGGTCAAGTAGTTCTTTGCTTCATTCTTACCTATGTGTGCACTCACTATCTTTTTGGATGTTGCCAAAAGAGGGGAGAAACATGAATTGTATCAATTGTAAGTTTTGTCATCATAAAAAAGGGGGAGAATGTTGGGTTCTCATGTGGGAGAATGTAACAAGTGCTTAAATGTTTTTGATGATGAGCAATACTAATTGATGTTATGTGAATGGTTCAAACATGATTACAATGACAAAGACATAAATCAAATGATCAAGTGACAAAAATGCTCTTATGGTCACTTAAGTATTCATTATATCTCACTTAGAATGTCTTTTAATGTAGGTGTGAATGTACACAAGACAAGCAACAAAATCCAAGTGCAAAAGAACAAGACAAGCTGCTGGAACAAGTACCTGTCAATAGATGAATAGTGTGCTGTCAACAGATGAATAGTGCACCTGTCGACAGATGAATAGTGACCCGTCGACAGATACACACAGAAAATGGTTTCCCAGAAGGCCAGTCTTCTGGATTTTGCAAACCTGTCAGCACCTGTCGACAGCAGCAAGTTGGCTGTCGACAGACGGAGTTTTAGGAAGATCTAATGGTTAGGATATGATCTATATTCGGGTGATCCCTTTGAGCACGACTCTCCATGTATGGACACCCATATATAAGGATCATATGAGGCTATTTTCGCAGCAAGAAGCCACCATATCTGTCACGTCCCGAGAATTACGCAGCGGATATTAATTGATTAATTAAAGTCGATATCCCGAGACGTGGACAGTCGGAAAATAAGCCTCTAGCTAGCACGCATTAAATGTATAACAACATACATCTTCATAGGGCCCAAATATTGAACTCAACTAATCTTTTATTCAATCTCAACTCAATGTATTCCAAATGGATACTAGTACAAGACTAAGACTCAATAAAAAGGAAAGTACATATATTCCTCACTTCCTACTACATGAATCTAACACTCAAAGCAAACTACTATAAATAGACTCATGCTTGGAACGCTCTTCACTCGGACGCATGCCCATCCTCGACTTGCTCTTCCTCTTGAACGTCATAGTCACCTAGATTGGGTAAAAGTAGGGGATGAGCAAACTAGCCCAGCAGGATTTATCTCTCAATGTGCAGGCAATGATATAAGTGATTAACATTTTAGAACTAGGCAAGTACGATGAATGATATGCGAGTACGAATAAAACTCGTTAGACATGATATATAAAATAAGCTAGAGAGAGTGATTATGATAGGACAAGATTTGTGAACAAGATGACAAGATAGAACTAGCAATAGATCACTTTGTACAAGCACGCGAGATTTCACTTGATGTCAAGAACGCAAGATATCACTTATTGCATTATATCTGTCACGTCCCGAGAATTACGCAGCGGATATTAATTGATTAATTAAAGTCGATATCCCGAGACGTGGACAGTCGGCAAATAAGCCTCTAGCTAGCACGCATTAAATGTATAACAACATACATCTTCATAGGGCCCAAATATTGAACTCAACTAATCTTTTATTCAATCTCAACTCATTGTATTCCAAATGGATACTAGTACAAGACTAAGACTCAATAAAAAGGAAAGTACATATATTCCTCACTTCCTACTACATGAATCTAACACTCAAAGCAAACTACTATAAATAGACTCATGCTTGGAACGCTCTTCACTCGGACGCATGCCCATCCTCGACTTGCTCTTCCTCTTGAACGTCATAGTCACCTAGATTGGGTAAAAGTAGGGGATGAGCAAACTAGCCCAGCAGGATTTATCTCTCAATGTGCAGGCAATGATATAAGTGATTAACATTTTAGAACTAGGCAAGTACGATGAATGATATGCGAGTACGAATAAAACTCGTTAGACATGATATATAAAATAAGCTAGAGAGAGTGATTATGATAGGACAAGATTTGTGAACAAGATGACAAGATAGAACTAGCAATAGATCACTTTGTACAAGCACGCGAGATTTCACTTGATGTCAAGAACGCAAGATATCACTTATTGCATTATATCTGTCACGTCCCGAGAATTACGCAGCGGATATTAATTGATTAATTAAAGTCGATATCCCGAGACGTGGACAGTCGGCAAATAAGCCTCTAGCTAGCACGCATTAAATGTATAACAACATACATCTTCATAGGGCCCAAATATTGAACTCAACTAATCTTTTATTCAATCTCAACTCATTGTATTCCAAATGGATACTAGTACAAGACTAAGACTCAATAAAAAGGAAAGTACATATATTCCTCACTTCCTACTACATGAATCTAACACTCAAAGCAAACTACTATAAATAGACTCATGCTTGGAACGCTCTTCACTCGGACGCATCCCCATCCTCGACTTGCTCTTCCTCTTGAACGTCATAGTCACCTAGATTGGGTAAAAGTAGGGGATGAGCAAACTAGCCCAGCAGGATTTATCTCTCAATGTGCAGGCAATGATATAAGTGATTAACATTTTAGAACTAGGCATGTACGATGAATGATATGCGAGTACGAATAAAACTCGTTAGACATGATATATAAAATAAGCTAGAGAGAGTGATTATGATAGGACAAGATTTGTGAACAAGATGACAAGATAGAACTAGCAAATAGATCACTTTGTACAAGCACGCGAGATTTCACTTGATGTCAAGAACGCAAGATATCACTTATTGCATTAAATGCAGGATGGCCATATCACGCAAGCAAGCAAGTAAGAATGTACGAGCACGATCAAGTAACACTAATCTGACACGTAGACACTAATGTACACCGAGAAAAGATCCATCAAGAATGTACACTAGGACATGTGTATGTGGTTATTGTATCTATCATTCAACAAGCAAGCAAGACTCGCAACGCAGATGCAACGCCAGTAATCATTATACCCCATGGTTAATAGTATATCTATGACTCGTCGTCATTGGGGCTAGATTGGAGCCCTTGGACAAACGCCGTGTCCTGTCAGCATCTCATGTAAAATTTTAAAATGTAGATACCCACAGTCATTAATAATAGTCAATGAGAGTTTCAATAAGTAAGCATGTGTAATGTCATGTTCATGATGATGATGGGAACAAGTAATGAGTAATTGAATATGATTTCATGATGACAATGGTCAAGAGATAAATTCGGCAGCATAATGGTACGATTTGTACTTTGGTTAAATCTTTACATTAATGGCTTTAGTCTAGATTGTCAATCACATTCACGAGAACAAGAGGAGAAAGGAAGTGCACGCTATCTTCAGGGAACTTCAATGGTACAACCAACTCATCGGCCATGTGGGAATCCATGATCAGAGGAGATTTACGGAGGCCTTGGTGAAAAGGTCGCTAGTCTACTGATTCGGTATGACCAGTAGAGAGTTTCCAATTTCCCAAGAAAGGGGCTACCTAACGGTGCTAGTGTGTAGTGCGGTACGCGTGTCTCTATTCACAAACCATCGGTCTCAAACTCGCAGGAATCCCTTGACAATATAACATGGAATAAAACTATGCACTTTAACTAATCATGGTTTGCAAGATTTTATGATAACCCTTATCATTTAAACATGGTAGAACAGTAGGTAGATTAATCATAAATAGCACGAATGGATCATAACATTTAAGGAGCACTTAAAATAGCATTCATGTAATTAAAGCTTTTAAATGGGTTAATCACTTTTAAGCCCTTAAATAACAATCAGGTAATGATCAGACCCAAGACATGCAACTTACACAGTAAATATCACGTTTAAACCGACCTTGGGTATATGTGGTAAAATTTGCAAGAAAACACGTGGTTTCAGGTAAAAATCCTGAGATCGCGACAGGGGCATATAAGGATAGCGACAGGGCTGTCAGGCCCGGGGTCAGGTCGCGACAGGTGCATATGAGGAAGGCAACATGGGGCTGTCAGGCCCAGGTCAGGTCACGACAGGCCACAGAAAGGGTCGCGACGGGTCGGGACCAGAAGGCGACAGAGTGATGTGATGATCGCGAGTGGGTGGTCAGATCAGACAGCACGATCGCGACGGAGCGACTCGTCGCGATCAGATAGCGACGGCACAACTGTCGCTACGAGACCTCTGAACACGGCCTATCGCGCCATCGTGTTCATAGGCTCTGCGCTTGACTCTGACAGAGCAAGAACATGTTCTTGGATTGCGGTCCAGAACATCCATACATTGACATAGGGTGCTTCCGAAATAGAGAAAAAATTGTACAGTGTATGAAAAATAACGAAACCAGTTTTAAAACAACTTAGACATACGAGGGTGCTTCCAGTAAATCAGAATTAGAAAATAAGGATGGTTTCGATAGGCTTTGATCAAGTCGAACACAACATCAGACCAAGTGTAACCTGAAACGGTAGTTTCATGCAGCAATCCTATTACCATGCTTATAACTCTCTAACTAATGATATCTAGACAAAACGTTCAACATAAAACCTGACGAGGACAACTAGTAGAATAACTTTCATGTCATGAGTTTACTCTAATTCGGTCTTCAATCACATGCAACAAATAAAGAACGGGAAAAGCCCTAACAGTGCACGACTTTGGACAAACGCTTATAATTCAAAATATACTCAATAAAATTCGATGAAACCAGAGGGAAATGAAAACTAACTTGATGCTCTACACATTTGGTATACGAGACGTTAAGATTTGGCCCGAGAAAACCTATCTTTTGGGTTGATGAAGTCTCATTCTTCAGAAAACTCGTGTTCAGACCACTGTTTGAGGAACGCTTAATACTCCGTGTATACTGCATGAAATTTCGGCATTCTACTTGGGTTAGGAAGTAGACTCGACCCTCTTTCCAGGGGTATAAGCCTTGCACGATGGGATTTAGGTTTGGCCTACCTTTGATCGGCTTCAAGAAGGTGGTTTGTGCAGGTCGTAGCAGATGAACGGGGGAAGAAGATGAGCTTGGTATGCTTGATCTCCTACTCTCCAGTCACCAAGAGCTCCTCCACACGACCCCAGCAAGTTCTAAATTCGTCCCTAGGGTTTGGGTGAAGAGTATTTAAGTAACCATGGTGTTTAGGAGTCCTATCGTAACTAGGAAAGAAGGGTTGCAAGATTGGCATGTTGGTTTCCTATTTTTGATGATATCTTCCTCCATTAGAGAGTCTTGGCCATCAAGCAACCCCCATAGGTGGGTAAGCACGAATTTGAATTGCTAAAAGTGCATGATTGCATCCCAATTAAACCCTAATTACCCCTTTTTAATTTCAGCTTATTTATGGTTACGAATTTCCATGCATTTTCTAGCTTTATTTGATTTTTGGGTCATATGTGATCCATTGGCCCAATTATGATATTGGGTCATTACTATATAATGTTGGAAGTCTCTCCAACACTTTTATTAAATTTTTGGTTGCGTCGCATTTTCGTGTTAACGGTTTTCCGACTTGTTTCCTAATTCGGATAATTGGTCACCATGTGATGATCACTTGGTTAATCGGATTTTTCGTCGCACGAATTCTTTCGTGGAACCCTTAAGGATAATGTGTGGGGTTGATTTCCCATTTTCATGAATTTTTCCTATGTGATTTAGCGCATACGATAATGATACGTATGTTTTAAAGACCTTGATATTATGGAAATTATTTATTTCTATTTATTCGATTTTTTATATAGTTAAAATTTGCAGGGTGCTACACCCTCCCCCACTTAAGAGAATTTGGTCCTCAAATTCATGTATAGAAAATTATTATGTAAGTGAGGTGTACTTACTTGTGAATAGCTCTGGGTATCTTTTGCGCATTGCTTCCTCGGTTTCCCACGTCTCGTCCTCATCCATCCGTTGTTTCCATCTTACCCTTACTAGTGGAATAACCTTGTTCCTTAGTTGGCGCAGTTCTCGGTCCACGATCTTAATTGGCTTCTCTTGATATGTTCCGTCTTTGTTGAATTCCAGAAGCTCATATTCTATGACGTGCCATGGATCTCGTACATACTTTTTCAACATGGATATGTGGAACACATTGTGTATTCCGTCCATTTGTGGTGGTAAAGCAAGACGTTATGCCACCTCGCCGACTCTCTCGAGGATTTCGAAAGGCCGGACAAACCTTGGTAACAACTTGCCTTTAATGCCAAATCGTCGGATCCCACGGCCTGGAGACACTTTGAAGAATACATGTTCACCCACCTGAAATTCCAGGTCTCTTCTTCTATTATCTACATATGCCTTTTGTCTTTGCTGCGCCACTGCCATTCTTTCTTTAATAAGCTTTACCTTCTCGGTTGTTTCCCTTATCATCTCTGGTCCTAACATTTATTTTTCGCCAACTTCATACCAGCATATTGGAGATCGGCAACTTCTGCCATAAAGTGCTTCAAATGGTGCCATCTGAATGCTAGCTTGATAGCTATTATTGTAGGCGAACTCCACAAGAGGTATGTGTTCATGCCAGCTACCTCCAAAATCTAGGACACATGCTCTAAGCATATCTTCAATCACCTGGTTAGTTCTCTCCGTCTGACCATCTGTCTGTGGATGGAAAGTCGTGCTAAAGTTTAGTTTAGATCCCAAGGAGTAATGTAGTCCTTTCCAAAAGTGGGATGTAAACCTATGGTCTCTATCAGACACGATAGACACCGGTACTCCATGTAATCGGACTATTTCCTTCACATACAATGCAGCCAGAACATCTACTGACCACTTATTCTTCACCGGCAAGAAGTGAGCCGACTTAGTTAAGCGGTCGACAATAACCCAGATACCATCAAACCCACCTCTAGATTTGGGTAGTCCGAAAATGAAGTCCATCCCTATACCTTCCCATTTCCATGCCGAGATTTCTAGGGGTTTGAGTCTACCTACGGGTCGCAAGTGTTCCGCCTTGACCCTTTGACACGTTAAGCATCGGACGACATATTCCGCCACCTCTCTCTTCATATTAGGCCACCAAAAGCTTCTTTTCAAATCTTGGTACATTTTGGTAGTTCCAGGATGAATAGTATATCTGGTCTTGTGAGCCTCATCCATAATTATTTTCTTTGTCTCCGCATGGTCGGGTACACAGACTCGATCCCGGAACAATAACCTTCCATCTTCAGTTAATGAGAAATCCAGCCTCTGGTCCAGATTAGCCTTAATCTCCACAAGTACAGGGTCATTGTCTTGGAGTGTTGTGATGTCCTCCAATAGTGTGGGTTGTGCTCTAACACTAGCAACAAAGCATCCCTTCTCTTTGATGTCAGCATCAATGTTTAACTTGGCGAAATCTTCTAATAACTTCCATTAATCTACCATTAAACTTGACAATGTGATCATTGGCTTTCTACTTAGAGCATCTGCCACAGCATTTGCTTTTCCTGGATGATATTGGATCGTAAAGTCGAAGTCTTTGAGATACTCCAACCACCTCCGCTGTCTCATATTTAAGTCCTGCTGAGAAAACAGATACTTTAAGCTTTTATGATTAGAAAACACAATGAATTTCTCACCGTATAGATAATGACGCCATATCTTCAAGGCGAAGACTACAGCAACTAGCTCCAGATCATGTACAGGATAATTGTCCTCGTGCTTCTTCAATTGTCTGGACGCGTAGCATATAACTTTCCCATTTTGTAATAGCACACAGCCAAGGCCGATCCCGGATGCATCGGTGTATACTTCAAAACTACCCCCAGCAACTGGCAGGGTCAGTACGGATGCTGAGGTAAGGTATTCTTTCAATGCCCTGAAACTTTCTTCACATTCATCAGTCCATGCAAATGGATTCTCCTTCCTGGTAAGTCTGGTCAATGGTACATCTATCTTTGAGAAATCCTTAATGAAGCGACGATAATAACCGGCTAAACCCAGAAAGCTTCTAATCTCCGACACAGTTGTCAGCCTTGCCCAGTTCTTTAGCGCCTCCACCTTAGATGGATCTACAAAGATTCCCTCCTTGGATATGATGTGGCCAAGGAAATACACTTCTTCCATCTAGAATTCACACTTACTAAGTTTGGCATAGAGTTGATTGTCTCTAAGCACTTGCAGAGCCACCTTCAAGTGTTCTTCGTGTTCTTCTTTGGATTTGGAGTAAATAAGAATGTCATCAATGAACACTACTATAAACTGGTCCAAGTATGGCCTATAAATATTATTCATAAGTTGCATGAAGGCCGCTGGAGCATTTGTTAAACCAAACGGCATAACTACGAACTCATAGTGACCATATCTACTTCGGAATGCAGACTTGTGAATATCCTCCTCCTTTATTCTTAGTTGATGGTAGCCTGATCTAAGATCTATCTTGGAGAAGTATTGTGCACCAGAGATCTAGTCAAACAGCTCATCGATGCGGGGCAGTGGATACTTAATCTTTATTGTCAACTGGTTTAACTGACGGTAATCAATGCATAGCCTCATTGTCCGTCCTTCTTTCTGACAAATAGCACTAGCGCTCCCCACGGGGATGTGCTAGGCCTGATAAAACCCTGATCTAGCAATTCTTGGATCTACCTCTTCAACTCCTGCAATTCCACAGGGGACATGCGGTACGGGGCTTTTGAAACGGGGGCTGCCTCAGGGAGTAACTCAATGGTGAAGTTTACCTCCCGCTCAGGTGGTATACCAGGTAATTCCTCTGGAAATACATCAGGATAGTCCCTGGCTATTGGAATGTCTTCTAGGGATGGTTTCATCTTTTCAGTTGTCAAGACGGAAACTAGGAAAGCATCACAACCCTGGTTGATCAGCTTAGAAGCCTTTAGGGAGGATATCAAGATAGGGTGTTTGTGATATCGGGTGCCAAGCAGTGATAAAGTTGGAAAGTTTGGTCTTTTAAAAGTGACCTTCCTATGGCGACAGTTTACATCGGCATCATATTCAATTAGCCAATCGACACCCAGAATGGCATCATAACCCTTCATGTCTAAACAGATAAGGTCGGCAGGGAGATTGTGTCCTCCAATTATAGTTTCACATTTTGGCAAGTAGTGAGTGAGTTCAGATTCTGAGCCTAGTAGAGAGGCTACAGTGATCTTGGATTTCAGGGGTACAGGTTTGACAGGTAGAGTTGCAGCAAATGTGGTGGAAATAAAAGAATATGTAGCTCCAGTATCAATAAGCACAAAAGCAGGTTGAGAGTGTATGGAAATGGTACCTTCCACCATACCCCCTTCCTCGGGTAGGTCGGCTTCTATGACAGCATTAAGGCGTCCCTGACGCCGCGGTGCGTTTTGAGTTCTACCTGGTTGGTCCTTCATCATTGGACAGTCAGGAATACGGTGGTCACGACCACCACATCTCAAGCATGCCCCGAGCTTCATCCAGCATTCCTCAGCTCGGTGTCCTGGTTTATCGCAGAATTTGCAGTTCTCAGCCAACTGCCTATCTTCTATTTTGACTGTTTTGTCCCCAGTAACATCTCTTCCGACATTCGGCCTCTTGTTGTTGTTGTTGACGTTGTTGTTTCGAAAAGTTAGAGCAATATTAGGTGCTCCCCTCTTGACGAAGACCGGCTTGGAGTTGTCCTTCCCCCTCATGCCCTTCACTTTGGCCATGGTGTCTTCTACCAGCTGAGCTCTTTGGACCATCTCAGTGTAAGTTTGGATATTGTGTGGTCCGAGCCTTTCGATGAACATGGGCCTGAGCCCATCCATGAAACGGTTACCCTTTAGCCTTTTAGTTCCCACCAGGTGTGGGGCATACACAGTAAGACGCGCGAACTGAGCCTCATACTCAGCCACAGACAGCCCTTTCTGTTTCAGTGCGGCAAACTCCGCTACCTTCTTCTCCTTGACTCTCTTAGAGAAATACTTTCCCCGAAATATCTCCAGGAATCCGGCCCACTCCAGTTCAGCTATATTAGGCAGGTGGGCCGATGTGGCCTTCCACCACACTCGGGCATCCTTGGTAAATTGAAAAGTGGCCAGTACCACCTTCTCCCTATTAGTGCATTGCATTACTTGGAAGATCCTTTCTATTTCTTCCTGCCAGTTTTCTGCCTCGTTTGGGTTAGGGGATCCAGAGAAACGAGGAGGGTTTAAACTCCTAAAATTGCGGTGCAGATCACCGGCTCCATTCCTTGCAGCTCCAGCTTGATTTCCAGCCTGAACTACATTTTGTAGTGCCTGGGTCAATCAAGCCACGGTTTCTTGCATAGCTTGCCATTTATTACGAGCCACTACAGTTGAGTGTAAGTGTTATGAAGGTTCCTGAGAAAAGGATGGAAACCAATTAATGTCTCTAGATACATTATAAGAGTCAATGGGTAGGAGTGTTTAATTCTTTCTAACATATTCTCAGTCTCTACCCATTCTCACCAGGTACTGTATTTAATTTCCATGACCTAGGTTCCATAGATATCTCCTATTCCTGAGACATATCCTATTTGGTATTCCTAGGCTCTGATACCATTAAACTGTCACGTCCCGAGAATTATGCAGCGGATATTAATTGATTAATTCAAGTCGATATCCCGAGACGTGGACAGTCGGCAAATAAGCCTCTAGCTAGCACGCATTAAATGTATAACAACATTCATCTTCATAGGGCCCAAATATTGAACTCAACTAATCTTTTATTCAAACTCAACTCATTGTATTCCAAATGGATACTAGTACAGGACTAAGACTCAATAAAAAAGAAAGTACATTTATTCCTCACTTCCTACTACATGAATCTAACACTCAAAGCAAACTACTATAAATAGACTCATGCTTGGAATGCTCTTCACTTGGATGCATCCCCATCCTCGACTTGCTCTTCCTCTTAAATGTCATAGTCACCTAGATTGGGTAAAAGTAGGGGATGAGCAAACTAGCCCAGTAGGATTTATATCTCAATGTGCGGGCAATGATATAAGTGATTAACATTTTAGAACTAGGCAAGTACGATGAGTGATATGCGAGTACGAATAAAACTCGTTAAGACATGATATATAAAACAAGCTAGAGAGAGTGATTATGATAGGACAAGATTTGTGAACAAGATCACAAGACAGAACTAGTAATAGATCACTTTGTACAAGCACGCGAGATTTCACTTGATGTCAAGAACGCAAGATATCACTAATTGCATTAAATGCAGGATGGCCATATCACGCAAGCAAGCAAGCAAGAATGTACGAGCACGATCAAGTAACACTAATCTGGCACATAGACACTAATGTACACCGAGAAAAGATCCATCAAGAATGTACACTAGGACACGTGTATGTGGTTATTGTATCTATCATTCAACAAGCAAGCAAGACTCCCAGCGCAGATGCAACGCCAGTAATCATTATACCCCATGGTTAACAGTATATCTTGTTGGGTTGAATGCAAATTCATATCATTTCCCTCCTAGTTTGATGATGACAAGAGGTGTTCTTAAAGCAATTTAATTGAAACATGTCAAAAACATCATACCTGAAATTCATGTTCAAAAAGTATTTTTCAAACCACATTTATCATTTATGGTCATGACAAATCATTTAACTAATGATATATGTGTTTATTTTTCAGGTACAAACATTTTTATGCAAAAGATGAGTCGACACACCCATCAATGGTGTCGACACATCAACACAGATTCAAAGGTAAAATGTGTAAAAATGTTGAGACTGTGTCGACACATGTCAAGAGTGTGTCGACACGAGTGGCAGTTTTTCAGAAATCAAGCCTACCCAGGTCGACACACTCTCAGAGCAGGTCGACACTAGATCCCGTTCACAGAACAGACTATCTGCAGAATTGGGAAAGCAGGTCGACACACTCCAGAGCAGGTTGACACGGGACCTTCTTCCCAGAACAGCCTTCTACATATTCTGGACAGTGTGTCGACACTACCACCAGGGCAGGTCGACACACTACGGAAACTTTTCATCCTAAAAGTTGATGGCTGCCACGTGTCCTTCTAGGGCGATCAGAATCTTCCTAGGAATGCGTGCCCTTGTACCCCAAAAGGGTATCTTTGGAATCCTAAGGATATAAAGTGTCTTTTCGGCCAGCCTTCACAAGAGAGAAGGGACCCAACTCTCCAGAGCCTCCAAGAAGCTCCTGGCGGCCAAGAAGAGCTCGTGTCTCCTTCCCCTGCTCTCCAAGTGCTTCCAGAAGACCAATTCCCACCAATTCAAGGTGTGGGAATTGGAATTTGATTCCTGAAGACTTCTCTGAAGCATTCCAAGGAGGCAGATCCTGTAGAAGACTTCTTTGGTGAAGAATTCGAGGAAGATCCAACTTCTCAGATTGCAGAGCATCGACTTGGACTTCAAGCTTCACAAGTCTCTTCCCAATTCAAGCTTCTACAAGGGAGTACACTGAAGAACGAAGCCTTTCAATACAATTTCTTTTCTTCTGTTCTTCTGAGATATCTTTTGAGATTATGCAAGTGCTTCTGCATAACTCTCTTTAGAGTTCTCAAATTTCGACTAGATCTGTTGCTAGAGGATCTTAGTCTTAAGTTGGTGTCTAGCAGTTTTAGTGTGAGCATTGTGCTCAGTTTGTGTGAGCCGTCGAGCTCAGTTTGAGTTGTTAAGCTCAGGGTTGGTTTGAGCAGTCTTGCTCTGTGTTTCTAGAGTAGTCTTGCTCTAGAGGTTGTGTGAGTTGTATGCTCTGAAGTGTTGGAGTTGTTAGGCTCCTTTGGGTGTGTAGCCCAGTTGTGTTAGTGAAGCCTCACGGGTTGTGAGGGGTGGATGTAGGAATCACTTGGGTGATTTCCGAACCACCTAAAAAATCCTTGTGCATTTGTCTTCTGTGGTTTGATTGATTCATCCGCTAGATGCTTGCATAGGATCCGTTTTTAATTCACTTAATCAACTTGCTTCACATCTAAGTTTTTCAACTCACTCAAATCTAATCAGATCTGTAGTTTTTCACTGATAACATTGCCTCTGATTCTAAATAGTTTTCAAATTACTTAAGCTTCCGCAAAAGTGGCTAAGATCTATTCATCCCCCCCTTCTAGATCTTTTCCACACATTCATTTCGATCCTTCAATTGGTATCAGAGCGGGTTTACATCGATCTGATTTGAACTGAGCAGTTTTTGTTTCTGAGTATTGAGTGTTTGATTGTTTGCTTGTTTGTTTGCTTGCTTGTTTAACTCTTTCTCTGTGCATTTACTTAAGTGTCATGGACTCAAAGGGTTTCATAGCTGAGGGCCATTCCATAAATAGGCCACCATTCTTTAATGGTTTGGACTATTCTTATTGGAAGAACAGAATGCAAGTGTTTTTAAGGGCCCAGAACTATGAGATCTGGAAAGTAGTTGAGGTGGGTCCCTATGAGAACCAGGGAGAAGAAGATACCTGGACAAGGGAACAGATAAGGAAAGCTACACTGAATTATAGTGCCATGAACATGATTCAGTGTGCTGTCCATCCCAAGGAGTATTCGAGAATCTCTATGTGCAAATCTGCCAAAGAGATGTGGGATAAACTCGAATTACTCTATGAGGGAACATCTCAGGTCAAGGAGACCAAGGCAAACATTTTAGTTTCAGAATATGAACTCTTTATGATGAAATCTAATGAATCTATTTCTGAAATGTTTGCCAGATTCATGGTGATAGTCAATGGACTCAAGGCTTTGGGTAAGGAGTATACTGATGCAGACTTGGTAAGAAAAATTTTGCGTTCACTTTCTTCAGTTTGGCATACCAAGGCCACTGTTATTGAAGATTCAAAAGATTTGTCCAAAATTTCTTTGGATGAATTGATTGGATCTTTAATGACATATGAAATAAACTTAAAAAGAAATGAAGAACACATCATTAAGACCAAGCCTATGGCACTCAAAGCCTCTTCAAGCAACAAAGATAAAAATCAGGATAAGACAAGTTCTGAAGAATCTGAGTCGAATGAGGATGAGATTGCCCTCATGACCAGACAATTCAGAAATTTTTGAAATATAGGAAAGGGAAAATGACTGGGAAAAAGAAATTTCCCTCAGGTAAGAAGAACACTTCCTCTTCCAATTTCAATAAGAATCATAAACCTGATGAAAATGTTATCTGTTACAGGTGCAACAAGCCAGGACACATGAAGGAGAGTGTCCTGAGAACAAGAAGGAAAAGCACAAGAGATTCCAGAAATATAAGAAGCCAAAGGCCATGGTAGCCACTTGGTCTGATGAAGATACAAGTGAGGAAGAAGAAGAGAAGAAGTCCTCAAGCTCAGAGAGTGAGGAAGTTTGCTTCATGGCCAACAGCACAGATGGAAAGGTAAATACTTCCTTTGAAGATTATAGTGTTGAAGATTGGCAGGATGTGTATGCAGAATTAGTTGAAAGATATTCTGAAATGAGAAAAGAAAATAAACACATCAAAAAGAAAATTGAAAATCTCTACCATAATCAATCTTCAAACAATAGAATCTGTGAACTGGAATCTGAAGTAACAGACTTGCTTGAAGAAAAAGAGAATCTCCTAAACCTAATTGATGAACTGAAACTTGCCTCTCAAAAGGCCTCCCAAGAATTCAGAAACTTAAATGAAAAGCTGGAAATTGAAAAACAAGAAAAACAACAGAAAATTGAAGAAATTGAAGTTCTTAAAAACCAGCTAAAGGAAAGGGAGGAGGTTATCCAAACCTTCACAAAAGGCCAAGATAACCTAGAGGCATTGCTAGGATCCAACATGACAACCACATCTCATGGATTAGGATTCAACAAGAAGAAACCCCAAAAAGACAAATCTGGTGAGAAAAAGGGAAAAGCACCACTAATTAATTTTGTCAAGGGTCCTAATCTGGAAAACACTGAAATCCAACAAACAGCAAACAAAACCCCAAACAAAACTCAAAACAAATCAAAAACCCAAAAACAAAAGAAGACTATCAGGTCGACACAGTCCCCTGACAGGTCGACACCAGTCCACAAGAAGAAGACTTCTGTGGCTGTTGTGTCGACACCAGTACAGGAGAGGTCGACCTGCTCAACACCAAAAACCAAAAACAACTCAACCAAAAATTCAAATAAAAATCTGAAAAATAAGAAAAAGGGAAAAGAAATAATCCATGAAAAACCTTGGACCTCCAAGACAACACTTCAAGAAGATTGGACTAATCCTTGGAACCAATGGTATGAAAATCCCTGTTGGTATTATCCTCAATACTCTTATCCAAATTTCTGGATGTACCAACACAATCCATGGATTCCACCTCCTCCTCTGAACTCAAATTTTCAAATGAAAAACTCCCCTCCAACCAAAAACAAAGATCTTGGTGCTTTCATTCCTAAAAGAAAGAACAAACAGAAAAAGGCTGAAAACACCAAAGTAACAAAACAAAAATCTAAAACAAATCAAATTTGGGTGAGAAAGGATTTGATATCTGTGCTAAATCATACTGATGGTCCCAACTCTGTTTGGGTACCAAAATCTTCTCTCCATTGATCTTTGTGCAGGAAGGTCGTGCACCCAACACCAATGTTTGGTTTCTTGATAGTGGGTGTTCACGACACATGACTGGAGATAGAGCCAAATTTTCCTGTCTAATTGAAAAGGAGGGAGGGTCAGTCACCTTTGGAGGTAAAAATAAAGGAAAGATCATTGGATCTGGTAAGGTTGGTCAAACTTCTTCAAACTCAGTAGATAATGTTTTGTTAGTTGATGGACTTGATTATAATTTGCTCAGTATCAGCCAACTATGTGACAAAGGTCACAAAGTTGTGTTTGAATCTGATTTTTGCAAAATAATTGATTCATCAACTGACAAAATCAAATTCTTTGGAAAAAGAGAAAACAATGTCTACATGATCAACCTTAATAAAAACTTTTCTGAAAATCTTTGTTTTGTTGCAAATAAAGATGAAATTGCATGGACTTGGCACAAAAGACTTGGCCATGCAAGTTTCAGAACTTTGAATAAGTTGTTAAGATTGAATCTGGTTAAAGGTCTTCCTGAATCTTTTTCTAGTGTTGAAGGTCAAATTTGTGGGATCTGTGCTAAAGGAAAACAAACTAGGAAATCCTTTAAAGCCTTCAATGAAGTACTCACATCTAAGCCACTAGAACTTCTTCACATGGACCTCTTTGGGCCAACAAGAGTTCTAAGCCTAAGTGGCAAGAGATATGGGTTTGTAATCATTGATGACTTTACTAGATTTACCTGGGTTATTTTTCTATCCCACAAAAGTGATGCATGCCTTGAATTCAGGAATTTCTGTACCACTATCTTAACAACTTATCCATTTAAAATTAAAAACATTTTAACTGATCATGGGGGTGAATTTGATAACACATCCTTTTCTGATCTATGTGCTGAATTGCAAATATTTCACAAGTTTTCTTCACCTAGAACTCCAGAACAAAATGGAGTTGTGGAAAGAAAGAATAGAACTCTTGTGGAAATGGCTAGATCCATGCTCTTAGGGAGTAATCTGCCCAAATCCTTCTGGGCTGAAGCTGTTAACACAGCCAATCACATCCTAAACAGAGCTTTGGTCAGACCAAAGATCAGAAAAACCCCCTATGAATTGTTGAAAAACAAAAAGCCAACTGTTCTTACTTCAAAACTTTGGGTGCAAGTGTTTTGTACACAATAACAACAAAGAAAACCTTGACAAGTTTGATGCTAAGAGTCAGGAAGCTATCTTCCTTGGCTATTCTGAAGTGTCAAGGGCTTTCAAAGTGTACATATTAAAACCAAAACTGTTGAAGAATCACCACATGTTATTTTTGATGAAAATTCCTTTTCCACTAATGATTCTAAATCTTGCAGGGAAAAACAAGACAATGAAGAGGATGACCTCATTGTGGATTCTTCACCAACCGTTGAGGAGATTAACAACATTGAAGAGAACCTGAACAACAACTCACCATCTTCAAGTGGTTCAGGTAATATTGCTCCAGAAGAGGGCACTTCTCAACAGGTAATTTCTGAACCTCGTTTTCTAAGAGATCACCCATTAGACAGTGTAGTTGGCAACTTAAATGATAGAGTTAGGACCAGATCATCCTTCTTGCAAAACATTGAAGAAGACTCACTAGCTCTAATTTCCCAAATTGAACCCAAGTCAATTGATGAAGCCTTATCCAGTTCTGATTGGATTAATGCTATGCATGATGAACTTCATCAATTTGAAAGAAATCAAGTGTGGGAATTAGTGCCTAGACCTAGTGACCAAACTGTGATTGGCACTAGATGGGTTTTCAGAAATAAATTGAATGAAGCTGGTCAAGTAATAAGAAACAAAGCTAGGCTAGTTGCAAAGGGGTATAACCAAGAATTTGGAATTGACTTTGAAGAATCTTATGCCCCTGTAGCTAGACTAGAAGCTGTGAGAATTTTCCTTGCTTTTGCATCCTCCATGAAATTCAAAGTCTTTCAAATGGATGTCAAAAGTGCATTTCTAAATGGATATATAAAGGAAAATGTTTTTGTTGAACAACCTCCTGGATTTGAAAATGAAAAATATCCTAACCATGTTTTCAAGCTTAATAAGGCACTCTATGGTCTTAAACAAGCTCCAAGAGCTTGGTATGATCGTTTGAGTTCCTTTTTACTTGAAAAAGGATATTCTAGAGGTAATGTTGATCAAACATTGTTCACAAAAACAGTAAAAAATCAAATAATTGTTGTCCAAATTTATGTTGATGACATAATTTTGGATCAACTAATAAAGCCTTTGCACTGAATTTTCAAATCAAATGAAGAATGAATTTGAAATGAGCTTAATGGGAGATTTAACATTCTTTTTGGGATTGCAGGTTAACCAAACAATGAAGGAATCTTCATCAGTCAAACCAAATATGTCAAGGAGCTACTGAAAAGGTTTGACTTTCAGAACCTTAAACACTCAAGCACACCCATTGCAATAAATGCTAAGCTAGAAGAAGACCCATCTGGTAAGTCAGTAGATCCAAAGACCTACAGAGGTATGATTGGCTCTCTGCTCTACCTTACTACTTCTAGACCTGACATTCAGTTTTGTGTGTGCTTATGTGCTAGATTCCAATCTAATCCTAAAGAAAGTCATATGCTTGCTGTGAAAAGAATTTTTAAATATCTTGTTGGAACATGTGACTTAGGAATTTGGTATCCTGCTGGTTGCAAGTTAGAATTGTTTGCCTATTGTGATGCTGATTATGCTGGGTGTAAGTTAGATAGAAAAAGCACAAGTGGCTTGTGTGTATTTCTAGGTGGGTGCCTTATTTCTTGGGCTTCTAAGAAGCAACATTCAGTTGCTCTGTCAACAGCAGAGCTGAGTATGTTGCTGCAGGTAGATGTGGAACTCAGATTCTCTGGGTGAAACATCAACTTCTTGATTACAACCAAGATTTAGGGTGTGTACCCATCCTATGTGATAACACTAGTGCCATAAATTTTCTAAAAACCCCATTCAGCACTCCAGAACAAAACACATTGAAATTAGGCATCATTTCTTGAGAGATGAGGTTGCAAAGAAATCTTTTGAACTCCATTTTATTGAAACTGAAAAACAAATTGCAGACATATTCACTAAACCCCTTCCTGAAAACAGATTTTCATCATTAAGGAGAGAACTTGGTCTTTGTAAATGTCCACCTTCTTGATCTCTCTTAAGGTTTGGGTTGAGTGCTATGCATTGTCTAAGGGGGAGTTCTTTGCATTTCATAACTCCTTGCTTCCTCAAGCTACATTGTTCATATCTCTCTCACTTTCAATTCTATTTCCCTTTTTACAATAAATTCTCCACTTCTGATTGTGTTGAAACTTCTTGGTATATCAAATAGTGACTTGGAGAAGGACAGGTTATGCTTGTCTGGACACTTTCACTATGCGAGAGTATATCTCCGCCAAGTACTAAGAAGTTAATATGCAATAGTTGAGGGGGAGCTTTTATTGTTCAAAGAGAATTTCTTTTCTGATTTCAAAACTTGCACAGTTTCACTTCCATTTCCTTTTGGCAATGAATTCTTCAACTCTTATTGTATTGAAATCTCTTGGTATATCAAATGGTGACTTGGAGAAGGACAGGTTATGCTTGTCTGGACACTTTCACTATGCGAGAGTATGTGTCTCCGCCAAGTACCAAGAAATGAATATGCAATTGTTGAGGAGAAGTTCTTGTTGTCCAAGAAGAAAATTTCTTTCTGATTTCAAAATTGCATATCTTTATTTTGATGAAAAATGGTTGAAATCATCATCTCAGGGGGAGCTAGAAAATTCACAAGTCATCTTTTTGCAAATTTCAAAACCCTTCTTGCATTTCATCAATTCCTTGCATGATGTCCTCATTCTAAAGTCTAGAGTCACAAAATGAACCTTGAGTGATATATTATATTTTTTTAATCAACTTTCAACTATGTCTCTCAATCCACAGAAATTCAGATCTCTTCCTAAACTAAATGACAATTTGTGCCTTGAACTTAAAACATTTCCTTGTTTGCAACTGATGACTGGATGTATTTGAATTCTATCTCACAAACTCTCCAAAATCTTGTAAAATCCAACAGAGCAATGGCATCTGTGCTGAGAAACTGCACACCTTCACAATGAATGAAGTGCTATGTATGTCATGAGGCATTATTGCTAACTCTGTTCAAAGGGGATCCAAATTGAAAATAACTTCAAAATTTAAGCAATTATGTGCTATGCTTTTTGATGATGACTGAGTAACTGGAAATATTGGCGTCTACAAAACGTATATTTTCATGTCAAAAGGTCATCATTTACCCCTTTGAGACTTGACAATGACTAAATCTTAAGTATCCAGGGACTATGGTGTGTAAAAAGCACTAGTACTTGAGTGAAAGAGATTTATATCATTTGATAGTTTGTTAAAAGAACAAAAATATGAAAATTATTGGAGATTTGTTTAGAAAGAATCATCTTCCTCCTTCATCAAGTTGTTCTTTAAGTTTGTGTTTTACTTTCAACACAACTGTATTTGGTCTAGATGACTTCTTTAATTCTTGAAAATTGAGAAACATGGTAGTTTTTGGTTGATTGTTAATACATTATATCCCTCAATTTATCATTTTGTTGATTCAAGTCTTGGAATGCTAATATCCTGTTGGAATTGTTTGAAACACTTGAACTGTGATGAATTTTTGCAAAATACAACAAATGAATTTTTAAGCCTCTTAAAAATCCTTGAAATGATAATTCCTCTCATTATTTATCATTATAAAGATGTCCCAAAATTTCTCAAAAATTTCCTCTCAAAGATTCAAATTTCTCTCAAAGGCTGTGTCGACACAATCCTCTCTCGTGTCGACACACAACCCAGTCAGGTCGACACACCCTTCCTCATGTGTCGACACTGCCTTCTTGCCAGACCCTTTTCAAACCTTTCGGGTTCACCTTAAACCCTTGTTGTTCCTGCGGGGCAGTGTACCACTGCATCTCTTTTTGGGCGTCAGGTCGACCCGACGGCCTCATTTCCACTCCTTTCCGGCAAGAATTCCTCCCATATTCTCTCTAAATCGCATCAATCCTTCATCACCTCTCCATTCTTCCATTTCCTCTCCAAATCCACTCCCTAGCACCATGGTCCGGAAATTGGGTCCCCGCGTGGCGCCAGATCAAGGGCCTCTTCAAGGCCAGTCCGGCAGAGGTTCCAGTTGAACAGTTGGAAAGAAGAACAAAGAGGAGAAATGATCCTGCCTCTTCTTCTGCACCTCTGAGAGCTTCCAAGCGTGGCAGAACCTCCACTTCAGGCAGAGGTGGTAATGTTTCAAAACCTAGACCAGAAATTTTGGGCGATTCCTCTGACCATCCTGAGGAATCATCTTCCTCTTCTTCTTTTGAGTCTCAAGAGGATATTCCCTCAGAATCCGTAAGTGTAGCCAAGTTGATTTTGAAGCCAAGAATACTATACCTTTCAGACATCCAACTAGCAGACTCCCTTCCTGAAATTCAAACCTACTTTTCCTTTCAATCTTGGATACCCTTTATTTCTGAATTTCAAGTCTTCTATCCAAGATTAGTTAGAGAGTTCTACAAGAACCTCACCTGCACAGAAGAAGGGTATGAATCCAAAGTCAAGGGAATAGCCATAGACATGCCAACTGCAGTAGCTGCCTCCATTTTCAAAGTACCAGATGAAGGGGCAGACTACCATGAGTTTGAATTTGATTTACATGAAGCCTACTCCATCTTGACAGGCCTTCCTGCAGATGCATCAGATCCCAAACAGACCTATGTAACCAGGTTCAATGCAAATACCTTTCCACCTGTGTTAAGGGTCATCCACCACATTTTGACCACCATAATTACCCCTCAAGGTGGTGGAAGGGATAGGTTGACAGACATTCAGAGGTTCATCCTCTATTGCATGGTGAAAGACATCAAGATCAACCTCCATGTGATTCTCTATCAAATCATAGCTGAAACAACAAGGACAGACCTAAAGAGATCTCTTCCTTATGGAGCACATCTGACCTCAGTATTCCAGCACTTTGGTGTGCCCTTGGAAAATGAGAAGTCCCAATCTATTCCCAAGTCCAACATCTACACTTTTAAGAATATCCAGAAGTTTATGGGATTTAGATTGGAAGGCAATCAAATTAGAAGAGGGCCAATTGTGGTTGAGGCCCCTCAAGCTCAGGAGGACCAGCCTCAGGTTCAAGGGGATCAGCCCCAGCACAAGAGGAACAGCCTCCAGCTCAAGGAGACCAAGATCAGGAGGGTCAGCCTCAACATCATGAGGGCCAGCCTCAAGTTCAACTGCCAGAGGATCAGCCTCTAATGGATGAGGACCAGCCTCATATCACTCCTAAAGGTGGCATTCAGCTTGAAACCCCTAATCCACCTCAGGATGATCCTTCCTCTTCCTTGCCACATACTTTTGAACCTCCACATTTCCCCTCTACATTCCAATCTTCCACTTCTTCTGGTGGGTCCTCAATTCCACCAGAATTGTTCTCTTTCCTCAATGCTAAATTTGATACATTGAACTCCTCTATTCAATCAATGTCAGACCAATTTGAATTGAGAGTTCAAAGACTAGAGAACTCAGTGTCAGCTAAATTTATTGAGCAGAAGGCAGCTTCAGATTATGCAGCTCAGAGATTTAACAGACTTATAGGCACTCTGGGAGATTCCTATATTGAGCTGAAAGAGCACCAACAAAAGCTAGAAGTTGTGCTTCAGGGAATTTTGGCAAATTCCCAAGCAGATGTCTTCAACACCAAGCAAACATTGCATGAGATTTCCAGCACCAGATTGTCATTTGCTCATTTTGTGGATGATTTAGAAAGTATGAGGAACTTCAATGAGCACATTGACAGGCAGATTACAGATTTGACCAAGGAGTTCAAGATAATGCAGAGACCTGGTTGGTCAGCTGGCTCATCATCTTCCTCACAACACAGTGCAGCTGATCTAACCAGACTTCAAGCCACCTTGCTAGAAAATTCAGATCGAATGGAACACTTTTTGAGCATAAAAATGATAACCATTCAAGATCAAATCAATACTAGCCTGAACTTCATGGAGAAAAGACTGTCAGACATTGAACTTCTTCTTGCTCCAATTCCTCCTCCTCCTCCATCTTCTACCTAATGTACATTTGTTTTGATAATGGCAAAGGGGGAGAAGAATGAATGACTTGAATGTAATATTTTGATGTAATGATCTTTTGAATGAAATGAAATGGTTGTTTTGGCTTCAATGCAAAGTATTGTGATTGTGAATGCAAATCTTTGTCTTTGTGTTTGAATACTTGTCCAATTGTTTGACTTGTGTGCACAAAATTTCTAATTTCAAGTAACACTGTATCTCACAAACACATCATCAATTGTTACTGAACAACATCAAAAGGTCCTTGACAAGTATGAACAAAAAGGAAAACAAAAATTTAAACAATCAAAAATTGCTTAAAATCACACTTCATCAAAACCACATTGAAATATGGATTTAATGTTGCCATCATCAAAAAGGGGGAGATTGTTGGGTTGAATGCAAATTCATATCATTTCCCTCCTATTTTGATGATGACAAGAGGTGTTCTTAAAGCAATTTAATTGAAACATGTCAAAAACATCATACCTGAAATTCATGTTCAAAAAGTATTTTTCAAACCACATTTATCATTTATGGTCATGACAAATCATTTAACTAATGATATATGTGTTTATTTTTCAGGTACAAACATTTTTATGCAAAAGATGAGTCGACACACCCATCAATGGTGTCGACACATCAACACAGATTCAAAGGCAAAATGTGAAAAATGTTGAGACTGTGTCGACACATGTCAAGAGTGTGTCGACACGAGTGGCAGTTTTCAGAAATCAAGCCTACCCAGGTCGACACACTCTCAGAGCAGGTCGACACTGGATCCCGTTCACAGAACAGACTATCTGCAGAATTGGGAAAGCAGGTCGACACACTCCAGAGCAGGTCGACACGGGACCTTCTTCCCAGAACAGCCTTCTACATATTCTGGACAGTGTGTCGACACTACCACCAGGGCAGGTCGACACACTACGGAAACTTTTCATCCTAAAAGTTGATGGCTGCCACGTATTCTTCTAGGGCGATCAGAATCTTCCTAGGAATGCGTGCCCTTGTACCCCAAAAGGGTATCTTTGGAATCCTAAGGATATAAAGTGTCTTTTCGGCCAGCCTTGACAAGAGAGAAGGGACCCAACTCTCCAAGAGCCTCCAAGAAGCTCCTGGCGGCCAAGAAGAGCTCGTGTCTCCTTCCCCTGCTCTCCAAGTGCTTCCAGAAGACCAATTCCCACCAATTCAAGGTGTGGGAATTGGAATTTGATTCCTGAAGATTTCTCTGAAGCATTCCAAGGAGGCAGATCCTGTAGAAGACTTCTTTGGTGAAGATTTCGAGGAAGATCCAACTTCTCAGTTGCAGAGCATCGATTTGGACTTCAAGTTTCACAAGTCTCTTCCCAATTCAAGCCTCTACAAGGGAGTACACTGAAGAACGAAGCCTTTCAATACAATATGTCTTTTCTTCTGTTCTTCTGAGATATCTTTTGAGATTATGCAAGTGCTTCTGCATAACTCTCTTTAGAGTTCTCAAATTTCGACTAGATCTGTTGCTAGAGGATCTAAGTCTTAAGTTGGTGTCTAGCAAGTTTTAGTGTGAGCATTGTGCTCAGTTTGGTGTGAGCCGTCGAGCTCAGTTTGAGTTGTTAAGCTCAGGGTTGGTTTGAGCAGTCTTGCTCTATGTTTCTAGAGTAGTCTTGCTCTAGAGGTTGTGTGAGTTGTATGCTCTGAAGTGTTGGAGTTGTTAGGCTCCTTTGGGTGTGTAGCCCAGTTGTGTTAGTGAAGCCTCACGGGTTGTGAGGGGTGGATGTAGGAATCACTTGGGTGATTTCCGAACCACCTAAAAAATCCTTGTGCATTTGTCTTCTGTGGTTTGATTGATTCATCCGCTAGATGCTTGCATAGGATCCGTTTTTAATTCACTTAATCAACTTGCTTCACATCTAAGTTTTTCAACTCACTCAAATCTAATCAGATCTGTAGTTTTTCACTGATAACATTGCCTCTGATTTAAATAGTTTTCAAATTACTTAAGCTTCCGCAAAAGTGGCTAAGATCTATTCATCCCCCCCTTCTAGATCTTTTCCACACATTCATTTCGATCCTTCAATTGGTATCAGAGCGGGTTTACATCGATCTGATTTGAACTGAGCAGTTTTTGTTTCTGAGTATTAGTGTTTGATTGTTTGCTTGTTTGTTTGCTTGATTGTTAACTCTTTCTCTGTGCATTTACTTAAGTGTCATGGACTCAAAGGGTTTCATAGCTGAGGGCCATTCCATAAATAGGCCACCATTCTTTAATGGTTTGGACTATTCTTATTGGAAGAACAGAATGCAAGTGTTTTTAAGGGCCCAGAACTATGAGATCTGGAAAGTAGTTGAGGTGGGTCCCTATGAGAACCAGGGAGAAGAAGATACCTGGACAAGGGAACAGATAAGGAAAGCTACACTGAATTATAGTGTCATGAACATGATTCAGTGTGCTGTCCATCCCAAGGAGTATTCGAGAATCTCTATGTGCAAATCTGCCAAAGAGATGTGGGATAAACTCGAATTACTCTATGAGGGAACATCTCAGGTCAAGGAGACCAAGGCAAACATTTTAGTTTCAGAATATGAACTCTTTATGATGAAATCTAATGAATCCATTTCTGAAATGTTTGCCAGATTCATGGTGATAGTCAATGGACTCAAGGCTTTGGGTAAGGAGTATACTGATGCAGACTTGGTAAGAAAAATTTTGCGTTCACTTTCTTCAGTTTGGCATACCAAGGCCACTGTTATTGAAGATTCAAAAGATTTGTCCAAAATTTCTTTGGATGAATTGATTGGATCTTTAATGACATATGAAATAAACTTAAAAAGAAATGAAGAACACATCATTAAGACCAAGCCTATGGCACTCAAAGCCTCTTCAAGCAACAAAGATAAAAATCAGGATAAGACTAGTTCTGAAGAATCTGAGTCGAATGAGGATGAGATTGCCCTCATGACCAGACAATTCAGAAAATTTTTGAAATATAGGAAAGGGAAAATGACTGGGAAAAAGAAATTTCCCTCAGGTAAGAAGAACACTTCCTCTTCCAATTTCAATAAGAATCATAAACCTGATGAAAATGTTATCTGTTACAGGTGCAGCAAGCCAGGACACATGAAAGGAGAGTGTCCTGAAAACAAGAAGGAAAAGCACAAGAGATTCCAGAAATATAAGAAGCCAAAGGCCATGGTAGCCACTTGGTCTGATGAAGATACAAGTGAGGAAGAAGAAGAGAAGAAGTCCTCAAGCTCAGAGAGTGAGGAAGTTTGCTTCATGGTCAACAGCACAGATGGAAAGGTAAATACTTCCTTTGAAGATTATAGTGTTGAAGATTGGCAGGATGTGTATGCAGAATTAGTTGAAAGATATTCTGAAATGAGAAAAGAAAATAAACACATCAAAAAGAAAATTGAAAATCTCTACTATAATCAATCATCAAACAATAGAATTTGTGAACTGGAATCTGAAGTGACAGACTTGCTTGAAGTAAAAGAGAATCTCCTAAACCTAATTGATGAACTGAAACTTGCCTCTCAAAAGGCCTCCCAAGAATTCAGAAACTTAAATGAAAAGCTGGAAATTGAAAAACAAGAAAAACAACAGAAAATTGAAGAAATTGAAGTTCTTAAAAACCAGCTAAAGGAAAGGGAGGAGGTTATCCAAACCTTCACAAAAGGCCAAGATAACCTAGAGGCATTGCTAGGATCCAACATGACAACCACATCTCATGGATTAGGATTCAACAAGAAGAAACCCAAAAAGACAAATCTGGTGAGAAAAAGGGAAAAGCACCACTAATTAATTTTGTCAAGGGTCCTAATCTGGAAAACACTGAAATCCAACAAACAGCAAACAAAACCCCAACAAAACTCAAAACAAATCAAAAACCCAAAAACAAAAGAAGACTATCAGGTCGACACAGTCCCCTGACAGGTCGACACCAGTCCACAAGAAGAAGACCTCTGTGGCTATTGTGTCGACACCAATACAGGTTTGGGTGAAGAGTATTTAAGTAACCATGGTGTTTAGGAGTCCTATCGTAACTAGGATAGAAGGGTTGCGGGATTGGCATGTTGGTTTCCTATTTTTGATGATTTCTTCCTCCATTAGAGAGTCTTGGCCATCAAGCAACCCCCATAGGTGGGTAAGCACGAATTTGAATTGCTAAAAGTGCATGATTGTATCCCAATTAAACCCTAATTACCCCTTTTTAATTTCAGCTTATTTATGGTTACAAATTTCCATGCATTTTCTAGCTTTATTTGATTTTTGGTCATATGTGATCCATTGGCCCAATTATGATATTGGGTCATTACTATATAATGTTGGAAGTCTCTCCAACACTTTTATTAAATTTTTGGTTGCGTCGTATTTCCGTGTTAACGGTTTTCCGACTTATTTCCTAATTCGGATAATTGGTCACCATGTGATGATCACTTGGTTAATCGGATTTTTCGTCGCACAAATTCTTTCGTGGAACCCTTAAGGATAATGTGTGGGGTTGATTTCCCATTTTCATGAATTTTTCCTATGTGATTTAGCACATACGATAATGATACGTATGTTTTAAACACCTTGATATTATGGAAATTATTTATTTCCATTTATTTGAATTTTCATATAGTTAAAATTTCCACGGTGCTACAATATCAAAACCCTAAGAAAAATTCAAGAGGAGAGCTTCTTCCTACTGCCCTGCTTCATCCCTTCGACGAGAGCGAAGAAGATCCATATTCCAAGCAGAGTTGAAGCCGGTTCATCCATGGTTCAAGCTTCTCCATCAACTGATCTTCATCCAAATGAAGCTTGGAGTTTTTCCGGACGACTACCACGAAGAGTTCTTCATCAGGATATACTTCTACATCTCTGAACTCTTCTACTTCTACACCTTTCATATCTTTGTGTGTGTGTTAGTGGTTCAAGCGTTTCTTGTGCTTGATCCACGTGTGGATTGTTGTTCTGATTGCGTGTTTGCATCAGACAACGTGTGTGGTGTGTTGGTCAGATCAAGGCTAGAGGATCTGATCTTTTGTGGACTTGATCTAGCGTGTGTGTGTGTGGTTGAGCCGTTGTGCTCGTGTGTGTGTGTTGTACTCAATTCTTGAGTAGTGTGTCCTCACTGTGTGAGGGGTGGACGTAGGAGTCACATGGTGTGATCTCCGAACTACCTAAAAAATCCCTTGTGCACTGTGGTTTGACTTGTGGTTTGCATTGTGTTGCGCTAGATGCATGCCTAGGGATTTCGCCTACACACTACTTGTTAATTTGTTCACACACATTACATCAGATCAAAGGGGTTTTAATTGAGTAGATCTTTTAATCCAAAGTAATTCTTAAATTGCTTAAGTTTCCGCTGCAAATCTATTCAACCCCCCCCCCCTTCTAGCTTTGCCATAACCGAATATCTGATCCTAACACCCTTGTAGGGCCTTTTGGCCCAAGCTGAAACGACCGGAAAATGGGCATTTGCCGTTTCCGGTCACCCTGTGAACGTGACATATCGGTTGTCGCATTACCAGGGTGAACGCGACACCCTGAGTGTCGCGTTCAGAAGGCGACAGTGTGTCTGTCGCGATCTGAACAGATTGTTATTCTGTTGATTTTTTTTTGTTTTTTTGTTGTTGTTTTTGTTTTTTTTTTGCTGATCCTTGTGTTTTTGTGGTTGTTTTGCAGAGCGAGCTATGGTCCCAGCTAGGATGGGCCGTCGTCTGAGCAGTTTACCAGGGACTGTCGGACTTCCAGAGGACCCGGCTGGAGGAGATGGGGTTCAGCCCCTTTCTGAGGTTGGATGAGTTGACGCCGGACGTGGCACTGATCCAGGCGTTGAAGGAGCGGTGGGACCCCGAGTGCCACACCTTCCTCTTCCCGTGGGGTCACATGATCCCCACATTGAGGACGTGGCACGGATCACCGGCCTGAGAGTAGATGGCTAGGCGGTGACAAGGGTGACCTATACGAGCTACCATGAGATAGTGGAGCGACTCTTGGGGCTGGAGGTGACGAGGGAGAGGTCATCCATAGTAGCGCGGACGAGGCTGCAGGCGAGCCTTGGAGTATGAAACGCGCGCCATCAGACCGGAGAGGGCTAGACAGAGTACATGGCCTGGTTGACGGAGGGCGCCAGAGCAGCGCTGGTGGAGGAGGAGGGAGCGGCAGCAGACCGCGACTTGAGACGATTCCTGATCCTTGTGATCGGGAAGTTGATCCTGGGGACCAGAGGGGACCCAGTAAGCTGCAGGTGTCTGCCCCTATTGGAGGATCTGACCTAGGTGGGGAGTTACGCATGGGGTGCGGCCCTCCTGGCCCACCTCTTTGATAGCCTGGGCACCTCCATCAGGGAGACAAGGGTGGCTGGGTTCTTCCCACTGTTACAGGTATGCTTCTCACCCTTACCTTTTAGTGCTTTTTCTGCTTATGTTGATTAATTGTGGTACTGACTGTGTTGTTTTGTAGGTGTGGGCATATTATTACCTCCCTTCCCTAGGTCGGGGAGTGCCGAGGCGACTAGGCGCTGTGCCGCTACTGCAGCGCTGGTGGTTCTGCTGTGATGAGCGGTCACCGCACCTGTAGGTGACGCTCATTCATGATGCATTGGACACTGTCCCCTTTGGACACGTAAGTACTTTCACACTAGCACCCCCTTTCTTTCTTAACAGTTGATTAATAGATTTTCATGTGGAGTGTAAGTTGAGCAGACTCCCTATGCTGGGGAGGGCGAGGCTGACCAGCCGTGGGTGGAGCAGGGCCGCCCCTACCTCGGTAGGGAGATTTGGCTTCATGCTCTCAACACAGTGGTGCCACTTCACCTGCGGCTGGTAGCGAGGACCCTGGGACTTCACCAGGCAGCAGTGGAGTTCTCGACTCGGCAGAGGCCGTGGGAGAGGCCGGGTCGCAGTTTCCGGGGCCTTCAGCAGGTCACGGACTGGAGGGTGCGTGTTCAGGAGCAGCTGGAGGACTGGTGCCAGCGAGGCCGGGTGGTGACCTCTGAGGCCACCAGTGACGAGGACTATTTCCGTGTGTAAGGTCCAGGTATACAAGGGGACCCGATGACCGATGAGTACTACCACTTAGCCTTTCTAAATATTTTAATCATTAATTGCTTGGCTAATCTGACTTGTGTTTGCAGCTCGACCCTGAGGGGCGGATCGCCTCCCTCGAGGGTGTCCTCCACTCCACGATCCAGCAAAGGGATGACCTCCAGCGGACCGTGACACAGCTGGTGAATACTCTTCTCTCTATCCTTTCTATCCTTAGTCTCAGTTGACTGACTTCTGTGCTTTTCTATGCAGCGCGCCGAGCTAGAGCGGGCGCAGCAGATGGTGGGAGGTGCCTCTACCTCCCGAGATGAGCTTGGCCGCTCTGTGCTGGAGCGTCAGTTGGCGGCAGCAGTGAGACGGGCAGAGGATGCCGCAGCCCAGCTGCAGGAGCGGGTGAGTTGTTGACTACATGTCCCTTACATCTGACTCTTTTTATTGACAATTTTCCTTGACTTGCAGGAGGCGGAACTAAGGGACGCTCTAGCGCGGGCGACTGCATTGGAGACAGAGATGACAAAGTTGCGCTTACGTCCTAAGGCGGACGAGGTGACTAGCCTGCGTCGGGAGACGGACGAGCTCCGTTCACAGCTGGGAGAGGAGCGGCACCACTGTGAGCTGCTGCGGTTCGAGATGAGGGGACTCGAGAGGGCCCTAGCACTGGTCGGGTGCAACCGCTCATCAGCCAGCAGGAGTGGCATCCCTAGCGGATCAGCCGGACATTATCTGACAGGATCTTCCGGACGTCGGAGGAATAAGGAGGAGGCGCGATGGCGCGAGGGAGCGGCCGAGGGGAGCACGACGGGACTGAGAGAGAGGGCCCCTCCACCTTCTCGCCCGTCTGAGGGTATAGGGGAGAGTGGTTGAGGGCTTGTACTTTGCCCCTTTTTGTTATGATGATGATGATGTACATATGATATGGAAATGAATGAAAGCGCTTTTGGTTTATGGATTGTGGCTATGTGAGAGTGACGAGTGAGATGTGAGTGCCGCTTTCTTTCTTTCCACTGCGCCCTGCACACTTAAGAAAATCACAAAACAAGTTAGATCCATTCTTAGACTTAGCCCCTTGCCTTAAAACGTGACAAGTGACCAACCTTGATAAATGGTCAAGGGCTAAGCCTTATTAAACAGGCGAAAAGACATAAATAACATGCATGAATGAATGAGTAAAGTGTTCTTTGGAATTTTAGAAACATTTTTGGGTTTTGCAATATTTGATTTTTTGGGGTTTTGAAATATTTGATTTTTTTTTTTGGATTTTGAAATATTTGATTTTTTTGGATTTTGAAATATTTGATTTTTTTTTGTTTAAATATTTGATTTTGGATTTTGAAATATTTGATTTTTTTGGATTTTGAAATATTTGGTTTTTTTAGATTTTGAAAAGCCGCCTAAAGCTGACGTTATCCCTTCCTAAAAATAAGACGCGCGAGACGGAAGGTACTCGCCCTTTTGGGCCACAACACACCGACCGGTTCGAACTGCCGGTTTGAAGTCTTGATCACCTCCCCCTCTCGCCAAAGACCTTACCAAGGTAGGACGTGCGTTTGTGGTGACATGCCACGGGTGACTGTCCCTAGATGACAGTGCGACTAGCTAGGCCATACCTTAAGGGATGGTCTGATCTTATAGGGGAAAATGGAAGACTATTTGAGGGAAGTCTGATGCAGGTTTAAGGATGTTGGCTTCGGCTTCTTCCCGCAGCACACCCTTCAAAGATTAGGCCTGTTGAGTAGGGACTTTGTGGTCTTTTCCATGCATTTGCATTGACTGGGGCATGCGTACGACCGGGCTCATGAGCGTCTTGCGGGGACTTTGCCACTTTTTGCCATGCCCCTATTCTGCCATGTATCTTTGATTCTTTCTTTTGTTTTTTTTTTTCTTTTGCCCTTTTATTTGACCGTCCCTGTTTAAGGCTTCCTCTCGTCAGGGTATGCTTAAGGTTGACTACATTACCCTTGCGACTCTTGCCCCTACACCTTGACCAATTTGGAAGAGAATGATCATCACATCGCTAAAGCAGATCCCACCTAGCCACGTTATCTACTAAGCGCAATCGCCCTGGCTTTCTGTGTGTGTGTGTTGATCCTAACTTAGATCAATCTTCGACGATTGGGGAGGAGATTTCGGACTCTTAACACGAGGTCATCCCTCGTCTAAGTATTGTGGCCTCACACCTATAGACCTAGGGATAGAATCTTTTATGGTACAACACATTCCACGGATGTGACAACTCTATGCCCTCAGCATTAGTTAGGCGGTAGGCATTCCCTGGATACACTTCTCTCACGACGTACGGACCTTCCCAGTTTGGCTGCAACTTAGACCTCGGACCTCCAGGCTTGATAAAAATGCGTTTCAAGACCATATCACCCTCTTGGAATTTTCGTTCGATTACCTTGTTTTCAAAGGACCTTGAGATTCGCCTTTGGTATGAGAGTACATGATCGGCCGCCATTAGTCTCCTTTTTTCTAAGAGTTCCAATTGAACTAGTAACGTCTCTCGACGTTCGTTAAGATTAAGTTCCTTATCAAGTTGGACTCTTAGTGAAGGGATCAAGATCTCGTATAGAACTACCGCCTCCATCCAGTAAGTGAGATCGTACGGGGTTTGCCCCATGGGAGTACGGACAGAGGTACGATAGGCCCATAGAGCCTCTATTAGCTTCTCTAGCCAATCAGCGAATTTGTGCGATTCACAAGTTTTCTTTAAGATTTTAAGAAGGGTTTCATTGGTTGCTTCAGCTTGGCCATTGCCTTGTGGGTAATATGGAGATGAATGATGCAGAGTGATGTTGTATTTCTTACAGAGGTTTTGAAGCTCTTGCGAGATGAATTGTGGCCCGTTGTCCGCGACGATGCTGCTTGGTACTCCGAACCGCGAAATGATATTCTTCATGATAAAGCGGCACACTGTGGATGCTTTGATTTCTGCGAACGCTTCTGCTTCTACCCACTTGGTGTAATACTCAGTCGTTGTTAGGATAAAGGATTTTTGTTTGGTTTGAGCATTAGGATCACCAAGGGGGCCAACAATATCAAAAGCCCACATGGAGAATGGCCAAGGTGTGGAGAGTGGATGAATTGAGGATGAAGGAGCATGAATTTTATCAGCATGGAGTTGGCATTTGACACACCTACGAACGTAGATGGCACAGTCTTCATCTAGGGTTGGCCAGTAGTAGCCCTACCTAATGATCTTCTTAGAAAGCATCTGACTGTTGACATGTCCTCCACATTCACTAGCATGGGCTCCTTCCACCACTCTCCAAGCTTCGTCATAATTCAGACATCTCAAAATAACTCCATTAAGAGCCCGCCTGTACAGGACTTCTCCAACAACCGTGTATCTTAAGACGACTCTTCTTATGGCCTTGCGATCCTCCGCATTTGCCCCTTCGGGATATGACCCATCCTTACAGTATTGCTCAATCTCAAAATACCATGGCAGTTCTTCTTCGTCTAAGATTTCCTCAAGCTCAGCTAACATGACTTGTTATGCTCCTCTCTTCCTAGCCCTCTCTTCTAGGGTTGTCCTAAGGTCGTTGAACCAAGGATCCTGGATAGATGGAACCTCGAGCCGTCGGACGACGATCGTCTTAGTCAGATGGCTCAGAGGAAAGGATAGAGAAGAAGCTAGCGACGCCAAGGCATCAGCCAGGATGTTTTGTGAGCGAGGTGTGTGGACATAGATAAGCTTGCGGAATTGCCTTGCCAGCAACGTGACCAAATCTTGGTATGGTTTGAGCTTTGGATCACGAGTGCGGTATGTTGAGAGTACCTGCCGCAGAACAAGCTGAGAGTCTCCTACGATTCTAAGGTGGGATGCACCCAAGATATGAGCACGCTTAAGGCCAGCGAGGAGAGCTTCATACTCAGACATGTTGTTAGTGGCAGGAAAAGTGAGTTGGAAAGCGATGGGAATCGTAATTCCTTCTGGGGTGAGCAGTACGGCTCCAATGCCCCGTCCCTGAGAGTTGAGTGCACCATTAAAATGGAGGGACCAGAAAGGATCTTTGGAGATGATCGAGAGCTCTTCATCAGGGAATTCCTCTTGGATGGAATCTCTTTGAGGGAGTGGCAAATGGGCAAGGTGCTCGGCGATGGCATACCCTTTGATGGCCTTTTGTACCACAAAGGAGATGTCGAATTGTGAGAGGAAGCTCTGCCAGCGTGCAAGCCGATCAGAGAGGATGGGTTTTTCTAAGAGGTATCTGAGTGGATCCATCCTGGAGATCAGCTTGACCTCGTGGGCAAGAAAGTAGTGCTTGAGCATTTGGAGTACCCATACGAGTGCGGCACAAGTTTTGTCCACGGTGGTGTATTTGGATTCTGTGGTGTTAAAAAGCCTAGAAAGATAGTATGCCACCCTTTCTTTTCTAGATTCATCGTGTTGTGCAAGGACAACACCTAGGGAGTCCTCAATGACTGAGAGATATAGGATTAGCGGTTTCCCGGGTACTAGAGGCTGCAAACTAGGGGGATTCATGAGATACCTCTTCAAGTCATCAAAGGCTTCTCGACACTTATCATTCCATTCGAACTTTGCCCCTCCTTTCAAAAGATCATAGAACGGGCAGCATCTTTGTGAATGTTGAGATATAAATATTCTAATGAACTGCAAATGTCCGATCAAACCTCTTAGCTGTGAGATATTCTTTGGAGGCGGCATTTCCGTTATAGCCTTAGCCTTATTTGGATCGATCTCAATACCCCGCTTGCTAACTATGAACCCTAGCAACTTCCCTGATGATACCCCGAACACACATTTCTTCAGATTCATTCTCAGTTTGTACTCCCTTGACCTTTGCAGCACCTTGGTGAGGATTTCAGGATGTTCTCTCCTAGTTCTTGACTTCACCAAGATGTCGTCCACGTACACTTCTACATAGACATGCATCATATCGTGGAATATGGCCATCATCGCCCTTTGATAGGTAGCGCCAGCATTCTTTAGCCCAAACGGCATGACTACGTAGCAGTATGTTCCCTAGGGCGTGGTGAAGGATGTTTTCTCTTGATCTTCAGGAGCCAGACGGATTTGGTTATAGCCTGAGTATCCATCTATGAATGGAGGGTCTCGTACCCAATAGTATTATCAATCAACACATCAAAGTGAGGAAGCGGGAAGTCATCTTTTGGGCATGCCTTATTCAAATCCCAGAAGTCAATGCAGATTCTGACTTTTCCGTCCTTCTTCATGACTGGGACTATGTTCGCCACCCAATTTGGATAAAGGACCACCTGATGAATCTAGCCTTCTGGATCTTGTCTACTTCATCCTTCATCTCAGGGCCATGAGTGGGTGGAACCTTCTGAGTTTCTGCTTTATGGCCTTTGCCCCTTCTTTCAATACAAGTCGGTGCTCCACTAGTGAGGGGTCTAGGCTAGGCATGTCCTCATACGACCAAGCAAAGGTATCCATGTACTCCCTCAGAATTTGCACCAGTTCCTCTTCTCCATCAGGAGGGAGATTTGCTGAAATAATCACTATCCTGGGATCTTCGTCTGTTCCAAGATTGACTTCCTTAGTAGGTTCATCCACTGTCGTTGTGGGTTCATCGAATCTTCTTACGCCACTCGTGTACATCTCGGCAGTGTCATCTACTTCGCTATCCTCTTCATCGATTTGGTCCTCATCATTCATGATCTCATAGACACCAAATCCGTCATCTATGAACACCCCATCCTGCATGATTTCTTCTTCCAACACCAGCGCTTCTTTTGTGAACTCCTCTATCAACAATAGTGCTTGACATCGTCGAGCTAACTCTTGAAGGTATCTTCGGGGAATAGCCTTGCCCCATTGCTTCCTAGGGAGACGCTTGGACTTGGTAGGCGCTGGGTTGCTCTGACTCTCTATCCTGGACTCTCCTATACTAAGACTAGACTCTTCTACTCTAGACGATCCTAACTGGCTAGACGACTCTACAGGACCAGGGGAGGACATGGTGTCCTCGAAGTGGATGGCTCCTAATGAAGGAGCGAGAGGGGAAGCCCTAGCTGAGGGGTGCCCCTGATCATGAGGGTGAAGGAGGTATGCCGGCTCCTCGACCTCAATATGCATTTGAAGATTGGGATTTTTTTTTGGAGATCGGTGGAGAGCACGTAGAACGAGAGGGAGATCTCGTGGTCACTCGGGTCGGCTTGCAGCGCTTAGAGGACTGGAGGTGGGAGGTTAGGAGTGAGGAGGTGGCAGGCAGCTGCCAGGAGTTGGGGAGACAGCTGAATAAGCAAAGGAGGGGATGAAGGGACGAGGCTGGGGAGGAGAGAATGCAGGAGTGATGGGTGGATGGCCAGGCAAGTGCCCCTCCACAGCTTGTCTACTGTCTTCCCCTCTTCGTAAGGGATGTTTGTCTCTCCTACGTCAGTAGCGTCGCTCATCAACTGCCTTTTGGATGTGATGGATGTGGGAGGATCCACCAGTTCAGCTACCGCTGGCGGCCAGGTTCTCTCTTCCTCCCAGAACAGATGGCTGAAGGTGATAGTGATGTCTTCTATGTCAAACCAACGGTACCACTCACCCTCCAGGTCCCCTGTCTTCCTCCTCTTTCCTGGGCGGAGTGCTTCTAGTGCCTTGTATGTGAGCATGGCGGCCATATGCCGAGAGAAATTTCTACCATGTATGTCGTACTGTGATAGCTCTGCCTCGACCACCACCATGTTATACCCAGGTTGGGTTGGGCCTCTAACGAAGTAACACCAGAGTGTCCATGTGAGTGGTTCACGGTCGGCCTTGAGAGTGGAGGTGTTGGATGACCACGGCTTGGATTTCTCTCTATAACCTAGTCCCCATCGAATTTTCATTAAAATGTCTGGGATGGGCTTGACGATGCCTTGCAGTGCTTCCCCTAGGCCCTTGCCTTCCTCGTAGCCCAACTTCATCATAATTTGCCACCCTTTCGTGTTTAGTGGCTCCTTTCTCTTGACTGCGTTGACCTGTGCTGGACTGGCCTCTTGTTTGGATTGGAATGAATAGGCCCAAGGATAGTTGATATCTAGCACGAAGACAACGGGCTTGTTGGCGGGCCATATGGCTGGGAGGAGGGTATCATTGATGGCATCGACTGTATGAGCAGCGGCTATGCTTTTGACCTTGATGATCCATCCTTGGAAAGAGAATTTCAGACATTGATGTGCAGTGGACAGTACAGCTCCCAGTGCCTCTAGCCATGGACGCCAAGAATGGCCTTGAACATGGGGTCGATGTCAAGTACATAGAAGTCGACGGTGACAGCAAGCGGCCCCAGTTTGGCTTGTACGGTCACCATGCCATGACAAGATCTTTGGGAGTTGTCATATGCAGCTATGGTGGTTAGCATTGGTTTCAGCAGCCCTTCTGACACATCACAGACCCTCAGGGTACTCAGTGGGCAGACATTTATGGATGCCCCCGTGTCGACCAGTGCTGCCCCCACTGCCACATGGTTGATGACTAAGGTAACACAGAGTGGGAGCCTCCAGGCTTCTGGGGGTGCTAATTCATTTTCAGAAAATGTAATCGCTGGCCCACGAGTCACCATGGCTAGCGCACTCGGCAGCTTATCGGCAAACATATCCTCATTCACCACTACCCTCTGCAGAAAGTTCCTCAATGCCTCTTGATGCTCCTTGGATCTCTTTATCAACTCCAGTATGGAGATTTTGGCTGGCACATGATCGAGTTGCTTGAGGATATCATAGTGTGTCCCCAGGTAATGGCTCAATCACCCCCCTCATCTTGTGGTTGTTGCTGAGGTGGTTGCAGGACCTGTTGGGGAATACCTTGACTGGTGGAAGTAGTAGAGATGGGCTGATACGGGCGACGAAAAACGCGTCCGCTCTGCAGGGTAGTCGGTTGGGTAGCACGTTGTCTGGCAGAGGATAATGTGGCGTCAGAAGGCAGGTCCAGCCCGGGTGGTGGTAGGATGACAGGTGTGGGAGCAGATACGATGGGTGGCGGTGGTACGAAGACAGATGGAGTGAGAGGTATGATAGGTGGTAGGATAACGGATGGTCTAGCGACTGGCGTGGGTGTTGAACGGATGGGCAGTATGATGGCATTGGCCTGGGAAACTAAAGGAGGGATTGACTGGGGAGCCGTGTTGGCTGGTTGTATTGTTTGGGATTGTTGAGGATATTGGTGGTTAATGGCCATCATCTGCTGGACATCAGGTTCACCATCGTACGTTCAGTTCGCTTGAGGAGGGGGGTGGTGGATGACAGGATTCCCTTGGGCTGGTTGTTGCGGTGGATTAGGAGCTGAAAGATGATTTGGCAAGGGGTTATGGACGATGCCTAGGTCCTACAACGGTTGTTGCTGCTGCTGTTGATGTTGAGGGGGTGGTTGGCGTTGTTGCCTCTGTTGTTGCTGCTGCCTTTGTCTCTCTTTAATGTCTCTGATCACTGTGCGAAGAGCTGCCCAGTCCATTCTATTCTGCTCATGCAAGTCATACACTAGATCTTTGAATGTGAAGCACTGCTCAATAGTATGACTTGGCTGCCGATGGAACATGCAGTATCTTGTCTGGTCCACACTCGGATTCAATGGCCTTTCCGGAGGGAGCTTGATGGCATCTGTGGAGACCAAGGCCAAGAAGATGTCGGAGAGCGTCTCAGGGAGTGGTGGGTACTGAGTTCTCCTTGGACCTAGGGGATGCCTTTGTTGGGTGCCATCAGGAGGTGGTACTTGGTTGTATTGAGGCTGCTGACCTTGTGGAGGAATGGTGCGGTTTTGACCCTAGGCAGTGTAAGGTTGGCGGTTATTGTTCTGGCCGGTAGGGTTAAAGGCACTCACTTGCTCATTCACTTGGACACCCTCGAATACTGGCCCCTGTGGTTTTGTTTGGAAGCGGAATTTCTGGGGTTCGAACATGGAATGAATGGGGGAGTCCTTAAGTTGGGTCTGGATAAACCGGGCCCAACTGTAGAGCTTGTGCATGGTGGTGATATCATTCATTGCAAGGATGTTTTTGTAGGCAGGGGTTGCATTGGCAATGATGATTTTGACCTTCTCTCCCTCCGGAAGGTACCCTGGAACTCGTGTGGCCATCTGTCTCCACCTGTCGGCATATGTGGCGAAGTCTTCATCCAACTTCATCTATTCTTCCATGAGATACGTAAGAGAATCCTCTGGCCAAACCCTATCTTGGAATTGTTCAAGGAATTTAGCTCTCACTATGGCGAAGTCTTCGGCATCCTCGGGTAACAACGAATAAAACAAATCTAGTGCAGGCCCGTCCAATGACCGGCAGAACAGATACGCCATCAAACGGCGGTCGTGCTGATAAGGTGCAGACTCATAGATAAAATCCTTGATGTGAATATAGGGGTTGCTAGAGCCATTGTATTTGCGGTACTTCGGAAGCTCGGACGGAGAAGGGACCTATAGGCCACTGAAATTAGGCATGTGGACATCATGATGTTGCCTAGGTCAACTTGCATTCGAAGCTCTTGGAGTTCTTTCTTGATGGACGCCCACTCGGACATCATGTCAGGAGCAGCGGAAGGCTGAGCACACATGGAGGAAGCACGAGACGCCGGCCTGGCGCGTGGCTCTAGCTGCGGTGGATGACAAGGTAGGTAAGGGGGAGACTGGGGCCTCGACTCACGCGGATGGTAATGCGCGGATTCGAAAAGAGTTAATCGAATGGTCCGCTGCCGGATAGGAGTATTGTCGGCTGGTCCCATGATGATACGGGGACCGGAGGTAGATGCCATAGGGCGGGAAGCGCCCACTCTAGGTGAGGGTGATGTGGCGGCCTTTCCTTTGAGGGCCCTCATAAGATCCTGAATCTGAGACCGATCTAGCTGAGGAATTAGGCGCAGGAGTTGAGCAGCTTGATCGTCTGCTTGAGGGGAGTGAACAGTTTACGACGGGGCACCGTCGTTGGGACGATGACTCTCACTGGCGTGGACTGTGGCGACCCAAGGCCGGGTCGACTCCTCAAGGAGGTCGTGAGGAAGAGATTCCTCATAATCCTGGGAAGTGTAAAAGGCAACATCTTGATTCTCATTGCCATAGATCGGGTTCAGATAGGACTCCATTCATGGAAAGTGGGAATGCCAAAATGAGGAAAGCCTGTCCAGACCTAAGAGACACCCTAACCTAAACAGACACCTGATTTCCTAAACAAACAGTCATATGCAAACAAAAGAAAGAGAAAACGTCACACCCAAAGCAGTTGGCAATGATGATGGCTTCTTTTATTTGATTTAAGTTTGCCTTTTAATGGATTGATCTTTTTAGCAAGTTCTCTCAAAATGGAAGGTTTCCTAAAGGGAGAAGGCTTCTAACTTCGGGTTTGACTAGGTTTTCTCATGGACTCACCAAATGAATAAACCCTAATTATAGGTGGCAATAGGTACAACCATCTCGGCGGCCGTGTGGGAATCCACGGTCAGCGGGGACTTACGGAGGCCCTCAAGCGAGTGCTCTAGTCGGACACAAGGAAGATGCGGCCGAGAGAGCGGGCGTCGTTGAGGAGGACAACCTAAACTAGAACAAGGAAATATGTATGCATGCCCTATGTGCACCAGAGTGCATGCAAAATCTAACCTAAGACTAACAAAACAAATATCAGACCTACCTGATCTCAAAAGCAGAAGGCGATAGGGTTACTGTCACGACCAAGATCGTGACAGGAACTAGGTCGTGTTCCACTTCACAGTGGACAGAGATCAGATTGGACCTGATTATGCACGAAAATTCAAAACAATCCTATAGCACGGAGGACTGACAGACTCTCAAAAGCATGGAACAAGCTTCAAACAGTTCAGAATATGGATGGAGTACGTGAAATAAGCCCAAAAGAACAGGAATACATGAAATCCAAGGCACTGACCTGATCGCGACAAGGGCACTATCGCCGTGCTTATAGCGACGCGCGCAACGTCGCGTTCCGACCCGGCACACAAGACTCAAAATAGGATTAAAGATTAATGGATCAGGAACACATACCTGATAGCGACGCGCTTCTGGTCGAGCTCCATATCGCGACACCTTCAATGCCGCGTTCCCGACCAGCATAGCAGAGTATAGAAATAGTATGAAACAAGAGCTGATGTACTGACATTATTGCGACGCCCTCTTTGTCTCCACCACTAACACGACGCCTTCAACATCGTCTTCCAGACCAATACAATAGAACACACAAAAAAATAGCACAAAAATGAACGCTGATGTACTGACTTGATCACGACGTCCGTCTTGTCGCTACTATAATCGCGACGCTCCCAACGTCACCTTCTCACCCAGAGCAACAGAACTCAAAAGCAACAGTAAAGGTAAACGAAAAAACACAAAATTTATGGAAGGACCACACACGTGAATGACTAAAGACGACAGGGAAAGACAACAACAAGCACGATGGGCACTAGAGGTCCCACCGTGATCGCCAGAAGTGATAATCACGGGATTTGCTCCCCAAAGATGATGATTAGAAGTTAAAGAAAATGGACCGTGATCGCCACCAAAGCAGTTGCAAAACAAATATGTGAAAGAACACTTGCTAACTGCCTTGGAAAAGGGAAAAATTGCAGAAAGCGTACCTGACTATGTGAAACCGATGATGGAGCCGTCGCCTTCCTTGTACCGGAATGCGCCGCACAATCTGTCGCCTTCCAGATTGCGACACCTGGATGGTTGCCTTCTGCTTCAGAGGATGAAGACCGTGGGTTCATTCTCTTCCTGCTCCTCAGCCGGCCAAGGGCCAGGAGTGTCGTGCTGCTAGTGTCTTCTAAACCCTGTCGAGAACATCAAAACAAAGGAAAACCCATTAGATAATTCGTTTATGAAGAATCCATCCCAAAAACATGAATAAGCATGATCTAATTGGAGGGAACTCACGTGGGGTGGGGTTTTAACCCCTTTGGGTGTTTAAAAACAGTGTGTGTGGAGTGTTCTAATGCAAAACTATAGATAAACAAATCTATGCATGCATGCATGAATGAAGAGAAAATTGAAGGAAAAGGGGAGAGAGAAAGCATAGGCAGGGAGAAAACGCCCTGGGGGGCACTTCCTGGTCGTCTGGAGGTAGAGGATTCTTCTGAGAAGTTGGAGCACCCTGGGAGACGAAGACCCAGCAGCCGACCTTGCCCTAAATGGTGCTGTATGGATAGATTTATACCCCGTTATTCCTGAACGGGCTGTGAGAGGAATAATGGGAAAGGGCTCGAGTTTGGGCAAGCATGCTCACTCAAGGGCAAGTAGAACTCGGAAAGGACGCATTAAAGAAGGCTCCCTCAAAATTTGGAAGGATTTGAACGCCTCTAGGTCAATCAAAACCCAGAATATTCATGAATAGCAAGTACCCAAGTCACGTTAGGAAAGGGTACGTTGCATGGAAACCAAAAAGCGACAGCCTTATGGACGCGGCCAGGTAGCGACGCCTCGATACGTTGCCTTCTTTACGAGGAAAGCTTTTGAAGTTTTTTCTGGAGATTTTTCAGGGAATAAAAATGCTAATTAAGAACACGACGTATCGAGGTGTCGCCTTCTGAAGGAAATCGATTCAACTGTGAGGCAAATCGGTATATGTCCAGTTAGCGACATAAAGATCGTCGCCTTTATGAACAAAAACACGACAGAAAACCTGTCGCCTCCAAGATCTTTCAGCATATGGCCATGCAAAGTACCCTATCTCCTTGCACGGGTATCTGATTGGCGTGCGGCTCGAAGCATTAGACTCCTAACCCAGAGAGCTACAAGACAATGATGAAGAGTGGTTGAATTGACCAGGAAGAACCCACCAGGGCAATGAAATAATAGAAAATGATACCATGATCGAATAAAGCCAGCTTGACGATGATGAGCCAACGTGGGGCATCAATGATATGACAAGGAATTTAGCTCGACTTATAGGCCAGAAATGGGTGTCTACAATAGTGACTAGAAAGGGGCTCTCCAGTGCTCTGCTCGAGCTATAGGAGGGGAAGACCAGAAGTTCCAACTAAGGAGGTCAATCTGAGGTCAAATTCATTATCAAAGCTCGAGGATCCACATCAATCTTCTACAATTCAAAGCTAGAGGACCTAGATAAAGGGCTAGGAGGATTCAAACCTGATCGTCTACTTCTCATTGTGTTTGAACTCTCTATTTGCACTTCAATTCTACCTTCTTCAGTGTGTGGACTGTTGAACTGAGCAATCCTTGTGCTCAGATTCAAGTGTGTATGATTTGATCTATGTTTTCCATCATCTTAGCTTGTATGTTACTCTGTGTGTGTTTTGAACTTCCCTTATCAATAGTTTGTGTGTGTGTGTGAACGGTGGATGTAGAATTGCATTTGCTGGACTTTATTGCTATCATCTTGCTATCTCATCTAACGCTAGATGATTGGTAGGCACATTTGCTAGACTTTATTGCTATCATCTTGCTATCTCTGTATCCTCACTTTGCACACATAATTAGACTCAAATTTGTTCTGTGCTTACTCTAGATCTTTACATCAACTGTTGATCTCGAATTTCATTAGTGTTAGTTTTAAATTGATAGAAATCTATTCAACCCCCTTTCTAGATTTTTCATATAGCTAATTCTACAATCCTTCACCCTTAATGTTAGGCTCCCTCTTAGTTGATGCTCCTCTTGTTGGGTTTGATCTTGTGGTTTACTTGACACCTCCATTTGTTGTCAAGTCTTCAAGGGTTTCGTGTGTTGGTCTAAACAAAAGAAATCTTGCAAGAAATTTAGTAGCATTGTAAAGATACGAATTAAAATTCAAATCTAAACAAAATAATGGATGACTACTTCCTCTTCTGATTGGAATGTAATAAAGAGTTGGTAATCACCAATCGGATGCTTTTAAGCATCCTCTTACCGTACCCATTTGAAAGCCTTTTTGTTTTGTCCATAAGGATAAAATTAGCATTTTCTTCTTCTTCTTCGATGCTTGAGCTATCTGAGGACTCATCCCAAGTAGTTGTGAAATTCTTTCTTTTATATTTCTTATATTTATCATCTTTTCTTTTCTTCTTTTCTGGTTTTTCAAATCTTCTATGTTTTGGACACTCTGGCCTTAGATGTCCAAGTTGCTTACATTCATATCACATTGGTTCCTTCTTATTTTTCTCTGTTCTCTTGGCTAAGATTTTTCGGATAACTTCTTCTTCACTGTCAATATAATTGCTCTCAGTGGTGGTGGCTTCATCTAAAGTACTTTCTTGAACCTTGAACGCATTGTTTATCTTTCTTTTGGATGAGCTTTCTGCTAACCTTTCCATGTTTATCTCATGGGCCATTAATGACCCAATGAGCCTTTCCAATGACTTAGTGGAGAGGTCATTTGCTTCTTCTATATCAATGTCCTTTGGAGTTGGCTACTCAAGGAGAGATCTTAGGATTTTCTTGACCATGTCTCTCGGGCTGTACTTTTTCCCTAAACATGCAAGTCCATTGATAATTTCAGTGAAATCATTGTACATTTGAGTAATGGACTCATCTGGTTCCATTTGGAACTTCTCATATTTTGTGACAAGGATGTCAATCCCAGTCTCATTTACTTTGTTCATTCTTTCATGAGTGAGTTTCAACTTGTCATGTCTTTTGCTATTTTTCATGCTTAGATCCTATTAAATTCTTGTCGTGTCAGTGTGCAACACATGAAGCTCTTAGCTTTACTATTCAAGGATATCTTCTTTCTATCTTCATCGGACCATTCTTCCTTTGGCTCTGATATTAGGAGGCCACCATCTTCAATGATACTTTATAGATGATAGTCGTAGCTTTTCAAAAAGAATTCCATTCTTGTTTTCCAATATTGAAAATTCTCCATCAAATAGTGGAGGTTTTGTGATGGACTTTCCTTCAGCAAATCCTTGAGATGCCATAGATCTTTGCTCCTATATCATTAGATCTTCTTTGAATCTTAGAGACCCGAGCTCTAATACCACTTGTTCACCCACCTAATTGGTAGCACGGTTTACCTAGAGGGGAGGTGAATAGATAAATAGAGATCCAAAACCAAAATCACCACTTTAAAGCTTGGTTAGGATAAATAAAGCGTGTGCAATGGAAATTAAAGGTGTGGAAGCAATCATACATAAGAACACAAAAATTTATCTTGGTTAGGCCGTTCCCACATAGAAGTCCTATGTCTAGTCTCCAAGCACACTCTTGGAATTTTACTAACCAGGATACAATCCCTCCAAGGATATACAACACCCAACCCCTGCTGGTCTTCTTCTCTTTCTGGGTAAGAAGGTAGCCCACTTCTATTATAGGTCAAGAAGCCAACCTTCTAGTACAAACCCCAGCGCGGTTCTGCTAGAATAAACCCTAGCTCGTTTCTTCCCTTAACACAAGGGGAACACAAAGTACAGATCCTCTGTTGGTCACCATCCCTAGCAAACCTGTTGGTCCTCACTTCACACAGGAAGAGGAATAACCCTTGTTCTTCTTTGGAAAGAAAGAACAGGCTATGTAGATCAAGTTCTAAAACAAAGAACTTAGCTTGCTTGATCACCAACAACAACCTAAGAGCTAAGAGGATTACAAAATAAACAGAAGGAAGCTTAAACCCTTAGCTTATAGACTCTCCCCCAGATTTGCAATGATGCACAGAGAGTGAGAAGAGAGAAAATGGCTTGAATTCTTGGAGCATCAGAAGAATTCAGCTTGAATGCTTCTCTTGAATAGGCTCGCTCACTGAATGTTGAACGCAACATTGTTGACTGTGCACTTTCGTTGTCCAGAGTTCCTTGCACACGTCAATATGCCCACCTTCTCTAAACTGTCTCACAAATTTAAAATAGCAAAGATGAACTAGCAAAGTGGTGAGAACAGGTCATTTCCACAGGGAGACTGAATAAAGTTTGACTTAAGAAACTGCTTGTTGGAACACTCTATCGACAATTTTCACCAGAATAACACTGTATTAAAAGTAATTCTGTAAAGAACACCAATTAAATTCCTCACAACTTGACAAGTCAAACATAATGAAAGAACAAGCAAAATGAAAAACAGAAGAAAATTAGTATCACTGTACCCTCACAATTGAGGGATCAAACAGGTAGACAGAAATCTGACCTAGAAACATAAAGATGCACCTCTAATTCTAAAATGATCTGAACTCAAAAAGATAAAAAGATGAAAGAACAAGAATCTCAAAAGAAGATTATCAAACCACTGTACCCCTACAGCTTAGGGGATGAACATTAAGCAATCTTAGATCTCTATAAACACCCAATCACTACTTCCACAGCTCAAGAATCGAACAGAAACTTCAGAAGGAATTGAACAAAAAATTCAGAAACAAAAATATTGCTAAATCAAACGCCTAATGCTACCACTACAGAACAGGGACAAGAACAAAAGATTAACTTGAAAAACTAGAAAACTCGTAAATCCTCACAAATTCAGAGCTATTCCCTACTACAAAAGTAACATAGATTCACGAATTCAACTCCAAATCTGAATTCAGTCAGCCTCCGAAAACCCTTTGGACGTAGTCGCCTTCGGGACCCCTCGAACACACCTTCTGGATCGTCCTCACCAGATGCTCCGGAAGAGAAGAAGAAATCGCCAGCAATCGTCCTCCTCACAGCAGTCCTCAATACACAGAAGAAATTGGAAATAACAACCTCCACTGGATCGGACTCTCCATAATAGAAGAAGTGAACCAACACAGAGGAAATGAAAATTTTCACTAGATTAATCTCACTAAACACAGAAGAAATGGAAGAAGAGCACTCGATCTCCCCAACAAATAGCTAACAACAAAGAAGAAGAAACCCAAAACAAAAATTACAAACTCCATCTCCTCTGCCCAACAATCTGAAATGTTGAACCCAGAAGAAATGAAAACATCCCAAACAAATCACAACAGAATCCCCTGCAGCCGAACCATCCAAAAATGTTGAACAACAGAAGAGAAGAAGAAACTAAAAAAATGCAGAAACCCTTTGGAAGAACAGAAGAAATCGCCTGGATAATCCTCTCTAAATAGGAAAATAGAAAATAGCAATTGTCTTCCGGATGTCGAACCCCGGATGTCGAACCCCAGATGTCGAACAATATTTCACTGCCGAAACATTAAATCAAGAAAGGAAGAACTGAACAAATGCACTGGATCGAACCATCTAAACACAGCAAACATGAACAATATAAATGCAAAAAAATGGAACAATAATTGCCCCTGGATCACCCTATGGAACACAAAGAAATGGAAAATGTTACTGGGTCGAAGTCTCCCAACCCAACCATCTACAGAAGAAAAGAAAAGAAATCTCGAACCCCTTACAGCAAAGAAGAAACCCAAAAAAATGCTCAACCCAGAATACTGAACTCAGAGGAAAGGAAAAAGCTAAAAACCAAAAAAACTCTTGAACTCCCCAAATCTCTCAACTCCCTGATCTGAGGACCTTAGGGTCCTTTTATAAGCTCCATCGAACCTGCTGGACGCTCGGAATCCACACGCACCAAGCTCCTCATGCCTCCATCTTCACACGCGCCTATTGCACCCGCCTGAGCTGCACTGCTTCGCATGACTAGCAGCAGCTTCGCATGGACATCCGCGCATGCCCCATATGCACCGCCTCCAGCTTCCTCATCGTCGTGCGCCCCAACTCCAGCCTCCAATTTTCCAGCACACACCGGATGCGCAGCGCCAGATGCACTGCACCGTAGTTCCTGCACAGCAGCTCCAACTGCCATCTGCGCACACCCCTGCCGCGTACCGGGAGCTTCTACATCCCTCATGCACCAGCCGCACCAGCTTCGCACACACACCGCCAACCTGACCTTTCCCTACCTCCTTCCAGCTGCTTCCTAGTGGGGAAGAAACAAAATGGTAAATATGGGTTTCATGGCCAAAGGTGTGATGGGTTAATAATAAAAAAATACTTATTTATTTAATGAGATTGGCAGGGTAAAAAAAATCTTATTTATTTACAAAGATATACATATCTACTACTTAAAAGATATTTACAAAATATTATTGCGATAAGAATTATTTATATACAATATTCATTTACAAAAAATCTTTTATTTTCCAAAATAAACATGATTAGTCAATTTGAAAGAAATGACTTATTAAATGAAAATCAAACTAATATGTTCAAAAACTTATTCATGGATGAAATAAAAATTAAAATCAAAATGCACATTATTTATAGACGAAGTATGTCTAAAATTAATTATTTGTATGAAATTTAACACGGAAAATTTTGCAGTTATCACTCCCCCCCTACTTGAACATTGCTAGTCCCTTAGCAATAAAAATTACTCCAAATATAGGACTAGAAGATGTAATGTCTCATGCTAAACAACCATCAATATGTCTTTCGTAATGGTAAGGGCTTATGACAAGAAATTAGTGCACAAATAATAGGTCACTTAAGAGTTCACATCAGCCCTCCTGGAGCTTCTCTGCGTCAGCTAGTAATTAAGATTAGATTAATTCGAGGGAGAAGAAAAGAATTGTGGAATAAGATCCTTACTCAGTCAGATTGGGTTGTTTCTCTCAGTTCCATTCTGCCCAACTTCTTTGAGGATTATTTCTCTGAGCTAAGGACTTTGCCCCTTTATTTGCACTTTGTGCACTTAGAATTTTTTCTTTCTTTTTCATCCATAATGCTGCACGACCCATCACTTTTCAAGAGTATCGAGTCCAACTTTACTTAGATCTGGGGCATTTTTCATGAATATTTTTTCTTTTCTTTTGCCTTTTCTTTTCTTTTCTTTTCCTCTTAAAAGAATGATGGACAGTCAGGTTCCTTGATCACATGCCTTCACTTCCTTCCCAATTCACTTAAGGGGAAGGGAGAAAACCAATCACCTCTCTCCTACTAGCCTTAACAAATTTGCTACATTCGGGTTCCGCTAGTCTAAGTGGCTGTGTAATATGTGTATAAAAACTTCTTGCCATAAATCCTTACATAAGGTAGACAAGGAGTACATGTAATCCTTTATTAGAGACTACCTAACATGGATGTTTGCGGAGGGATGTGAAAACTTCAAAATTTTAATGGTTAAAGATCAGACACATAGTCTTTGTTTCGAAATGCCAGGCATTTTTTTATTCAAAGATGAAACATTGTGAATTTTTTTTTTTATTTGCACAAGTTCAATATAAAGAAAGAAAATGAAGCATTGGTTAGGATAAGGACTATGAATGTATGCTTATTCTACCGCTCCCCCCTACTTATTTACAAGAAAAGAAAGTAAGAAAGAGAATTACCTGATAAAGAAAATCTATACACATGGGTTGCCTCCCATGGGCGCTAAGTTTATCGTCTTCAGCCGGACACAATTAGGCTCCATTTGGCTCAGCTAGCTTGGTAGACTCAATTTTCAAAGAAGGTGGGCTTTCAAAGAAGAGCTTTAATCTCTGCCCATTAACAGTGAATGATTGACCAGTTTTCGGATCAAGAATAATGATAGCACCATTGTCACAAGGTTTGACAACAGTGTAAGGACCATCCCATCGGGACTTCAAATTTCCCGGGAACAGACGAAGCCTAGAATTAAATGGCCAGACCTTATCATGCACTTGAAAAAAATTTCTATGAATGTGTTTATCATGGAATGTTTTGGCTTTGGCTTTATAGATCTTTGGCTTTAGCTTTGGCTTTGGCTTTGGCTTTGGCTTTACAAAATTGCTAGCAATTATGATGGGCCAAGTCTCATTCTCTCCTAAAAAGATGTACTTTGAACTAATAGGGAATGGTTTTAGCTCAACCTTAGGAGGACACTCTGATGATGGATCATTATTCTGAAATAAGGAATTAAATTGTCTTTCCTCTCCCTTAAACCCTAGAGAGCAAGGTTGGTCTACTGTTTTTTCCACACAAGATTCTTCCAAGGAGTCTACCACTAGACAACTCTGTCCTTGATCATGATGCCTAGATGGCTTAAAAATATTGATACTAACCCGCTTATCCCCAAATGATATATCCATCATCCCGATAGCACAATCAATGTTAGCTCTAGCTGTGGCCAAAAAAGGTCTACCAAGGATGATGGTGGACTGAGTTAAATCTTGAGGAGTGTTCATGTCCAGAATGATGAAATCGACAGGGAAGTAACAATTATTGATTTTCACAATAACATCCTCAACTAAGCCTTTAGCAGTGGTGACAGAACGATCGGCTAGTTGAAGGACAACAAAAGTGGGTTTTAATTCACCTAACTTGAATTTCTCAAAAATAGCATAAGGTAGGAGATTGGCACTAGCTCTCAAATCTAAAAGGCCGCTTTCAAAAGTGACTCCACCGATGGTGCAAGGAATTAGTGGACTGCCTGGATCTTTGAGCTTTTTAGGGAGTTGGTTCAAGATAATGGCACTCACAGTTTCTGGAAGAATGATTGTTTCAGTTTTATTTCTCATTTCACACTTTGAAGTGCACATTTCTTTTAGGAATTTGCATAAGCAGGCACATGCTTAATGGCATCAAGGAGAGGAATGTTGATGTGAATTTGCTTAAAGAGTTCCAAGAGTTCTTCATTACCAGTTGGTTTGTTTTTGGATTTTGGCTTTAAAGCTTCAGAAAAAGGGACTCTTGGAATGTAACAGCTTGGGTCTTCATTCATTTTGATTTTGTCTAAGGATTCTTCAGTCATTTTTTATTTTCCCTTGGATTGTTCTTTTTCAACATTTTCTTCAATCTCTATTTCAATTTCATTTTCAATTTCATTTTCTTTATCCTCATGCAATGTTGACATGTGTGGGTGAGGATTTATTCTGATTTTTCCACTTAAAGTAGACACAGTTTTAACATTTTTACTTGGGGGCCCCTAACTTGGGTAGGAGAAGGGTCTTGTTGTATAGGTTGTGTAACGTCGCCGGTTTCTCGGATCCTCATGGATCCTGTGTTTAGTGGTTTTGATGGCTATCGTGAGGCCAATGTGGTTTGTGTGTGGTACGTGTGCGTGTTTCAAGGGCCTATTGGGCTGATAGTCTGGCCCTGCAGCACCCTAGTGTCCTCAGCCTATCATCGCGACAGGGAGGAGTGTCACGTTCTGAACGCGACCGAGGTGACCGTCGCGTTCTGGTAACATCCTTGGGGCGTTGATCGTCTGCATGTGCGCCACGTGTAGCACGCAGAGCAGCAAGTAGGAAGGCGACGCCTAGGTGTTGGGTTGAGTGTGTTTTGGAATTTCCTAAAATTGTATTTTAATGATGACCAATGAACATCACTCATACTTTGATTTTGATGATGACATATTGTGATTTTAATGATGACATATTGTGATTTTAATGATGACATACTTTGATTTTGATGATGACATGTTGTGATTTCAATGCTTAATGGGTGAAACATGTTAATGTTCAAACAACATGTTTTGATGTTTAATATATCATATTTTAATGATAATATCTTGTACTAATGGCTTATGTGTTAAATTTTCAGGAATATCCAGATTTTGTCATGGTAGTGTCAACACAGTCCCAGGCAGTGTCGACAGTAGGTCAGAATCCCTGAAGCAATTTCATGAAGACAGAGTTCACTGTGTCGATACAGTCCCAGGCAGTGTCGACACTAGTCCCAAGCAGTGTCGACACTAGTCTCAGTTCCCAGAAGAACAGTTTTGCAGAAATGGGACAATGTGTCGACACACTCCCTGGCGGTGTCGACACACTCCGACTGAAACTCAAAAATGTGAATTTCTCTGGACACGTGGCTGCTTGGGAATCAAGGGATTTGACCTAGGTTTCCGTGCCCATGCACCCCAAGGCACTTTATGGACATATGGGGCTATAAATACCCATGCTCCTTGTACCCCAAGGGCAAGAGAGCCCACACACTTCCTGAAGAACCTTTTTGGCGGCTGAAAGGGGATTTCCAGATCTTGCTCCATCTCCAAAAGTTGCAGACCATCCTTTCAAGAGGAAGGACGTGGGAATCAAGGAGAATCTCTGGAGAGAAGCTTGTTGTGCTGAGATATGGAGCAGATCCAACTGAAGAGGAGTAGTAGAAGAAGAACTTCTGGCATTTTAGATGCCATCAAAGCAGAGCATCGTGGTTTGAAGAAGATCTTCAACGAATTCCTTCAAGCGTCTTCAATCCAGGCTTTTGCAAATCTTCTTCATCAAGGAACATCCAAGTCACATATATTTCATTCATTTTCTTGGAGTGTTCATCCAGGTTTTCATTGTGTGATCTGTGTATGTGTTCTACACAGATCACTTAATTCTGTTTGTTCTATTTTTATCTTTGTATTGAGATTAATCGGGATAGAGGATCAATTCTCTAACTGAGCTTGTTCTAGCAGAACTTGGATCCTTCGTGGTCCAAAGGTTTGGAGCCATAGTGCTCAGGTTTGGAGCCTTAGTGCTCTGGAGCTGCTGTGCTCAAGTGCTTGTGAGTCCTCATACTCATAAGTGGTTTGTGGAGTAGGTCGTCGTACCAATCTCCTGGGTTTTCTTTGAGTCATTGTACTTAAAGGGTTTGGAGTCGTCGTGCTCCGGTTGTTTCTTGAGTCGTCGTGCTCAAGGGTGTTTGGAGTCGTCGTGCTCCAGTGTGAGTTGTACTCAAGGTTTTGAGTAGTGTGGCCTCACTCTGTGAGGGGTGGACGTAGGAGTCACTGGAGGTGATTTCCGAACCACCTAAAAATCCTATGTGCAATGGTTTGAATTGTGGTTTGACTTTGTATTTCGCTAGATGCATGCATAGGGATTTCGCTCACACTACTAATGGATTTGCTCACACACACTAATCACACTTCAGATCAATAAATTGTTTGGGTGAATTGATCTCTGATTCGAAGCAATTTTTGAATTGCTTAAGCTTCTGCATTAATTGGTTTAGATCTATTCAACCCCCCCTTCTAGATCTGATCCATCCACCCATCCGATCCTAACACTAGGTCCATCGTGATCAGGTCGCGATGCGACGATACGTTGCATTCCCAACCGCTGGGTGTTTTTAAGAAACCCCAGCCGGACAGAACTACAACGAGTTTTGCTCGTCCAGGGGAAGGGGAGCTGCGGTGATTTTCGCAGGAATTAGCAATTTCGGCGTAATCGTGTCGTGGGGAGCTCACGTGGAGCGAGAGAAACACCGGGGGAGCGTCGTATCACATGTTCTTCGCAAGGCAGGGTGACTCCTCCCATTTTTGGGGCGTGAATCACGTGGAATGCAGGGATTGATCAGTTTAATGCTTTCTACACAATAGATATCATGCCTAAGAACCCATTAAAGCAAGAAAAACACTAATTAAGGGTGGTTTGCATGGTGTGGATTGGTAATCCATGGAGGGGATCCAAGATTAGGGTTTCTGTCAGCTAAGGCGATGGATTCCCCTGTCACGTTAATGTGTTGAAGGCGACCTATCGGGCTGTCGCGTTCTGAAGGCGACACAGGCCCATGTCGCGACCACAGCCGAGTGGTCTGAATGTGCATGATTTATGTGATATGATTATCCGGTTGTTATTATTCAATGTATTTGGTAGTACCGTGTGGCGCATTGGTACCCATGGAGTTCTTGGAGTGCATGTTTTTGAGGCTAGTATGTTGGTTACGTAGCTAGCAAGTGGTTTGTGTGTTGGTGTGGTATGCACTCGAGTTGCACTATGTTCACGTGTTGTGGACAATTGTTACTTGAGGTTTATGTGACGTTTCACATGGTTTGCGTGTGACGAGCACGTGGTTCTATGTGCGTGGCAAGTAGTACGACACCTACCGAGGTTACCTCTCTAGTTGGGTGCCCAGGTTCTCTGTGAGCCAGGCTGTTAGCTCGGGGCCTTGTCCGGGTACTTGTGCTGTACCGTCGAGATCTGTGTCGTCTGTCCTGGACACCCTCACTCCTTTGTTTGAGTTGTACATCCGGATGAGGGAAAGACGACAGTGGAACAATGACTCTTGTGTTTGTTTTTAGTCACTTGTAGCGTGCTCTTAGTTGGGGGTATAGACACTAGTAGTCAACATTGGTCCCCAGCTAGTCCTTTTCCAGTGCCTCACTCTAGAGTGCTCCGGCCAGAGACCCTAAAGGTGCCAGGCATGGGCCTGCAGTTGTGTGTCCGCAGGGGTGGTGTTTAGTTGGTCTCCACAGTTGTTTGACTTTTCCACATGGAGCGGCAACTGGACCTTTCGTTCGTGGCTGCGAGACTGGGAGGTAGACTTGTGTTAGTTTGTCCGAGTCAGTCACTGGTGTCGCGAACCAGTTCACGTGGCCCGTGTGTGGCGGTCTCTACTGTAGCTCGTACACCTGTTTGGGTTTGCCGTTTATTTATTACAGTTGCTTTACGTAGTTGGAAAATGGTGAGTACATTTACAGCTTTAATATCCTGCTTAGTTGTTCTATAAATTGCTAGCGCAGTTAACTGCTTCCGTACATGTGTTTTGGTTTGCTCGGTGTTGGGGGAGTTCCCTACTGAGCCAGTGACTAGAGAGGCTCACCCCTACCCCCCACAGGTGAGGGCGAGGAGGACGTTTCATTACCATCATCTAGTTCGGAGCCGCGTCGCAGCGGTGTTGGACCAGCACCTCCAGCAGTGTAGTTTCCTTTCTCAGTTGTTCTAGTTTACCGCGGGGTATGCCCTAGGCTCCTATTCTTTCTTGTACTTTTGTTGAAATTTGGCTATGTAAATCTTGTACATTATATATGAGTTGGTGAATCATATATGTGATCAGGTGTGTTCCTTTGTGTTTCACAGACGTGTGTATGATATCCCTTGCGAGGCTTCGGCCTGTTCGCGAGAGGCGGACTCGGATCAAGTTCGTTAATGGTTTAATGGGCTTGAACGAGGCATTCCATCACAGGTTGATTCTGGTTTTGTGGTGCTGGAATGTTCTGGACAAAAGCTTGTTGTGAGTTTGGTGGTGGAGGGGCATTTGGTCGAGCAGGTGGTCTATACCCCTAGACTTGATGGTTTTGCTGGTTCTGATAAAATTCGGGTAGGTTGTTCCTTGGGTTTGCTATAGCTTGACTTGGCAGCTGACCTGACTCCCTCCTTTAACATACATCAGCAATCTGGCACTCTATCCTTGCCATATTTTTTTGAAATTTTTGTTTTCATTTTGATATTGATTTTATTGTTCTTGCACAGCTTGGCACAGAGTCACCATCATGTTTTGGAATTGATTTATTTTATCTTCCCAATTGGGCTGAGGAGGTGGTGGTTGATTATATGAAGGTTGCTAGAAATTGGTATGAGCAAATTGATTGGAATTTGGATTCTCCTAGACTTGTGGAGGTTTGGAGTAAGAAGATTGGCCAAATCCCGGATTCTGATTGGGATAGGATTGACCGTACATGGATTGCTTAAAGGAAGGTTGAGACACTTGTTCAGATTGAATTTTCCAAGAAAAGTTCAGACAGTTTCTCCAACCAGGGTTGTATGTGTTAGAATATAGGTCATAAGAGGGTTTGTAGAAACCTTGGGCAACTTGGACTTGTTCTTGAATAAAAGGGGGCAATTGGGCAGTAGTGGGACAAGCATTGGTAGGATGAGCTGAGCTAGCACACATAGCGCAAGTTTCAAGTGGTTGAGAAAGTTTGGGTGTGGCTTGCCCAGTCAAAGATAGTAATTGATCAAATTTTTGTTCCACCTTCTGCTCCAATCTCTGGTCAAGTCTAGCTATCAGATCTTCTACCCTCAAATCTAACTCTTCTCTCCCTCTTAATTCATACAAGCCTGCCTTCTTTGATGGTCCTAATGCCCTCTCATAAGAGTGGAGCGAGGCATGATTGATAGAATTCTCACTCAATGTTTCAAACAGATCATCTGCCTCATCCTAGCTCTTAGTCATGAATGCTTCTCCACACGAGGCATCAACCATCTGCCTATTTGATTCTGTCAAACCTTCATAAAAAGCTTGGACAATTTGCTACCTCGACAGACCATGATGCAGGCATTTTCTAAGCAACTCCTTTAATCTCTCCCATGATTCATGCATTAACTCTCCCGGGTGTTAGGAGAATCCAGTTATTGCTCTTCTCATGGTGTTAGTACGGCAATGGGGTAACATTTCTTCAAAAACTCCTACTACATTTCTGGCCATGTTCTAATGGTTCTCCCTATGGTTCCTAAGCAATGTTTGGCCTTATCTTTTAAAAAGAATGGAAATAGGGTCAGTTTTAAGGCATTTTTAGTGAAATTTTGGATCCTGACAGTGGAACAAATCTCTAGGAACTCATCTATATGCTTATAGGGGTCTTCATTGGGATTGCCATAAAAGGATGGCAACATCTGAATGGTTCCTGGCTTGATTTCAAAGTGATTTGCAGGAATTTCTGGCCTGATGCAAGTAGCAGGTTGATAATTAGAAGGAATAAAGTACTGCTTCATCTGTCTGGGTGCGACCTCCTCTACATTCCTAGCAGCTTAGTTTTGGTCCTGGTTGGCCATCCTATGAAAGAATCTTTCGATCTCGTCTATAGGTTGAGCCAAATCTATGTTCAGGGAGCGTCTACCGAGCATGCACAGTTGAAAAGCCTTCTATTTATGATTTTTGAATTTTTTGATTTTTTTTTATTTTTGATGAATTTTTATAAACAAACACAAACAAACAAATACTTTCAAAACAAATTAACCTAAACACTAAGTGTTCCTTGGACCTATTTTATTTTTTCTCAAAACTGGATTTATGCTTGCTTAAACCCAATCCTAACTCTTCTTGTACCGGCCAGGTAAGAGGTGGAGTAGAGGGAGGCCCCCCTTGCTTTCGCAAGGACCTAATTAAATAACCTCTAGCTCACTTAAGCATAAGCTTTTTAACCTCTAATCCTAGACACCAGACTTAAAGAGTAGTCTTAGAATTAAGAAATGATAAATCTAATTATGAACCCTAGAGCCAAATCTACTGGTTTTTATTAGAAGTTGAGGTAAATGCAAGAATGTGGAAAAAAATTTGTGATTTTTGGGCAAAGGAAAGGGTGATGAAATCCCTCACCTTGTCTTTATTTTTTTCTAAAGGTGATGCCCTTAAGCAGTCCCTTTTACAAATATGAAATGCACAAATCAAGTTCAAACAATGGTTTTCTAATGCTAAGTCTAATGCATGAAACAAGAGATAGAAGTCATACCTTTCCCCCGCACTCTTCAATGCAGAAAAAGAAATGACAATTAAAATGATGAATGTCCTAAAACAAGTGTTTCTAATCTTAAGAAGATGAAAAAAATTAATTGCACAACAAACGGGTTACATGAAAGAGCGATTTAAAAGATTTTTTAGATTTTTTATTTTTTTATTTTTATTTGATTTTTGAACTAAATGAAATAAAATTTAACGAAGAAAATATAAATTGATACTATAAATTAATTCCAAACCATTCAAACCACCAAAATGCCAATTATTACATGCCAACGAGAAAGAAATCTCTGTACATGCACGAAGAGTACATGAAATCCTCACTACAAGTTTCACTCACACTCTTCTATCTAAAATTCTGAATTAAAAACAAATGTAGAAAGAATTCAGCAAGCTCTACTCCTCCAATGGGCTCAAATGTCAAGCCCAATCTCTATGTTCTCCTTTTGTGCAAATCTGAAATGAAAAACCCAATACCAACTCAATAAGAAGCTCAATGCAAATGAAACAAAGTGAAAACAGATTTAAATTAAACTCTAACGCCTCTCCGGCAACGATGCCAAGATGAACGTGACATTGTTGACTGTGCACTTTCATTGTCCAGAGTTCCTTGCACACGTCAATATGCTCACCTTCTCTAAACTGTCTCACAAATTTAAAATAGCAAAGATGAACTAGCAAAGTGGTGAGAATATGTCATTTCCAAAGGGACTAAATAAAGTTTGACTTAAGAAACTGCTTGTTGGAACACTATATCGACAATTTTCACTAGAATAACACTGCATTAAAAGTAATTCTGTAAACAACACCAATTAAATTCCTCACAACTTGACAAGTCAAACATAATGAAAGAACAAGAAAAATGAAAAATAGAAGAAAATTAGTATCATTGTACCATCACAATTGAGGGATCAAACAGGTAGACAGAAATCTGAACTAGAAACATAAAGATGCACCTCTAATTCTGAAATGATCTGAACTCAAAAAGATAAAAACATGAAAGAACAAGAATCTCAAAAGAAGATTATCAAACCACTGTACCCCTACAGCTTAGGGGATGAACATTAAGCAACCTTAGATCTCTACAAACACCCGTCACTACTTTCACAGCTCAAGAATGGAACAGAAACTTCAGAAACAAAAATATTGCTAAATCAAACGCCTACTACTACCACTGCAGAACAGGGACAAGAACAAAAGATTAACTCGGAAAACTAGAAAACTCTTAAATCCTCACAAATTCAGAGCTATTCCTTGCTACAAAAGTAACATAGATTCACGAATTCAACTCCAAATCTGAACTCAGTAGGCCTCTGGAAACCCTCTGGACGTAGTCACCTTCGGGACCCCTCGAACACACCTCCTGGATTGTCCTCACTAGATGCTCCATAAGAGAAGAAGAAATCGCCAGCAATCGTCCTCCTCACAGTAGTCCTCAATACACAGAAGAAATTGGAAATAACAACCTCCACTGGATCGGACTCTCCAGCACAGAAGAAGTGAACCAACACAAAAGAAATGGAAAAAGAGCACTCGATCTCTCGAACCAACATCTAACAGCAAAGAAGAAGAAATCCAAAAAAAAAATTACAAACTCCATCTCCCCTGCCCAACCATCTAAAATGCTGAACCCAGAAGAAATGAAAACATCTCGAGCAAATCACAGCAAAATCCCCTGCAGCTGAACCATCCAAAAATGTTGAACAATAGAAGAGAAGAAGAAACTAAAAAAATGCAGAAGCCCTCTGGAAGAACAGTAGAAATCGCCTGGATAATCCTCTCTTAATAGAAAAATAGAAAATAACAATCGTCTTCTGAATGTCGAACTCCGGATGCAAAATAATCTTTCACTGCCCAACCATTAAATCTAGAAAGGAAGAACTGAACAAATGCACTGGATCGAACCATCTAAACACAGTAGACATGAACAATATAAATGCAAAAAAAATGGAACAATAATTACCCCTGGATCACCCTCTGGAACACAAAGAAATGGAAAATGTTACTGGATCGAAGTCTCCCAACCCAACCATCTATAGAAGAAAAGAAAAGAAATCTTGAACCCCTTACAGCAAAGAAGAAACCCAAAAAAATGCTCAACCCAGAATACTGAACTCAGAGAAAAGGAAAAAGCTAAAAACCAAAGAAAATCCTGAACTCCCCAAATCTCTCAACTCCCTGATCTGAGGACCTTGGGGTCCTTTTATAAGCTCCATCAAACCTGCTGGACGCTCGGAATCCACATGCGCCAAGCTCCACACGCCTCCATCTTCACACGCGCCAACTGCACCCGCCTGAGCTGCACTGCTTCGCACAGCCAGCAGCAGCTTCGCATGGACATCCGCACATGCCCCATACGCACTGCCTCCAGCTTCCTCATTGTCTCGTGCCCTAGCTCCAGCCTCCAAAATGCCAGCGCACGCCGGATGCGCAGCGCCAGATGCGCAGCACCCTAGTTCCTGCGCAGCAGCTCCAACTGCCATCCGCGCACACCCCTGCCGCGTACCGAGAGCTTCTGCATCCGTCATCTGCCAGCCGCACCAACTTCGCACACACACCGCCAACCTGACATTTCCCTACCTCCTTCCAGCTGCTTCTAGGTGGGGAAGAAACGAAATGGTAAATATGGGTTTCGTGGCCAAAGGTGTGATGGGTTAATAAAAAAAAAATACTTATTTATTTAATGAGATTGGTGGAGTAAAAAAAAATCTTATTTATTTACAAAGATATACTTATCTACTACTTAAAAGATATTTAAAATATATTATTGCGTTAAGAATTATTTATATACAAAAGATCTTTTATTTTTCAAAATAAACTTGATTAGTTAATTTGAAAGAAATGACTTATTAAATGAAAATCTAACTAATATGTTCAAAAACTTATTCATGGATGAAATAAAAATTAAAATCAAAATGCACATTATTTATAGACAAAGTATGTCTAAAATCAATTATATGTATGAAATTTAACACGGAAAATTTTGCAGTTATCAAATGTACACTACTTAAAAGAATTTTAGGTTTGCTCACCTCTTCTACTTCAAGGATTCATCCTTTTATGCATCCAACAGAAGAGATCCGTTAGAGGATGTGATCGTTGGAGCTTCTTATTTATCTTATATTCTTCATCTTCTTCTTCCTTCTTCTTGAGTCCAACGGACATCTTCATGAGTCTACTGGCTACTTGGAGTAGAGAGATGTCTTCATCTAGTGTATGCTTCCAAGCATGCCAGTAGTAGGTCCAAAAGATGTGTTTATGTATCATAGACGTACATAAATAAATGTATGTTAGATCAGAGAAGTCATCTGTCAGATAGTCCAAACCACTTTTGCCTTTTGTCCATGTTTCTTGTTGACAACCTTTTGTAAAAGCTTTTTGTCTGTTAGAGAAATGATAAGATAAAAGTCAGATAGTCATTTGAAATTTCATAGCCCCCCAAGACAGTCAATTTAAACTGAGAATATGACCAATCGATATGAGACTAACTTAAGTGTTCACCAATCGATGTGAAATAATATTTACAACACCAATCGATATGATATGGGTTAATTAGTCACCAATCAGTATGTTAAAGACAATCGATAGAAACTCTTAAAGAAAATCGATATGATAAGTATAGACAATTGATATAATAAAGGTAATCGATGTGATGAAATGCAATCGATATGCTTAAAGGCAATCAATATGTGATAAAGACAATCGATATGATTTCTTAAAGATAATTGATATGATCAAGACAATCAATACTATGAAATGCAATCGATATGCTTAATGGCAAGCGATATGCGATAAAGATAATAGATATGATAGAAGACAATTGATATGCTGAAAGACAATCGATATGACCTTTGTTCACTAATTGTTATAACACTTAACAATAAACGATAGAGCACTTGAACATCAATCAATAGAAATCTATTCACCAATCGGTCATCAATCGATAGAGATTGAACAACAGTCGATATGGCACTTAGTCATTAATCGATAGTGATATTGATTGGGCTTACTAGTGCAAAACTTTGAGGCAATAGAAATTATAATATTTATAATACAAAAATATTATTATGAGATTTATATGGACATGAGTTTTATTAACACCTAAATGAAGGGATAACAAATGAGTGGTTCAACTGTGAGGACTAATAATCATGATGTTGCCTTGAAGGTTACAATGGTCATTGCACGTGAAAGTGACATGTAGAGGACAATCAATACTCTGACCCAAGCACTATTGCAAGCAACCCAAGGAAGGGTTGATAACCACAGGGATCTCCATTGGAACTTTTGCAGCATGAATCTACCGAGATTAGGTGGCAGCGATGACCCTAATGATGTTGAACACTAGGTCAAGGAGATGGAACGTGCATTCCATGTCATGAGATGCACTAATGAGGACAAAGTACTACTAGAAACATACCAGCTTGAAAGGGAAGTCTGCGCTTGGTGGGAATCAATTAAAGCTACTTTAGGAGATGCATAAGTCACTTGGGAGCAATTCCTAGAGTACTTCAGCAATATGTACTTTTCCACCCGAGTACAAGAGTGGAAAGTGACGAAATTTTCCAGTCTGAGACAAAGAGGGCTATCAGTGGCAGAACACGAGGCCCAATTCTCCAAACTATCTCGATATGCTTCTCACTTGGCCCAAACTGAAAGGTTGAAAGCCAAGCGATTTCTAAATGGACTCAGGTCTCAGTACATCACACAATTGGGACCTATGGATCTATAAACTTACCCCATGATGGTTAGAAAGGCTTTACTACTAGAAGATTCTATGGAAATGGTAGAAAGCATTAGAGGAGGTATAGTGAGAAAGGGAGCACCCAACACTGTTGGGACCCTTCACTCCAACCACAAGTGTAACAAGAGGCCAAATGGTGGAAACGATGCAAGCAATGATAAGAAGATTAAAGTGGAAGGGGAATCGATCATGGAGAACTACAAATTTTGTGCTAAGCCGGGACACCAAGCGGATGAGTTTTGGAAGAAAGCTAGTGCTTGCCTGCGATGTGGAAGTCGTGATCACCGCATTCCCAAATCCCTCATGCTGAAAGATCAGAATGGAAGGAACCAACGAGTGCCAAAGCATGAAGGGAGTTTAAATGGTATAGTGTAGGCAGAACTCCCTAAAAGAGGAGGCATGATGGAAGGTAACATTCTTGCTAAACCTTTGAACTAGTCTTATGATATCCTTCTTACTGTTATATTCCTAAGTGGGGGAGATGGTTAGGGAAAAGTTTGAAAATAACTTGGTAGTTGTACCATTGCCCATCATGTGAATTAAGATGGAATCAAAATAACTGCAGAGGAAGGAAAGGGTTGAAAGGAATTAGATGGATAGTATTAACGACCTATAGGTGGAGACAATTAGCATTTATGGCAATAATGGTTAAAAGATGTTGATACAAGCTCGAGTTGATTGGAGATCAAATCAACCATTACACCTATAATAAACTCATAGACCCTGGATCAAAACTTGGCTACCAAGGAAAGCTAAATAAATGAATGGAACTCTCTGCCCACTAAAGGCATGGCGGATATAAGCTATAGGGTGGCTTAATGGAAGGCAAAAAAATTGGCATGGCTAAACCAAACCAAGTTAACTGAGTTAGAGAGTTCAAATTTAATAGAATAAAGAACCCCAACTACCAATGACTCAAACCAAATTCTTATAAGTAGGGGAGGGTGTAGCATCCTGGAATTTCAATAATTGGAAAATAGAAGATAAATGGGAAAAGGGTTATTTAAACTAGTTAAAACATATGCAATATTATCGCATATGCAATAATGTATCTAAAAATTTCATACAAATCATAGTTAGACTTCAAATAATGTTCTCTAATGATCCATAAAGAAATTTGAGCCATGAAAAATATCTTGGACCAAGTTTAAGAACTATAGCAACATATTGTCGTAATTAAGGATTAAGTCGGAAACCCATTATTACATGTACATAAAGGGGTCAAAAATTAAGATAAAATGATGGATAGACTCCAAATGGTAGGTATTAACAACCCATTTAGAGAATTGGGCCAAGAAATATCTATTGGGCCATGAGTAAATTCCAAATAAAAAATTACCCCAAAATTTAGATATCTTAATTGAGGTTAAGTAAATGAATTCTCACCCAATACACCATTAGTGGGCTACCAAATGAGCTCAAGTCATGGGTACAACTCAAAGGAAGATTTCCTAATGTTTTTCCATCACAATTGGGAGAGAAATCTAAAAAATATGGCAACAACTCCCAAAATTCGTAACCCTAGTTTCCTAATCCCAATAAAACTACTAAACACATATATCTCTATAAATTGAGACCCACTCTACCATGAGACGCCCCTAGGGTTTTCTTGTTATGTTGATGGAGAATCTTGGAGGCTGGGAAACGTAGGAGAGGGCTTGGAACTCCTGGGCTTCTTCCTCTCTTCCAAGTACTTGCTGCTACAACTAGAAGTTAAGAAGAGTATTCATAGCATTCAAAGGTTCATGAAACCATGACCATATCTTGCATACCATATACCAATAGAAAGCCCTTCGAGTCTAGTTTCTTTTAAGAGCATTTTGACCAAATTCTATATAGTAGTTTGTGAGTATTAAGAGTAGTTTTGAATGACTGTCAACCTAGGGTTTCTGAAGGGACATTGTAAGTTTTCACTTAAAAGGTAAGTCTTCTCTAGGCGAAACTCTAATTGAACTCATACATGCTTGCATACACATGTCTAGATCATGTTCATATTGTTTTCCCCTATTTTTATCTTGTTGTTTCATCAAATCAAATTCAGTATCTTCATGACATTATTTTTGTCCGGTTAAACCCTTGACCTGTATTACAAAGTTTCTTCCTCTTATGTTAGTAATTTTTAGATTGACCACTCAACATGAATATTGTTCTTCTATGAGTTTAGTTTTCATTGACACCTTTTTGGCAAATTTTATTAAGTATACCGAGAGAATTGGCCTATACAAGCCGACTGGGTGAATTTTGCAGAGACAGCTCCACTATGTCTTATTACCACATTGAACAATCATTGTTTTCTAATTCTTCATTACAATAGATAGCTTATTGAGCTAGAGATCCAATGAACTTGGCTTCATAATTTTTCATGCTATATATTGTGCGTTATAAGCCTTGGAAGAGTCTAGGTCACCCCAATCCAAGTAGTAGTCAAACTGGGTGCATTTGGCAACCCAAAACACCCATCCAAAATGCAATGAGTCTAGCTGTCGCGTTCTGAACGTGACAGGAAGACTGTCGTGACCTTGCCTCTGTGCAGTATTCGCTTAAATGGCTATAACATTTTCTATTGACCTCAGAATGATGAGCCACTTTTTTTCTTGGATTCCGTATTCAAAGGGATTCAAGATGGTATATTCATGTGTGAGATTTACACCGAAAATCATAGGAGTTGAAGGCATGGGACTGCATTTGCCCTTCTAAGGGGCATACGTCTTGGTTTCCATCATTTTGCGTTGTTTCTTTGCATGTGTGAGTTTGATCTATTCTAAGAAGGTTCTAAAGGGTCTTATCATGCATTAAAGCAACCCATAGAAAAAGGGTTAATGACTTGAACATCATTTTAATTGACAACAATGACCTAACTTTCTTGATTTGATTGAATCATCAACTTGCCAAAAATGATAACTTGCTACTTACTAAATCTGGAAATGGATCCAAGGCTATAACTTTTAAATGATTTGGAAACTTGAGTACATGATTTCACTTACCACACTCGGCATCTTCACATGTGTCAAATAGGAACACTCTTCCATGACTAATGGACCCTCTGTCGAGTATTCCTCCTGTTGGACTAGGACATCTTCACGTGAGACCTCCATAAGTCTCCTGTGACCATGGATTCCCACATGGTCAATGAGCTTTGTACCGTTAAACTCTTGAACCCATTATCATGAAACATGTCAAACTTATGACATGTTTTACTTGATCTATGCTTGTGTCCAACATGATTGTAAACGTGTCATACCTTTAGTTTGCAATGGCAAACATACTGCCTGACAAGCGTATATTTTACCAAAACTCTGCTAGTGAACCAATTTGACTAGGCCGACAAGTGTCCTACCGTTGATAGTGCCACACTGATTTCATGTGTCATTGTCCTGTCATCTTCTCTATATCATCATGCCATCTTCTCTATTTCTTGAATAATCTTAAGTCATCGTACAATAAGCTTGTTCTTCGAAATCTTATTGGCCATAAATGAAATGGAATACTAGAAATTAAATGAAACTTGAGTTCATGACTAAATGCTTGTGCAAATAGGGCCTTGTTTGGTCCTAGGAGGAGCACCCAAAGTGCTTTTAGTTGTAGAAGTATAAGACCCATTAGGTTGTCTGGCATAACACCTGATTAAAATGCAAGATTGGTCCAGTTAATTTCAAATCATTACTGAATGATTGATTGATTGATTGAATTGTTACATGTAGAACTGGCCAATCCTATCGTACTTGTCAATGTTCATAGGAATTTAATGGAATCCTATTCGTATTGTTTACTGTACATGATATTAGTTATTTAGTCTCTTGAATCTCTTCCATTTGATAAATGATCATACTACCATCATAAATGATCATACTAACATCAGTACCATGGTAATCGTCGCCTACCACGTCATAAATTTCATTAGATATTGTTTACTAAACTGCTCTCTTGTCAAGTACATGTCATACCCCTAAAAATTGATCTACATTGATATTATGATCATCTTTATTCCATGAGTATTGCATGATAGTATCTTTCATGATAAAATGTTAGTTTGACGGGGACGGGCTCGAGTGAAGAGAGCACCTAAGAGTCTATCTTAGAATGTGCTTAGGCATCAATGGAGTCCTTAATAGTTCAGTTCAGTTTGATTGAGTCAAATGTAATTTTACTTTTCAATAAATGGCTCTATGTTATGTCTCTAAGTTTTGGTGGTTGTAATTTTGCTTTGGAAAGTAATGGAATAAAGAGTTGATGTTTGATTTATATGAATATCATCTCGCCTCTCTACATTACTTAGTTTCGCTCTGATTTACTCAACTGCGTGTTTCGTATGTGATCCTCGTGCTCCCAGCTTATTCCTCTGTAAATTGGAGGCATGACAGCATATAAAATTCCCATTGGCATGTCTCCCTATAGGCTGATCTTTGGTAAAGCCTATCACCTCCATGTTGAGTTAGAGCATAGGGCATATTGGGCCATTAAACAATTCAATATTGATTTAGCCCAAGTTGGATAACATTGTGCCCTCCAACTATGAGGGCTTGAAGAGTTGCACAATGAGGCATATGAAAACTCTAAAATCTATAAAGTCAAGACCAAAATCTTTCATGATAAGCACATTTTAAGAAAATATTTCCATCCTGGTCAAAAGGTCTGGCTTCTTAACTCTAGATTGCACTTATTTCCAGAAAAATTGAAGTCTTGATCAGATGGACCATTCATTGTTATTAAAGCTTTTGACTATGGTGTTGTTAAAATCCTTAATCAGAATAATGGTCAAACATTCACTGTTAATGGTCAACGTCTCAAACCTTATCTGGAGAACATACACCTTACAACAAAGGAATCCATTGCTCTGAGTGACCTTGAGTAGATGTATGAGGATTTCACAGTATGTAAGGCCCTTGAACTTTGTCCTTGTATTCGAACTTTGTTCATGTTATGTTTGTATATATGAATATAATATTGTTGTAAGTAGCATGTTTATTCTATTACTTATGTATATACATGCTTAATTCTGTACATATTGTCTTTGTTTAAAGCTGTACACATTATATTTAAATAATGTTATGCATAGTGTATATACATATTGTGTGTATGTGTGTTTATTGAATTTTCCTATTTTCTGCCGAAAGTCCAATTAATGTCAGTATCCCTTGACGTTGAGGGCAGGTTGACGGCAACCAGTGTGCCATTGACTCAGAGTCAATGTCCAGATCGATGGACGCCTATTTCCTATAAGCAACAGCAAAGTGGTCATCTACTTCTCCATTTCTGTTGCAATTTCAGATCTGGAAACGACTGCATTTTCCCCCGTTCTGGATTTGGAAACTACCCTCCAATGGTAGGAAACCTAATCAACACGAACCCCAACCCACTTAGCTCTATAAAATCACCTAGTCTTGGCCGAGTTAGGTCTTTTCGCCAAAAGAGAACCTAGGCTTTTTGGGTGAGAAGAACTGATTCTTGTGCAAGCTTGATCCGGCATGAGAAGAGTTCTTCTGGCGATCTACATCGACTGGAAGGAGCTCTTGGCATTGAGGAAGCTTCCCCGACTCCGGAGACTCCCCTGTGAAGGCGTGAAGACCGGATCTGGGAGGAGATTTGGGCATCTTCTTGGCTTGGCCGAGGAGAGCTTCAGCGACTAAATTAAACCATTAGACAATTTTTCAAAGGCAAGTAATCGAGGGATTTCATCCCTGCACATGTCCTTTAGGTAGTAGGATTTTTGTGGATTTTTTTCGTGTCCTGGAACCCCAAATTCCCATTGTGTATTGCGTTCAGTCTGCACTTCTGCAGACAGGAACTTAACGGCAAGCTTGCTGCCATCAAGTTCTTGAGTTGGCGGCAACATCGTGTGCCATTAACCCTTGTTGGCAGCAACCCCTTTGCCGCCAAGTTCTTCATGTTTTTCAGGAATGTGGATTTGATCTATCCACTGTGATTTCCGGACTTATAGTTTTTTGTGCATGCTGTGTAATTTATGTCTAGTCAAGTACAGTCAGTGGGTAATGTCATGAGGATATGTCGAATTTCTGTACAAAGTTTTATTTATTAAAATTTCTGTAATTGGACAACTAGCATGATCTGACCATGATAATTCTGAATAAATAGATCCGTTGTATATTAGGGTTTCAGAAATTTTATATGATCTTAGGATGACTATTTTCAGGTTTAGGAACTGTTAGAACCGACTGTATTGATGTGAACCATGTGTTAATGAATTTCTTGATAAATTGCATGAGACCTGTTATAATTTTTAAAATTAGTTTACTATCGCGAAAAATTTGAAAATTTAAGTATGAAATATATACCCTGTGTGATACCTGTGATAAAAATTTCAAGCTATTTTGACCACAGTAGGTATTGTTATTAATTTAACAAATGTAATTGACCATGATGAGCATGTTTAACTTTGATCATGTGAAACACAGTATTTAGCAGCATGATTAGGGCTCTGTTATGATTTAATTATCACTGTGAAATAGAAGTATCATGTTATGTAACTGAAGCATGTGTAATTATTTAAAAGTACATGTAAATGTGTTAAACAGTGTATGTGAATTATGTAAACAAAGTGATAATGTGATAATGTGTAAAATTGTGTCGATATTGACACTACTACCATAGGGGGCTGTGGAGCCGTACTGTAGTAAAGTCCCTATGGGAAGGCTTAATGTGTGTGATATCCTATGGGCATTAGGATGAAATCCTAGAGGTGGACAAGTACCACTGGTTAGGGTGGGGAGGGCTTCTCCCAGTTCTGCACAGTTAACCAAGATTCGTCACTGTGTTGCCTACGTGACGGGTATGTGTATGTGATGTGTGTCCTTCTGATGGTGGTTTGGACTATGTGTCATAGCAACTAAGTGTAAAAAGTGTGAATATGTGAATGTGAACATATGAAATGAGCAAATGCGAAAAGTGAATATGTGAAAATGTAATGTGAATATGTTATTATGTGTAAAAATGTGAATTTATGTGAATGTGATTTATTTATAGTAAAACAGAAACCTAAATATGTGGATAAGTATTATATTTGGTTGAGGAAATGATTAGATATCATGGTAGGGGTGTTATCCATCATGTACAAAATTGCATGCTTTAATTGCGTATACTTGTGAAATGATTTGAATGAAATTTGAACCTTTGAATCATGCTGGATATAATGTGTAGAAAGCATGCTATAGGTTTTCATGTATAGTGGCTTAATTGATATCAAGCATGCAACATATGTTTCTTTCATGTTTAAAGAACTAGCATGTGTATGAGATATGCGTAAGGATGCTATCTTTGGATTGCTTGTTGGGTCTTTTTAGAAGACTCATCGTTGCTTTGGCGTACAGGTGAGACAGGTGCCTCCGTTTCTGAGGAGGACATACTGAGGAGCAACTCCGAGCACGAGGAGTAGCTACCTTTGTGGAAGATTACTACATTGTTACCTTTTCTTTCATAGTATGTAATCAAATGTAATGATCAATGTATCTTATTTGGAATTGTAATAAGATGGACATTGTTATTTGTTTTACTGCTATATAGACTGTGGATTATGTGATGATGATAGAATAAAAAAAATTATTTATTTCCGTTGTAATCTTTTGATATTTGTGTACATCTCAATCTATTGTTTAGCGTTGGGTAAATGTCCCACTGTGACGACATTCTTTGTACCGACGTGGATTGGTATAATTGTACCGGTATAAGGAGGGTCGTTACACAGTGTCTGGTTAAAGACACTAAATTTAGCGATCGTTGGGAGGCAACCCAAATTTTGTTAAAAAATTTGATTTTCATTTATTTTATTTGTTTTATGTGTCATAGGTGTCTGGAGTCTCACCATCTTTGGAGGTGCCCCTAAAGCATCTTGCCCTACTATGAATGCCAGGTTGTATCTCTCCTTCCTTGACTTTTGCTGCTATTTTTATTTCATAACCTTCATGTCATTAAGGACAATGTCATTTATGTTAGGGGGGAGGGAAAGGTTGAAATTTTTTTCAAATTCAAATATTCTTTTAAATGCCATTACCATGTGCTTTATGCTCATATTTTATGATAGGAAAGTTTTCCAAGAATGATAAGACTTTGAATGTTACTTGTGATGGAATTAAGTTAAAGGGGTGAATTAGTGAGTTATGTGTGATGCCCTGGAATTTTGTTTATAGATTTAAATTCAAACTGTTATCTATTTTATTGTGAATTTAAAAATTTCTGTGAATATGTATGTACAGTTAAGTTTTTCTGTAGAGAGGTTGGCCTGTTCTCGGCCAGGTTGATGGCTGTGTTGACCTGTGTTGCTGATGGCAATATTGATTGCCCTCAATAGTAGGTTAACGACAACATAACTTGCCGTCAACTTTAGGTAAACGTCCATATCGATTGACGTCAACTTTGTGTAGACGGCAATAACCTTGCCGTCAACTTCTTCTAGCGCAGACAACGAAATTTTCACAGTCCAGCTCCGGTGGAGTTATGGTAAGGGCGACATCTTAGGAAACGTTTGAGTTTTTTTTTTTTAAATGTAGTCGGGCCAAAAGGAGAAGGTAGGGGCATCCTCACAGTGTGTGAGGGCCACTACCATCACCAAGCAGCTAAAATTTTGTATTATATGCATGAAAAGGGGGGGAATTACAAGGGCAGGGCTAGGGCCTAAAGGTAGGACACCCTACCTTGTCAAGGAGGTAGGGGCCCTTTACAGAGTGTGGCAAGACAACCCCAGAATCTAAAAGGATAGCATGTTTTATGGAACAACCATAACGGGCTAGAGAGTGGGCCACCTAGTTGGCTTCACGGTGCACATGCTTGATTTGTGCCTTAAGCTTTTGAGTAATTACAACCACATCTTGGATAATACATGACAATTCCCATGGGCGAGGAGTCTGTCTAGTGACAATCTGCACAAGGTTTAGGGAATCAGTCTCCACCATGATGTCCATGAACCCTTTGCTGCAACAGTTCGTGAGACCATCACGAAGAGCAAGAGCTTCCGCAGCAAGGGCAGAAGTAACCCCCTGATAATTCTTTGCAAAAGCAAGAACACATGTTCCTCTATGGTCACGGAGGATGCCCCCACCTCCTGCACCACTTTCTGTGAGTTTGAAAGCACCGTCAACATTTAATTTTAATCTCCCTGGCGGAGGGTGCAACCATTTGACCATAGTGGGGGTGTTGACCTTGAAATACTCCTGTCCACCTCCAATCTATATGAGAGCAGTTAGCCACAGCTGAGACAACTGTTGGAGTTTGAAGGATGTGCCAACTGCTCAGATTGAAAGTATAGTTCTGTTAACAATGTGCTTGGCCGACATAATCTACTCTTGAAATCATGCCTGGTTTCTGCTACACCAGATATCCCATATAACTGACATGAAGGTGCAGTTAGATAGCCGCCCCACTGTGCTAGAAGGTTTCTGGTTTGAAAGGAAGGGCAGCAACCCATCTGTCATAGTGGTGGCCGCCATGTTGTTAAACTGTAGGAGATGGAAGAGTTCTGTCCACACTTTGTTAGCTATGTCACTTTTGAAGAATAAATGGAGAGCACTCTCTTCATGTGGGAGAGAACAGTACGAGCACTTGGAATAGAGGGGCGCCCCTTTAGCTTTGACTGTTTCATCAATTGGAGCACAGCTAGAGTCAGTTTCCAGATTAGCACTGACAATTTTAATGGTATATAGGATTGCCATATAATGTTCCAATTTGAGATGAAGCTGGTTGGTGCAGTAGGCGCACTGATTTTGTAGAAAACATTCCACTTGCAGTAGGGCACCATATCTAGGTGTCCTTAGTCTGATCGGTATACAAGTGCTGGGCTAGAATGGGTCTGAGGCAATACCGAACAACAGTTTGTATGTGACGGACCGAGGTATTTATGCCCATTAAGGCTCCATATCTAGATTCGCCTCCTGCGAACGGACCGAAGTCTTGCAAGGGATAGCTCACACAACTGTCCAGTAAGAATATAAAAGACAAACCACAACAGTATAAGACACAAGAAAGTACATGTGCTCATGTCTGCATATAACAATTTACAACTGTCCCATTACATTAATACATGTCCAATTAAAAAGTACAACTATCTGGGGCATACCCCGAGGGAGCACAAGCTCACACAACACTACTACTACACAACTGCTGGTGGTACAAGTCTGACACAACGCTGCTGCAAGCCAAACACTCGGTAAGCCCTGAAAAGAACTGTAGGGGAGTGAGCCTCAACAAGTCACAGGGTCAGTAGGGGCTACCCAAAACAACACCGTAACCACGGACACCTCAACCCCAATGGGTCTCACTGGCAACACCAATAGCCAAACCATTTCATGCTCACAACATTTATATTTAAATAACAGCTTAAACAATAATTGATAAACAAAAGCATATTCCTTATAAAGAAAAAGGAATCACAGGCTAGTCCGCTCAACAACTGAAATGCCTAGGCCGCAAGCCTCACAGGCACATTATTCCAACGACTAGTCGCCTAAGCTACAAGCCACATAGGCAAACTACTGCCTAGGCTACAAGCTTCACAGGCGCATCTCAAGTTACGAGGGTAATAGGACTGCTAACAAAAAGCTGGTCCTGCATACCTCAAATAATAATATGTCAGAAACCACATACACTAAGTAACATGATCGGCTACTGCAGGCCAATCCAACACACATGAAAACCATATACGGTAGCTTACCCGAAGGAGGGTGAAGCACATTGTGTGGAAGGTCACACCACACAATCTCTAGAAAACACAATTCCACGTCAACACCAGAATAGACTGGTACACGACGTACCACCACAAAACCATTACCCACACGGGCTACAGGTACCTATTATCACAAGGCACCAGCACGGAAACCGCAAGTAAACTAGTGCCGTAACAGGGCACACTATATCAAACTAAACCACATTTAGTGAGTCAACACTCACTAACCATAACCAAAACTGTGCCACCACTCGGGCACACCACAAGCTACAACCATAGTCACAACTGTGCCAACACCAGGGCACACCTCAAACGAGTCAAACTTCGACTACGAGTCACAAACTCACGAACCACGACAAGTAGCAAAGCACGAGTCGGAAAGGAACGACGCCACCACACGGGAACGGACTACTGGCTGATCAGGTCAGTATCCAACCCGGACAACACAACACAAGAACAACCTCTCAGCCTCGCAGTCACGGATGAAAGGTCCAACTGCCGCTCTATGAGAACAAGTCAAACAACTGTGGAGACCAACCAGCACCACACCTACAGACACACAACTGCAGGTCCATGCCTGGCACCTCTAGGGTCTCTGGCCGGAGCATCCTAAAGTGAGGCACTGGAAAACAGGACTAGCTGGGGACCAGTGTCGACTACTGGTGTCCGTACCCTCAACTACGAGCGCGCTACAAGCGAATGCACACCCACCAACATAAGCCGTTGCCCTACTGTCGTCTTCCCCTTAGCCGGACGTACAACTCAAACACAGGAGTGAGGGTGTCCAGGAAGACGACACAGACCTCAACGATACAACACAAGTACCGGGACAAAACCCCGAGCACAAGAAACACACGTGCCTGGCTCACAAAGAACCTGGGGTACCCGACTAGAGTGGCATTCCGGAATAGGCGCCAGACCACCACACTCGGCCATACACAAACCACATCACTTACACATTTATTACAAATCACGATATACGTGTGAGTAATAGCTTGTCTTGGTCACTCATGACCTATAAGCTAGCCTACACAAACACATACATGAACCATATTAATACCACGGCCTGTCATTGGTCACACAGTGACCTCCAAGCTAATTCACACAAACACAAATATAAACCACGATAGCCAATCATACTTGGCCTATCATTGATCATCTTGTGACAGTAGAGGTCACATTAAACACTGACCACAATACTTACATAATAATCGTAATTACACTTTACTAATTATCCATCCAGGATAATCTATAAAAGATTCTAGAAGATCGAGGCTAGGTTCAGACGTGAACCTCATCGCCACAACACCACAATACTTAATATATAATAAACATGATAGCGTACGATGTGCCATGCATATACAAATCACTTGCACGACATCAAAACCCTGTAATATTTCACAACTTCATAGCCAGTAAACTGACCTCAAAGCCCCGTGCTCCAAGAGCACCACAGGTGTTAATACACCGCAACACTTATAACAAGATGTTGACGTCAAGAATATAGACGATAATGTCCCTTGCCGTCAACACCAAGTAAGCGACCACCACTTGGCCGTTTACCCACAATCAACGGCTAGATAACTAGCTGTTAATCTCCCAACGAAGAACTCTGCGTCAACCGATGTTGACGTCAAGATCTTCACTGCAAAACCCGCCAGAACACACAAAATGGCCCTAGGCCGATTGCACGGGCAATCAAACCATAAATACAATAGAAAAACAAGGGGAAACACTTCGCCTTACATCTAGCAACCACAATTAAACCGGAAAGACATGATCCAACGCTTAGATCAATCAAACCACCTGATTTCCCAGCATGAAGACTCCCTTTCCCAAAAACTCAATTAACAACTGATTTATGCAAGGAAAGCATAACAATTTAACCAAGGAAGATCAACGGGTCCAGTCCCTACCTCAGAAACGCGATTGAACTCCCGAAGAACCTTGAATCACGCTGAAACCGGAGGAACGCCCCGCGAACACTGCGCTCCAATTCGTCATTCCCCGCCTGATTTGCCGCTACCACGCGCACCACGGCTGCCCCTCGTGCTCCCGTCGACCACCGGAACTCGTGAAGAGGCTCAAGGGTGAAGGTGGGCGAAGAGGAGGGGAGAGAGTGGGGAAAAGAACAAGGCTCGGGTCAGCCCTAAAAACACAGGTGCGTCAGGTTAACGTCAACCTCTGCGCCGCTAACCAAACCGCCCCAACTAGGCGTCTACAACGCTCGCCGCCAAGTTCATCACGCTAGACGTCCACATCGATGGATGCCAAAAACATGTTAACGGCAACACCATTGCCGCCAACACACAGTCAACGTCACACACTTGGACGCCAACCTACAGTTGATGTCCAGCGCACTGAACAAGATCCATAATCAAGCCCGGTAAGGATCCAATAAGAAACACACAAGCTAATGGGCCACACATTGGCCACCAAACCCGCTAAACCTGGATCCACGGGGATCCGGAAAACGCGCGACGTTACATTATTATCACCTAAAAAGAAATGTCGTCCAAGACATATAAAACAAATCACAACAAACCGAATTATCACCTAAAAAGAAATGAAACCATATACAGAACAAGAAGGATACTCTTTCTCTGCATCAGCCTTTCAATTCATCTATCCATTTCCATCCTTACTTTGTTCTTTTTTTCTTTTCTTTCAATCTATTTCACAATTACTCTATTTGTCAATTCCATTGCCTTTCCTTACTTATCAATTGTAGACGATTCTACCTTGCCAATGGCGCTTTATCTTCTTGGACTGAACCTACTTTCACATTTTTCTAGCTGTATTTGCAACATTTCTTTCGGGACCACTTTACCTTTCTCGAATATCTTATAATGTAATATTTTTCATGCCGCCATTTCCTTTTTCTATTTATCATTGCTTGCTGTTATTCTGCCTTATCTGCATTTACATTCGCAATTGTCATCTCTTCAAAGAAAACCAATCACCATCTTTGAATTTCCTGTCCTTTTCATATTATTCTACTCATACCGTTTTAAGTCATCTCTGATTAAAAACCATAATAAACTCTGCTCCTTTATTCCACTATGCAAAACTTTACACTTTCTTCTTATCCCAGTAAACCTTGAACAATCTGTAGATATTAAATCTTTCTTGTTTCCGCTTCCGCTGCGCTACTCTGACCATACTCAACATTTGTAAAATATTCCACAATTTCTGTTCTCATTATTATTTTCAATTATTTCCATTTGTCTTTAACTAAATTCATTTCTAACTTTAACTACATCTCAAATCATCTTATTCAATTAATTCATGCTGAATAAGTTACTGCAATTTTTGACCTGCCAAATTGCTATTAACATGCTTTACTCTTCATATACCTTTCTTGCTTTACTGACATTCTTTGGCTAATTTCATAATTCTAGGGCATAAACTTTCCAAATATTACTTAATCAATCTACTCCAGCATTAAACCCTGAAATATCTTAATAACAGTTCACTTCTGTTCGATTAAATCATTTTTTTGCACTAATTTGCAAACTCTAATTGACATTTCCTGACTCATCTGATTTTATTCACTTCATCATTTTCTAAATTCTTCCTTTCTCTGGTCTATATTTCTTCTTTATCTAAACTGCCAATCATTCTAATCATAACATCTTTTCCGTAAAGTACTTCTCTTATTCATTTTGCTGCCTGGCTAATCTTGATGTACCGTTCCTACTATAAATCTTTCTGGTATTTAATCATCCTTCTTTAAAATATAGCAAAAACTCGAATTTAAATACCAATTTCTTTAAATATAGCAACTTGCTCTGCCTGCTTCCCTCATTCCATTAAATGTTTTTTTCTCAAATAACATAAATATTATAATCTGCCTTGCTGTTTTTCTCAACTCAATATTTATTAACTGCTTCTCTATTAATGCACTTCTTTACATTCTATTTCATTTGCCTTGAACTCATTCTAACATACTTAACTTCAATTCTGATTTTCCTTGAACTACTCATAGTTACTAACTTTGACTGCTCTTATCTTTAGCACAGCCATCTTTACTAACTCTTTCTGAAGAATTCCTCATAACCTGTCATTCATCAACTAAAGATTCTTTTATGCAATTCTTAGAAAATCTCTTTGCACACTGATTCTTCTTTTCTCTCTTTCTTTATTCAACTGATCCTTTCTGTACATATTTGTACAAATCCTCATATCAAACTTCATATTACCATCACTATTCATAACAACGCTTTTCTCAAATTTCTAATCTCAGGTACACTTAATCATCACTATTCTTTTATGTACCAGTACCTCTTTTAAAGCTGATCTGCTTTACTTAATCATGCCAAACTCTTCATAATACTAATCACATTCTCATCACACTGATTCTTGATATCATCTGACTCAGATCTCTAATGCCACAATACCTTTGCTGAGGTTCTCAACTATACTTTGCACATTTAATCATTTTCGGACACACCCTGAGCTGTTCCTCATCATCTCGTTACCATATACTTATCTCTGCTAACCCTGCATCTCATTGTAACTTACTTACTGAATTCAATATCCAAACTTATTAATTTCCTCAATTCCTTTAACTGTGAATCTTTAACAACCAAATCATTCTATCACAAACTAACACACTGGTATAATCACACAGATTATACCACCTCTAATCACATCAACTTTCAACAACTGCTAACGGCTGCCAAATTCTCAACTCAAAAACACATTTTTCATAACAAAAACTCAGATAAATACTATATTAATCAACACAAAACCACAGACTTACTACCAGCAGTGGACATTAATCCATGTATTGGGACATTGTAACTTCAATGTCTTTTCATATTCTAACTGGACATTGCTCTGATACCAACTGTGACGGACCGGGGTATTTATGCCCATTAAGGCTCCATATCTAGATCCGCCTCCCGCGAACGGACCGAAGTCTCGCAAGGGATAGCTCACACAACTGTCCAGTAAGAATATAAAAGACAAACCACAACAGTATAAGACACAAGAAAGTACATGTGCTCATGTCTGCATATAACAATTTACAACTGTCCCATTACATTAATACATGTCCAATTAAAAAGTACAACTACCTGGGGCATACCCCGAGGGAGCACAAGCTCACACAACACTACTACTACACAACTGCTGGTGGTACAAGTCTGACACAACGCTGCTGCAAGCCAAACACTCGGTAAGCCCTGAAAAGAACTGTAGGGGAGTGAGCCTCAACAAGTCACAGGCTTAGTAGGGGCTACCCAAAACAACACCGTAACCACGGACACCTCAACCCCAATGGGTCTCACTGGCAACACCAATAGCCAAACCATTTCATGCTCACAACATTTATATTTAAATAACAGCTTAAACAGTAATTGATAAACAAAAGCATATTCCTTATAAAGAAAAAGGAATCATAGGCTAGTCCGCTCAACAACTGAAATGCCTAGGCCGCAAGCCTCATAGACACATTATTCCAACGACTGGTCGCCTAAGCTACAAGCCACATAGGCAAACTACTGCCTAGGCTACAAGCTTCACAGGCGCGTCTCAAGTTACGAGGGTAATAGGACTACTAACAAAAAGCTGGTCCTGCATACCTCAAATCATAATATGTCGGAAACCACATACACTAAGTAACATGATCGGCTACTGTAGGCCAATCCAACACACATGAAAACCATATACGGTAGCTTACCCGAAGGAGGGTGAAGCACATTGTGTGGAAGGTCACACCACACAATCTCCAGAAAACACAATTCCACGTCAACACCAGAACAGACTGGTACACGACGTACCACCACAAAACCATTACCCACACGGGTACAGGTACCTATTATCACAAGGCACCAGCACGGAAACCGCAAGTAAACTAGTGCCGTAACAGGGCACACTATAGCAAACTAAACCACATTTAGTGAGTCAACACTTACTAACCATAACCAAAACTGTGACACCACTCGGGCACACCACAAGCTACAACCATAGTCACAACTGTGCCAACACCAGGGCACACCTCAAACGAGTCAAACCTCGACTACGAGTCACAAACTCACGAACCACGACAAGTAGCAAAGCACGAGTCGGAAAGGAACGACACCACCACACGGGAACAGACTACTGGCTGATCAGACCAGTATCCAACCCGGACAACACAACACAAGAACAACCTCTCAGCCTCGCAGTCACGGACGAATGGTCCAACTGCCACTCCCCGAGAACAAGTCAAACAACTGTGGAGACCAACCAACACCACACCTGCAGACACACAACTGCAGGTCCATGCCTGGCACCTCTAGGGTCTCTGGCCGGAGCACCCTAAAGTGAGACACTAGAAAACAGGACTAGCTGGGGACCAGTGTCGACTACTGGTGTCCGTACCCCCAACTACGAGCGCGCTACAAGCGACTGCACACCCACCAACACAAGCCGCTGCCCTACTGTCGTCTTTCCCTCAGCCGGACGTACAACTCAAACACAGGAGTGAGGGTGTCCAGGAAGACGACACAGACCACAACGGTACAACACAAGTACTGGGACAAAACCTCGAGCACAAGAAACACACGTGCCTGGCTCACAAAGAGCCTGGGGTACCCGACTAGAGAGGCATTCCGGAATAGGCGCCGGACCACCACACTCGGCCATACACAAACCACATCACTTACACATTTATTACAAATCACGATATACGTGTGAGGAATAGCTTGTCTTGGTCACTCGTGACTTACAAGCTAGCCTACACAAACACATACATGAACCATATTAATACCATGGCCTGTCATTGGTCACACAGTGACCTCCAAGCTAATTCACACAAACACACATATAAACCACGATAGCCAATCATACTTGGCCTATCATTGATCATCTTGTGACAGTAGAGGTCACATTAAACACTGACCACAATACTTACATAATAATCATACTTACACTTTACTAATTATCCATCCAGGATAATCTATAAAAGATTCTAGAAGATCGAGGCTAGGTTCAGACGTGAACCTCATCGCCACAACACCACAATACTTAATATAAAATAAACATGATAGCGTACGATGTGCCATGCATATACAAATCACTTGCACGACATCTAAACCCTGTAATATTTCACAACTTCATAGCCGGTAAACTGACCTCAAAAGCCCCGTGCTCCACGAGCACCACAGGTGTTAATACACCGCAACACTTATAACAAGAATGCCATTAAAAACACACTGTGCACATGCACAGGTTGGCGGTGACATCGATTGCCGTCCAAAGAATATAGACGACAATGTCCCTTGCCGTCAACACCAAGTAAGCGACCACCACTTGGCTGTTTACCCACAATCAACGGCTAGATAACTAGCCGTTAATCTCCCAACGAAGAACTCTGCGTCAACCGATGTTGACGTCAAGATCTTCACTGCAGAACCCGCCAGAACACACAAAATGGCCCTAGGCCGATTGCACGGGCAATCAAACCATAAATACAATAGAAAAACAAGGGGAAACACTTCGCCTTACATCTAGCAACCACAATTAAACCGGAAAGACATGATCCAACGCTTAGATCAATCAAACCACCCGATTTCCCAGCATGAAGACTCCCTTTCCCAAAAACTCAATTAACAACCGATTTATGCAAGGAAAGCATAACAATTTAACCAAGGAAGATCAATGGGTCCAGTCCCTACCTCAGAAACGCAATTGAACTCCCGAAGAACCTTGAATCACGCCGAAACCCGAGGAATGCCCCGCGAACACCGCGCTCCAATTCGTCATTCCCCGCCTGATTTGCCGCTACCACGCGCACCATGGCTGCCCCTCGTGCTCCTGTCGACCATCGGAACTCGTGAAGAGGCTCAAGGGTGAAGGTGGGCGAAGAGGAGGGGAGAGAGTGGGGAAAAGAACAAGGCTCGGGTCAGCCCTAAAAACACAGGTGCGTCAGGTTAACGTCAACCTCTGCGCCGCTAACCAAACCGCCCCAACTAGGCGTCCACAACGCTCGCCGCCAAGTTCAACACGCTAGACGTCCACATCGATGGACGCCAAAAACATGTTAACGGCAACACCATTGCCGCCAACACACAGTCAACGTCACACACTTGGACTCCAACCTACAGTTGATGTCCAGCGCACTGAACAAGATCCATAACCAAGCCCGGTAAGGATCCAATAAGAAACACACAAGCTAATGGGCCACACATTGGCCACCAAACCCGCTAAACCTGGATCCACGGGGATCCGGAAAATGCGCGACGTTACACTGTAGATGATTGTTATTAGGATCACTGAAGGCCTACTAGACAGAGCAAAGTTTACCATTCAGATTTTGCCATGCATCTTCAGGGAGATAAGTCTTTAGTGGCACTGTGCCTGTCCATGTGTCAAGCCAGAAAGATGCCTCAGAGTTTTCCTTTGAAGATATAATTCTGTGGTTGCTATGGATTAACTGAGCGGCATGCTGCCATAGTCTCCTATTTTTGGCAGCCATGAAGGGAAGTGAGCTTCAGAGTAGTGATGGTTGAATAGGTGTTTCCCTCTGAAACATCTGGCCCATAAAGAATTAGTGGACAAAGCTCTCCATAAAAGCTTGGTTCTGAGAGCAACTTGCATGTGGTGCAGATTTGGAACACCCAGTCCCCCACAATTCTTCGGTTGGGATATAATAGCCCAGCTTCTCCAGTGCCTTTTTGGTGACCCTTCATAAGAACCCTAAAACAAATTTGCTAAGATTCTGTGAAAGGCTTTCATAACAGTGACCGGGATAGAGAGTGCAGACATGGTGTACATCTGGGGTTACGTCTCCTACCCTCTCTGGACCGAGTATGGAAGGCCCAACCTTTTTATAAAAGGGTGGTCTAGCCTTCTTAGTCCCATTTTGTTGTCTCTCCAAGTCTCAAGAGGATAGAAGAAAGGAGATCTAGCGATTTGATCGTTGTGGAGGCCAAGATCAAGCGCATACGAGTCAGGAGGATGTGCCTTTAAAGGTTGAAGGGGTCCCTACGTGCTGGTGTCATAGGAGATCATCTGGTTGAGGATTTTATCTCGGAGGGAGAACTGTCTTGGTTGGCCAAGGCGGGCTTCATTGGCTAAATCCATAGATCTTTTGGTGTTTCATAGGCAAGTAACCTAGGGATCGGGTTCCCAACCATAGTCTCTACCTTTTTATAAATTTTCCATGATTTTTGAAATTAAAACAACAGTCGGATTTGGGGTTTATATGAGTTCCGGAAGGGTTCTGTTTTCTATCAGGTTAACGGCAACCTTGACTGCCATCAAGGATGAACTTAATGTCAAGCCCCTTGCCATCAAGTGAACTTAACGACAACTATGTTGCCGTCAAGTTCTTCTATCAACCATTTTTACCTATTTTTACTCCTAGATTTATATCTTTATGTTCTGACCTCGAATGGATCTTCTGTGAGATGTGTAGGGTTAATAGATTAATTTCTTACCATACTACAATTTGGGTTATTTTTGTAGTCACCATGATTTTATGGTAAATTTTGAATTCTGTGAATAATCATATATTTAAGAAAAGATTTTGTACTTAAAGCATGTTCGTGATCAAAATTGAGATTTCTATGTAGAAATACATGTCAGGGTTATGTTCATGCCGTGATGGATCTATAATCAAAATTTGACTCATTTTTGTAATTTCCATTACTGAAATACAGAAATCAGTAGTATTGTTTTAATTTTATAAATAGTTTCTGGATTCCTAAAATCATGATATTTTGAGCAGTGGATTGTACTAGTATGTATGCTCTCAGTCAAAATATTTGACCTGGTTGACAGATGGTTTCATTATGGTGAATATTTCTCTAGTTATATCAATGCTTAGATTAATATGGAAATTAGTGTATATGTCAGAAAATCATGAAAAACTACTAGTTTGATCCATGACAATAGAGACACATTCTGACCAAATTTCATGAATGTATGACATCTGTAACTATTTTTAGTCTATTATCATCATGAGAAATGTCTTATAATAAATAGATTATGGGAAATTCCCAGAAACTACAGCATATGATCAATCTGAAAGAAGTCTTTGTTATGATATGAATATGTGTATATGATTTGGGCAACATGCTATGTTGCATTTGAATTTGAAAATTTTGTATATGATTCTATATTCGACCAATAAGACACTGCCACTTTAGAAGTAATCTGGAACAGGAGCATAGTAATGCCCCTATGGAATGTTCAATATGTTATATGTTCCTGAGGGCATGGGAAGAAATCCTGGAGGTGGACAAGTACCATTGGTAATAGTGGAGAGGACTTCCCCCGGTTCTGTGCAGTAACCAAGACTCTATCACTGTTTGCCTAGGTGATGAGTATATGTTCATTTGTCTATGTGACTTCTAATTGGTGGTTTGGGTTGTGTCATGACAAATTTGTACATATGTATATATTATTCAATATGTTTATGTTCAGCGTTAGAATGATTAGAATATAATTCTTGCCATATTTCTATTTGGTTGAATGTTTAGTAGTCATGCTCACTTATGCAAACTCTTGAAACCATGTATGCCATATACACCATGTTAATACTTGAAATTATGTCATCATGTTCAGATCTGAAATCACTTTGCAAAGCTAGACATTATGATGTTACTACAATGTCTTAAATTCATGCCTTATACAAGTAGCACATGTACATACTTTTGAGATAAGATATGTTTAACAAATGATTACCTTGAAAGTAGTATGATTGCTAGAATCTACATGCTGTAACATGATTTGAAACTATATATATGTTAGATTGGTAGTCCATTTATGGGTTGCTTGCTGAGTCTTCGTTGTAGACTCATACTTGCATAACATTTCAGGCGGGCGAATCCCGAGACTTTAGTAGCAGGATCGGATTCAGAGCGTTTGGATTGGATAGTGTGTTGAGTGACTTTTGTATGTGAAGAATTATTTATGTTATGAACCTTGTGATGATCAGTCTATCTCCAAGTAATTTATTATTAATTATATGTATTTTTTGTGATTAACAAAACCTTGAAAAGTACTTTCTAACAATATTTTCTGAAGTTTATCCACAGACAGCAATTCAAGCAATATCTGTAAGTTGTCTACACACACTACTATCTGAAGTTCAATGCATATGTTTTGTCTGAGTACACATCGAATTATTTGATAGAACAACGATTTCTTTAGAAGAACATCGATTTCATCCTAACATCGATTTCATCCCCACATCGGTTTCACTTAAGCAACAACTTCTGAGTAAACATCAATTTCATAAGTAAAACAACGATTTCGGTCTTACAATGACTTCATAGCTAGAACATCGATTTCGGTTCTACATCGATTTTGTCTTACTTAAACATCGACTTCATTGTTACAACGATTTCATAAAAACATCAACTTCGTCTCTACAACGACTTCATAGAAACATCTATTTCATTGCAACAACGATTTCACTTCACTTAAACAACGATTTGGCTGCTACAACGACTTCATAGCTTCAACAACGATTTCACTTCACTTAAACAACAATTTGGTTTCTACAACGACTTCATAGCTTCAACATCGATTTCATTGCAACAACGATTTCACTTCACTTAAACAACGATTTGATTGCTACAACGATTTCGTCTCACTTAAACAACGATTTGATTGCTTCATCGATTTCGGTAGAACAACAACTTCATGTCTACAATGATTTCACTCAAACGTCGACTTCATATGTAACAACGATTTCATATTTTACAACGACTTCACTTAAACAATGATTTTAGTAGAACAACGACTTCATATGAAACAACGACTTCATGATTATATCCACTTCGTCTCAAACAACAATTTTATTAACACATCAACTTCAGTTAAACAACGACTGTGCACAGAACATCAATTTCATTAAAACATGGATTATGCTCACATCGACTTGATTTCAATGTGGATTACATTCTCACTTGACTTATGATTATATCATTGATTTAATATCAACATCGACTCTCTCTCTGGGTACATCTATATCAACCCTCTGTTATTGATTTCACTTAAGACAGCTGTCAAACATTCTTGTTTAAATCTTTTTTAAACATTCTTTAGTTCATTCCACATGATATTCAAATGTATTTCAAATCTTTATGGATTTCAAGCTTTCCCGCGAAAGCATGTTGTATCCCATGTTCTCTAACATTTATTGTGGCAGTACAAACCTCTGCACGATATATCTTTTACCTATCTTGCCTATGATACACAAAGTCACACTTTTCATTATGACAGAATGACATTTCCCTTCTTGTGTATCTTCATACTGCACGACTACTAATGTTGACTGACGGTTTAGACAAAGATAAGTTGTCTAGGTGTCAGCATTTATTATGTGCAGGGTTTCCAGTAGAAACACACGTTGCAAAGATGGACCTGTCAAACCTGACAAGAGGATAGAAGATTCAGACTCTCTCTCCTCGTGAGTGTATGTGTCAATTTGGGCATTAATGGCTGCAAGCTCACCTGCTCCATACTTTGGACCAGATACTCCAACATGCATGAAGATATGAGACAACCGATACTTCAACGGTCAAATTATTTTAAAGAAGATAAAAGAAGACTAGTGACTCCAAGCATAAGACTGACTCCTTTTAGGAACAACCTTTGAGAAGCTTGAATATATTAGTCACCTGAAGAACAACAAAACCAGCTCGTCCATTCCTACTTTCTGTAGCTCTAAGCTCTCTGTAGAATACTACATTGCCTTTGAGAGCTTGCGTTGATCTGAGAGAGTCCATTTGCGATAATCTTGTGTCTCTCGGACTTCGCCTCAGATCAAGCAGTGATTATAAGCTTGGCCTTGGGGCCTTTCTCTTTCAACTCATTCTTTCTATAAGCATTCCTCTTTGGGTGTGAAGAGAAGACCTGTTGCATCAGGTGGAGCGATTCCTCTTCTGGTAGAGAAGAGAAGGTCAGCTGTTGCTGGATGTGTAAGTGTCCTTAAGGGGGACTGCACCCTTGATTAGTGGAATCCCAAGTGGTTGCTTGGGGGTTGGACGTAGGACTCCCTGGGATAGGAGATCCAAACCAGGATAAAATTTCTTGTTATCTGTGTGACTGTTCTCTTTGTTTTGATTAACACTAACTCTAACTATCTATTTTAGTGTTGTATGTCAAGTGTGTTTATTTACAGGAATCATTGTAAGAAGAATTTTTAGCAATCCATTCACCCCCCCTCTGGGCTTGCTATCTGGGCAACAAGTGGTATCAGAGCCAAGTCTCTTCGAGTAAGTAGATCTCGCGATCTGAAGAGCAAAGATAAATGGCAGCTCAAGGTTATGCAGAAGGTCAGTCTGTCAATAGACCTCCTCTATTAGACAGTGAAGATTACAACTACTGGAAGTCACAGATGGAGTTCTTCCATCAAGGTCTTGATTTCCAGCTTTTGTCAATTGTTGAAGAAGGAGACCTCTTGGTAACAAACAGTAAAGATAAATGGTTAGATGAAGACAAGAAGAAACTATCTCAAAATAGTAAGGTTGAAAGTATACTGTGTTGTGCGCTGAGTAAGAAAGAATTTAACAGGATTTCACCCTGTAAATCAGCTATGGAAATGTGGGAAAAGCTAAGACTCACATATGAAGGAACTGACAAGGTAAAAGAAACAAGAATAGATATTATGGTAGCTCAATACGAAAGATTTCAAATGTAGTTTGGAGAGTCCATCTGTCAAATGTACAGTACATTCACAGACATCACCAACGGGTTGGCTGGGCATGGAAAAACGTATGAAATTGGAGACATGGTAAGGAAAATACTAAGATCCCTACCAACATCATGGACTCCAAAAGTAACAGCTATAGAAGAAGACAACGATCTTAGGAGAATGTCACTTGAAAAACTCATTGGGTATTTGATGGCACATGAGATAAATATGGAAAGGCTGGGAGAATCCTCCAGCAAGAAGAAGCACAACAATGCTCTCAAGGCCACAGAAGACACATCTAATGGTGAATTAGAAAGTGACAAAAGCAATGGAAGTAGTGAAGATGAAGAAGCCTTTCTCTCCAGAAGATTGCAGTGCATACTGGCTAAGAAGAAGTATTAGACAGGAAGAAGGCATTTCCAAAAAGGTAGAGACTTCAAAAGATATGAAGATAAAGATGTAAATAAATCAGAACCAATATGCTACGAGTGCAAGAAGCCTGGACACATTAAAGCCGAGTGTCTAAAATTAAAGAAGACAGAGTCCAAGAAGAAGGACAACATGAAGAAATTCAAAAAGTATAAGAAGAAGGCAATGGCTGCTGCATGGAACAACGAAAGTGACTCAGACAGTGAGTTAAGCTCAGGTGAAGAAGAAGAAGAAAAGGCCAACCTGGCCTTCATGGCAAATATTGATGATAAGGTATCTTCTAACTCATCCTTTACTTCTTGCAATGAATCAGATTTAGATAGTTTAGAAGATGATTTTAATGAATTATATAGTACATATAAAGATGTATATAAACTTTTAAAAATAATTAATAAAAATTATGCATGTCTTGAAATAACAAACTCAGATCTAAAATCTGAAACTGAATAGTTAGAAAAATAAATTTCTGAACTAAAAAGGAGAAATGAACTGATGCGAAGACATAAAAATTAAAAATGAGAAGATATCAAACTTAGAAAATTAGAAAACCACTAGCAAACTTAAAAGTGAAATTAACACAGTAACAAAAGACAATGAATACTTAACAGCCATAATTGAAAAATTCACAAATGGAAAATCTTCCTTAATATTAAAAGGAGCAAGAAGATCAGGTAAGAAAAAGTATGGCTTAGGATATACCCCACCAGACAATAAAGAAACTGTAATTCATCCTAAAATCTATCCAACACCAAAATTCGTAGCTGAACAAAATCTCAACTATAAAACAAAAAATAGTAAGAACCATAAGCCAAACAGGATAATAAACAATATTCCTTGCTACACTCACTATAACAAATTAGGTCACACTAAAATAACTTGTACTACCAAACACCTAAAATGGATTCCCAAAAGAAATTGTGAAGAAGCTAACCAATCAGGACCCAAAAGAACTTGGGTACCTAAATCTCATTGATTTATTGCAGGGAAGCCTTAGAACACCAAAGTGGTCCCTGGACAGCGGGTGCTCAAGGCATATGACAGGTAACAAGAAACTATTCTCTCATATCAAAAATGGGGAAGGTACAGTAACCTATGGCGATAATGGAAAAGGGTTAGTAATTGGTTGTGGATCCATTGGAAGTCAAGACAAAATCCTTATAGAAGATGTTCTATGCGTCAAAGGACTCAAGCACAATCTAATAAGCATTAGCTAGCTGTGCGACAAGGGTCTCTAGATCAAATTTTAGGAATCCAAATGTCTGATTATCAAGGATGGTGCAACTATCTTCGAAGCCAACAGAGAAAAGAATTTATATGTACTATATCTAGAAGAATTAAAGGATCAAGACATTTGTCTAGCAGTAAATAAAGAGCAGAAAGCTGAGCTGTGGCACAGAAGATTAGGTCACAACAACCAGGATGGAATAAGAAAACTCATCAAACATGATCTAATAGAAGGTCTGCTGAAGATTAACTCAAGATTAGATAGTATTTGTGAGCCATGTGCAAAAGGAAAACATGCAAAATCATCCTTCAAATCCAAGACAATAGTCACTACCTCCAAACCACTAGAACTGCTACACATGGACTTGTTTGGACCAATGAGAACTACTAGCTTGGGAGGAAAGAACTTTGGATTCGTTATAGTTGATGATTATTCAAGATTCACATAGGTATCATTTCTTGAGCATAAAGAGGACACATTTGAGAGTTTTGTGAAGTTCAGCAAACTTGTTCAAAAAGATAAGAAGTTCAGCATCATCATTATCCGTTCAGATCATGGAGGAGAATTCCAAAACAACATATTTGCATAATTTTGTAATGATCAGGGTATAGAACATAATTTCTCAGCACCTAGAACACCACAGCAAAATGGAGTAGCTGAGAGGAAGAATAGAACCCTGTTGGATATGGCCAGGACCATGTTATCTGAATATAACCTTCCAAGATACTTATGGGAAGAAGCTATAAATGCAACATGTTACATTATAAATAGAGTAATGATCAGGCCAATCCTGAAGAAGACTGCATATGAGCTGTACAAGGAAAGGAAGCCCAAGATCAGCCATCTCAGAACTTTTAGATGTCCATGCTTCATTCATAAAAATGGCAAGAGAGACACAGGTAAGCTGGATCCCAAATCCGACCAAGGGATCTTTATGGGGTACACTTCTAAACCTAAAGGCTATAGAGTTTTTAATAAAAAAAGTTTATTGATTGAACAAACCGTGCATGTTATTTTTGATGAATCTAACCCTTCCTTAAGAAAGGAATCTGAAAGTGATGATGAAGATACAAATAATCTTACCTAGAAGCTGAAAGAATCTACCATCAAGGATGATGAAGATCCACCCTTGGAAGAATTACACAGAAGGATATTATCCATGATGATCTTCCAAAGGAATGGAGGTACAAAAAGTATCACCCTATTGATAACATCATTGGAGATCCATCATTTGGGATAAGAACAAGAGGTAACATCATTCCCTGTGATTATTTAGCATTTGTATCTCAAACAGAGCCAAAGACAGTCAATGAAGCACTGTCTGATGAATCTTGGATTCTAGCTATGCAATATGAACTTAATCAGTTCAAGAGAAATCAACTTTGGTCCCTTGTTCCGAGACCATTAGATCATCCTATGATTGGCACCAAATGGATGTTCAGGAACAAATTGGATGAAGCTGGTGTTATCACTAGAAACATGGCTAGACTAGTTGCTCAAGGCTATTCCCAATAGGAAGCCATAGATTTTTTATGAAATCTATGCACCAGTGGCTAGACTAGAGACTATTCGAATATTACTTGCATATGCATCTGCATTACATTTAAAACTTTTTCAAATGGATGTTAAATCAGCATTTTTGAATGGTTATATAAAGGAGGAAGTCTATGTGGAACAGCCTCCTGGTTTTGATGATTTAAATTTTCCAAATAATATTTTTAAATTACATAAAGTATTATATGGTTTAAAACAAGCACCTAGAGCATGGTATGAAAGACTTAGTGCATTCTTACTAAATCATGGCTTTATTGGAGGACAGGTAGATAGCACATTGTTTATTAAATCAAATGTCAAAAATATATTACTTGTGCAAATTTATGTAGATGATATTATATTCGGATCTACTGATGAATCCTTGTGCAAGTATTTTGAGAAGCTCTTGCAGGGAGAATTTGAGATGAGCATGATGGGAGAGCTCAACTATTTCCTTGGATTACAAATCAAGCAAAGCAATGAAGGTACACACATTTGTCAAGAAAAATACACCAAGGAACCATTGAAGAAATTCGGGTATGATAATGCTAAGCCATTGTCCACTCCAATGAGCACATCCACCAGGTTAGACAGTGATAAGGAAGGTAATAAAGTCGACTAGAAACTTTATAGAGGTATGATTGGGTCATTACTTTATTTAACAGCTAGTAGACCTGATATTTTATTTAGTGTATGCATGTGTGCAAGATATCAATCTGATCCCAAGGAATCTCACTTGATATCTGTTAAGAGGATCTTTAGATACTTAGCCAAAACTCATAACTTAGGTCTATGGTATCCTAAAGCTTGTGAAACCAGTTTAGTAGGATATTCGGATGTTGACTATGCTGGATGCAAAGTTGATAGAAAAAAAAAAGCACTAGTGGTGGTTGTCAATTTCTTGCAGGATGCTTGATCTCCGGGTCTTCAAAGAAACAAAATTCAGTAGCACTATCAACAGTTGAAGCTAAATATGTAGCTGCTGGAAGCTATTGCACTCAACTCCTATGGATCAAACAATAGCTTGAAGACTATGGACTGCACATCAAGACCATCCCGCTGCTGTGTGACAACACAAGTGCAATAAATCTCATGAAAAATCCAGTACAACATTCCAGGACAAAACATATAGAGATCATATATCATTTTATTAGAGATTATGTAGCTAATGGTAATATTAATATTTCATTTGTAGATACTCAAAATCAGTTAGCAGATATCTTTACAAAATCCTTAACTGAAGAGAGATTTACGTCTCTTAGAAGGGAACTAGGCATGTGCAATTTGTAACAGATATGCCTGTAAGTAACTGAAATAAAATAATAAATTTCAGGATAAGACTTATCCTTCCCCGCCATATTTAAGTAAATTCATTCTATTTGCATTATCTTCTCTTATTTTGTCGTTATTCGCATTTATTGCTCCGCCGTTTCAAAAAGCACCTTTATGTCCTTCCGTTACTTCCGTAATCCTTCCCTCACCGATTCTATCTCTCTCTCTCTCTCTTATCCCCTTCGATTTGAAACTCTGAAAAACCCTCATCGACTCTGGCAAACCTCTCTATGCTTTCAAAGAAACCATTCCTTCCCGCTCAAATTTCTTGGGGGGTTCTGTTCCTCCTTCTCCCACGATCTTCCAGAACCTCTTCTTGCTCCATTCCATGGCCGCTTCTCGGAGCTCCGACAGCGTAGGTGGTTACAATGTTGCCTTTCTTACGGCCAATCAACAGGAAAGATATTCAGTAGTGAAGATCAAGCTCTGTGGGAACAAGGCAGTGGATTTAGCAGACTTGGAGAAGTATGGGTTGCACAGTGTGGTCGAAGCCCTTCAGAGGTTGAAGTGGACAGGGATGTGTACAGTCTCAGAACCTAGTTATCCGCATCTAGCGAAGGCTTTCTACATGTGTTTGAAGATAGAGGAAGATGGTTCTCTCACCTCCATAGTCAAAGGTACATCCATTCACATCACTCATGATTTGTTGGAGAGGCTATTTGGTGTGTCCACAGTCGGGCACAGTCTAGTTGAATCTGTGGATATTCATGCCATGGGGCTACGGATTATAGGAACTGAATACAAGTTGAAGGATGGGAAGATAGATATCAATCAGTTCAATGTCTTCAACAGGATCCTTCATTTCATAGTTTGTGAGATTTTAGTACCAAGAAGTGCAACTTTTTCATCATGTACCAAGGGAAATGCAGACATGATGTTCTGGGCTGTTCAAAAACAAGAAATAAACATGGCTCGGGTGATTATAGAAAGAATGAAGTCTGTTGCAGAAGCCATTTGGGATAGGAAGAACAAGCTAGCAGTGTCCCTTCCCTATGCTCATCTACTGATAAGGATTTTCAGTCACTTGGATATAGATTTGAAAGGAGAATTGATGGAAAAGATAGGTCAGCCAATCAGATCAAGGAACCTAAAGAAGAGTGGATTTTCCCTCATTGGAAATGTATGGACCAAGACTTCAGTAGGAGAGGGTGAAGCTATCATTGGAGAAATCCCTGAAGACCCTCAAGTTCAAGAAGAAGAGGCAGTTGTTAGAGAAGGGGAGCCTCCTTCTCCTGAAAGGAGGATTGAGGACATTGCACCTGAACACATTGAGCCCATTGGGCAATATACCGAAGAAATTGTCCCTCCTACAGTCCCTGCACCTGCCATTGTTGAAGAAGTAATTGCTGAAGGTGCTGCTCATTTTGAGGTGGAGCTTGAAGATATTCATATAGAAGAAACCCCCAATGTTCCAGAAGTAGAAACTGTACTGAAGGAGAGCCATGAAGACACAGTTGCAGAGGTTGTGGCACCAAGCCACACTAAAGATGTTCAGATGATAGATGCTCCAGCTCAGGGGGAGCCAGAAGTCCAAGAGGAGCAAGAGATTCAGGGGGAGCCCATTGCCAGTGCCCCTGCAGACCAGTTCCAAGAAGGACTGGTTGAGGATACATTAGATGATGATAATGTGGAGCCAGTTGTTGGCTCAAGAGGTAAAAGTAATGGTGTTGCTTCTAAAGTTCTCTTGCTTACCAGGAAAGAACACTACAGATCTAGGAAGAAGAAGATTCATATGCACATAAATCCAGTCATTGCTAGACTGAACTCTCATTGAGAAATCATGTGCTCCTTACAATCAGATATATCATCTATTTTCATTAGTCAGAGCACTGAAGCCAAGTAGATTGGAGTAGTCAAATCTGAGCTCCAGGAGATGAGAAGTGAGCTGGGTAGCCTAAAGAAGCTAGTAACTGATTTTTCAGATTTTGTGAGGGTGCAACTATCAGCTCCTCCCCCTCCTACTCCCACTCAATCTATGCTAGAAGTCAGTGCAGGGCCACCAGGGCCTTCTGAAGCAGTGGGGACAGTTGTCAGGCCATCTGTAGAGGAAGTTGGGCCATCAAGGCCATCAGTTGCAGAATCCGGGCCACCAAGGCCATCCTTGGAAGAGTCAGGGCCATCAGGGCCATCTGTGCAAGTAGAGTCAGTGGCAGGGCCAACCGGGCCTCAAGTATCTGTAGAGAAGTTGTTGTGCCTCCAGGGCCTTCTAAATCTCTCAATCTTTAGACTCCAGCCCCTTCCTCTCCACCCACATCCTTCACTGCCCCTCCTGCACCTGAAACCTTCAAGAAACCCCTTCCTAAAGACATATCTTCTCTACCCCTTTCCCCGTTGCATCCTCTTCCTCACATATTTCTTCCTCCTCCATTCCTCCTACAACTTTTGAGGCACCTCCTGCCTCATCCTCTTCAGCTAGTCCTTCCTCTGTTGGACCATCCTCTCAACCTCCTCCAACTTCATCTTTTGGTTCTCTTCATCCACCTACTCCACCCTCCTTTATCACCATCATTCTTGAAGCATCCAGTGTCATTCCTCATTCTGTGCATGACATCAAGGATGAGTTTGAAGAAGCCATCCTCCGCACAGTTCTTGTTGTCTCTGCTCACATTAGCAGGACTGATTCCCAACCTTCCTTCAGTCCTGCCTCTAAGAAAAGAAAGGCCTCTTCAGCTCTTGTTTTCCCCTCCGATCAAACTCTCTTTCCTCCTCTGTGGTATTCTCTTTCTGTTGTCAACAGAAGGAGAACCTTATATGCTGAATATCTCCAAAAGTGCACTTTTGCAGCCACTTTTGGTCTTCCTTACCTTAACCTTTCTGAACATCTAAATATCATTCTTCCCCCTTCGGGTCTTCCTAAGGCTAAACAAGCCAAAATCTTATCTTCTGCTGAGTCTAAGACTAAGGATCAGTGGGCCAAGGCCAACAAAACACTCTACAGAAAATTTGAGGTTGCCAGGTCCAACATCTTTCCACCTAAAGATCACCCTCTCACCTTGTTAGAGTGGTTTGTCTGCCAGCATAGAGACTCTTGGGGTCCCTTCATTCAGAAGGAGATCAAATTCATCAGGTAATTCCAAATGTACCATGACTACTATTTTGTCAACTGCCTACCAGAGGTCCAGCTTGGTCAATTCAGAGGAGCCATAGCTCTGCTCCGCATAGAGAATCCTGTCAACACCCCTCTTCAAGTTGATTTTGCAACCTTAAAGATCCCAGAAATTGCTTATCTCCCCAAGCTTCATTTTCTCCTTATGGACTCTGAAGTGAGTCCTATCATTTTCGAAAGATTTGCAAGAGTCATGGCCAGAATGTTTGTTCAACAGGGAGCTCCTCTTGCATTCCATAGATTCCTCTTCAGGGAATATCAAAGAGTCTTCATCAAGTCATCAGTCTTAGCTCTACTACTCTAAGAGGCTGAGAGATTTGTCAACACTGATTGGTGTAAAGCCTATCTTGAGGCTGCACTTCAGCTTGAGCAACTGAATTCATCTCTGCACAAGACAAATTAGCAGACTCTCACCCCAAAAAAATTCATGGACCTCAACTCCTTAAATCTGGTTTCAGATCACTATTCTACCTGGATTGAGAGGTATAAGATCTTTATAGCCTTGAAGAAAGATTTGCTTGCTCACAAACTCCACTACCCTATTTCTATTGATAAATTTCTTAAGCATGCCAGCTTTGGGACTGCTGGACCCTACAAATCATCCCTTAGTAAATAAGAGTATACTTCTTTCATTGAAGAACATAGACTACTCCACATCAAGAGACTTAGTCCAGAGATAGGGCCATCTTATAATATTAGTTGGAGTGTATTTCGAAATCTTTTTGAAGAGCAGGAAGTTCAAGCTTGGCAGCTCATAACTCAACATGCTTCTAGATTGTCTCCTGCCTTCTACATGCCTACCCCCTCTAATGAAGGAAATTCCATTTCTTGGCTCCATTACTCTTTGTCCATCTCCCATTTTATCTTCTGTCTATCTAATTCTTTTTGCTTAATGACAAAAAGGGGGAGAAATTATTTTGAAATACATATCCTTAAAATTTTTCCACAAATTAATTTCAATCTTTTACATACATGCAACTCTCTATGTTCTGTCATCACCTAAAATGGGGAGATTAATGATCAGTCCGTTTCCAAGTAATTTATTATTAATTATATATATTTTTGGTGATTAACAAAACCTTGAAAAGTACTTTCTAACAATATTTTCTGAAGTTTATCCACAGGTAGTAATTCAAGCAATATATGTTAGTTGTCTACACACACTGCTATCTAAAGTTCAATGCATATGTTTTGTCTAAATACACATCGACTTCTTTGATAGAACATCAATTTCTTTAGAAGACCATCAATTTCATCCTAACATCGATTTCATCCCTACATCGGTTTCACTTAAACAACAACTTCTTGAGTAAACATCGATTTCACAAGTAAAACAACGATTTCTTACAACGACTTCATAGCTAGATCATCGATTTCGGTTCTACATCGATTTTGTCTTACATAAACATTGACTTCGTTGTTATAACGATTTCATAAAAACATTGACTTCGTCGCTACAACGACTTCATAGAAACATCGATTTCATTGCAACAACGATTTCACTTCACTTAAACAACGATTTGGTTGCTACAACGACTTCATAGCTTCAACATCGATTTCATTGCAACAACGATTTCACTTCACTTAAACAATGATTTTGTTGCTACAATGACTTCATAGCTTCAACATCGATTTCATTGCAACAACGATTTCACTTCACTTAAACAACGATTTGGTTGCTACAACGACTTCATAGCTTCAACATCGATTTCATTGCAACAACGATTTCACTTCACTTAAACAACAATTTGGTTGCTTCATCAATTTTGGTAGAACAACGATTTCATGACTATAACGATTTCACTCAAACATCGACTTTATATGTTACAACGATTTCATATTTTACAATGACATCACTTAAACAACGATTTTAGTAGAACAACGACTTCATATGAAACAACGACTTCATGATTATATCGACTTCGTCTCAAACAACAATTTTATCAACACATCAACTTTAGTTAAACAACGACTATGCACAGAACATCGATTTCATTAAAACATGGATTATGCTCACATTGACTTGATTTCAATATGGATTACATTCTCACTTGACTTATGATTATATCATTGATTTAATATCAACATCGACTCTCTCTGGGTACAACTACATCAACCCTCTGTTATTGATTTCACTTAAGACAGCTGTCAAACATTCTCGTTTAAATATTTTTTAAACATTCTTTAGTTCATTCCACATGATATTCAAATGTATTTCAAATCTTTGTGGATTTCAAGCTTTCCCACGAAAGCATGTTATATCCCATGTTCTCTAATATTTATTGTGGCAGTACAAACCTCTGCACGATATATCTTTTACCTATCTTGCCTATGACACACAAAGTCACACTTTTCATTATGACAAAATGGCATTTCCCTTCTTGTGTATCTTCATACTGCACAACTACTAATGTTGACTGACAGTTTAGACAAAGATAAGTTGTCTAGGTGTCCACATTTATTATGTGCAGGTTTTTCGATAGAAACACACGTTGCAAAGATGGACCTGTCAAACCTGATAAGAGGATAGAAGATTCAGACTATCTCTCCTCATGAGTGTATGTGTCAATATGGGCATCAATGGCTGCAAGCTCACCTGCTCCATAGTTCAGACCAGATACTCCTGTTGAACCACTTATATATTTTACCCTTATATTTTGGTGATAACAAAACTTATGATTAATTAAATACTAAATATATTTAATATCATGTTTTTCTAATAAATTAAATATCATGTTTTCCTAATAAATATAAATTTATGGAACTATTGCTGTGTGATTTGCATATTTTGGTGATAACAAAACTTATGATTAATTAAATATTATAAATATATTTAATATCATATTTTCCTAATGAATACAATTTTATGGAACTATCGCTGTGTGATTTGCACTGGAATGTCAAATCAATGTCTATTCAATATACATCAATTTCAATTCAAAAAATGCAACATAAATTTCACTTAAACATGGATTCTGTTGAAAACATCGATTCTAACATCGATTTCACTTAAACATCGATTCGCTTGAAAACATAGATTCTGTTCAAACATGGATTTCACTTAAACATCGATTCCCTTGAAAACATGGATTTTATTAGAACATGGATTCTGCTCAAACATAGGTTTCAACTTAAACATCGATTTCCTTATATTTCAAAATGTTTTTGGCATCTAGTGAAAAGTCAAATATATTTCATTTGCATAATCTTCTATCTTTCTGATACAAGATCTTTTTTATCTCTCTAGATCTCTTCTCTCTTGTCAGACAAAAAGGGCTTACCTACCACTTCTGGGTGACAGTAGGAAACACAGAAACCTCGAAGACCACCAGGTGGCTGATAGTCAGAAGAAGAAGAATAGAAAAATCAACAACAACTAGAAGAGTTCCAACGGAGCTATTCAAAGCTGCTCATATAAAAGATGAAGCAAGGCTGAAGAATAAGGATGAGAGAGCTTTCCTGAAGATCTTTAAAGGAGTGTACATCCTGTGAGGAACCTCAACTCCACACTCACTCAAAGAAAGAGAGAAAAGCTCAAGCCCAATCAAGAGAAGCTTTTTATAGCAGAAGTTTTCAAAGATTTAAAGTCTTCCTCTCTTCACTCTCTCTCTGTGTTCATTGTAATTCTTGGGAAGAGTCCTTTGCTAAGAGTTTCTGGGTTAAAGTCCATTCTTGTAAAACTCTCAGCTTTGTTCTTTCTTTTCTAAGAAAGATTTATGTCTAGCTGAGGGATTGTACTCAGTGTAGAACCTAGCTGGGGGCTTAAGTCTAGCAGAACCGCACTGGGGTTTGTGCCAGGAGGTTGGCTTCTTGACCTGTAAGAGAAGTGGGCTGCCTTCTTGCCCGGGAAAGAGAAGAAGACCAGCTGGGGTGTTGGGTGTTGCTTTGTCCTTGAGGGGGACCATACCCTTAGTTAGTAAGATCCCAAGAGATTGCTTGGGGACTGGACGTAAGACTTCCATGTGGGAAAGTCCAAACCAGGATAAAATCCTTGTGTTCTTTGTGTGATTGTTTATTTGCTTCCACACTGCTTCTCTCTATCACACTCAACTAACCAAACTTTCAAGTGATAATTTTCTGTGTTTAAGTTTCTGTTTCAGATTTCAGAAAACCTATTCACCCTCCCCCCCCCCTCTAGGTTAGCTTGCTGCCATACCAAAAGGGCCAACAACTCCAATGTGCATGAAGACATGAGACAATGGATATTTCAATAGTCAAATTATTTCAAAGAAGATAAAAGAAGACTGGTGACTCCAAGCACAAGATTGACTCCTTTTAGGAACAATATTTGAGAAGCTTGAACATCTTAGTCACCTGAAGAAGAACAAGAGCCAGCTCGTCCATTCCAACTTTCTGTAGCTCTTAGCTCTCTGTAGAATACAACATTGCCTTTGAGAGCTTGCGTTGATTTGAGAGAGTCTATTTGTGATAATCTTGTATCTCTCAGACTTCGCCTCAGATCAAGCAGTGATTATAAGCTTGGTCTTGGGGCCTTTCTCTCTTAACTCATTCTTTTTGTGAGCATTCCTCTTCAGGGGTGAAGAGAAGACCTGTAGCATCTGGTGGAGCGATTCCTCTTCTGGTAGAGAAGAGAAGGCCAGATGTTGCTGAATGTGTAAGTGTCCTTAAGGGGGACTGTACTCTTGTTTAGTGGAATCCCAAGTTGTTGCTTGAGGACTGGACATAGGACTCCCTAGGATAGGAGATTCGAACCAAGATAAAATTTCTTGTTGTATGTGTGACTGTTCTCTTTGTTTTGATTAACACTAACTCTAACTATCTATTTTAGTGTTGTCTATCAAGTGTTTTATTTATAGGAATCATTGTAAGAAGAATTTTTAGCAATCCATTCACCCCCCCTCTGGGCTTGCTATCTGGGCAACACCTTGTATTTAAATTATTTAGCGATTGTGGACTTCTTCTATGGACTATGGACTTGGACATTAAAGTTGATGAGTTTGTTCTTTATTTCCACTGCATTGGTATTTATTTTCGAATGAATCAACCTGCATTTGATATATGTTGGGGTGTGTTCCCCATGTAACACGTCACTTGGACTCGATGAGAGTTGGTATAACTGAACCGGGTCTAAGTGGGGTGTTACATTATGTCTTTAGCATTTTTCTAGGAATACACTTGAAATTTTATTGAACTTGTACACATTTGCACAATAATAAGATTATTGGACTTTAAGCATAAGGTTGATGAGAATTTTACATATCACTTTGGGATGATTGATTTTCTAAATACTCATTGAAAAAAAGAGAGAGAGAGAGACTGTAAGAAAAAAAATTATTTGTTAAAAACAACATTATTGTGGAAAAAAATAAATGGAAAATGCCCTTGATCTTAGTAACTAAGTTTGCTTCTCGTAAGGCAAGAGTTGAGGTTCACATCGAACGGTTAAGGGTTGTGCAGCACCATGTCCAAGAAAAGAAGGGAAAAAAGAGAGAGAGAGAAAACAAAGGCAGAGTGAAACTATCAAAGTCAAACATCTGATTTGATGTTTGTAGAGTTGAAAATGATACTTAAGTGATGGGTAGAATGCTCATTCATCCAGTTACTTAATATGTTCATTACTCAAGTTATATCACTTATACACGAAGAGATATTTAATTTCAAGTGTATTCTGAGGACGCGTCTAAACATATGGACTGATGAACTTCATTCTTGACACATACTATTTGAGTTTTTAATATTCTATAGTCTAAACCATTTTTTTTTTTGAATAAAAGGCAGACCACAGGGTCAGCGGTCGGTCAAGTGCATTTCCCCCTAATATGGGAGAATGTTCCCACTTCGTCGGGCGATCAACCTGTAGCCAAGGATTTTATTGAATAAATATAGAACAGACAAGTTCCTATGGGACATAGCCCTGTAAAACAATAGGATGGGAAGACACCTCTGAATGAAATATCTAAAGCTAGGAAGAACAACCTTAGTAATCAGCACCGCTCCTCTAGACGTCTCTGGCAAATCTCGCTTAGCATTGTACACAAAATTGTCCTCGTGCCATATGCATGGGATGCCAATGAATCAGCCACATATACATATGCTTGACGGGGCATCTCAAGACCTGCAACATGGTAACATTTCGCCGCCACCATGGGAATGCATCCCAATGAGGCATAGCATTTCTATGTATTGCACCCACAAGGACCGCAGAGTCAGAATAAATGACTGATAAAGCAATACACCGCTCCATTGCAAGTGGCACCCATCATGAAGTCCTCTAGTTTCAGCTATAACACTGGTTCCATGGCCATGGTAGAAAGTAAAGCACAATATGAAATCTCTGGAAGCATCCCTGATGCAACCACCACCACCACAATGACCCAAATTTCCTTTACAAGCACCATCAACATTGAAAGAATAATTCATCAGTGGGGGGCAGCATTTAACCAGGATCAACTTTTTCAGCTTCACTTTGGGTTTGATGTTGTAATTGTTCAATATGCGAGCATGTTCTAGAGAGATGGGTTCCTGAAAACATATCCCTTCAATTGCTACTACAAGATTAGAGATGATTTTCTTTCTTATACTCTCCTTACATTCTGATGCAGTATACTTCCTTCAAACCAGGCAGCACATCTAGATTTCCTAATTTCCTACATCATCAGGATGAAGCCATAGAAACCCACAACTTCAAACGCTGACCAGAAAGAGGAGTTGGAAATAAAACTCCAACATCAAATGGTTATTTGGCTGCTGAGATTGACTTTTCTACTTATTATAGTGGATATGAAGTTCCATAGACTAACTGCTAAATAACTTTCAATGAACAGGTGATTGAGATCTTTCTGTAGGACACCCTCAACACACACACTTTGATACTATAGGGACTCCACAATCTGACTGTCCACCTGCACTCCTCAATCAAGGGAAGAAGAGCCGAAGGAAGAAGATCACTAGAAGAATCCCCTCTCAGAAACAACGAACAAACCACACCAACCCCAACATCCCCAACCAGCAAACAAAGCATCCCAACAGGGAGAACGCCATAATCGAGCACCAACAAAACGAAAAAGGACGAAAAACAAGGAACGAGCACCAGTTCAAGAAATGTACCAATTAGCATCAGTCCGGAGCCTCGTCGATTGTTCCCGCGTTTGCACTTCCACGACAGAGGAGATTTAAAGGAAGCAATGGATAAGGGTTTTGCAACAGAGTAGGGCGGTGGGAAAGATTGGTGCCACGCACAGAAGCAAAGCAAACAGAGAATTTTGGGGCACAGGAGGGGGAGATAGATATAGGAAGGAGAGGAGGGGCCGACCAACCCTACAAGCATTATTTATAGATGCCAGCGTGACGGACATGAACAGAGAAATTTGGCTAAACTAGACATGAACAGCTGGAACAAGAGAGATCCAGCGCGACGGACTCACCTTCGGCGATCAGTCGGCCCTCAACTCCGCAAAAAGCAGACCACGACGACACACCCTTCACGGGAACGAGCGGCGGGGGACTGCGCCGCGGGAGAGGCCAATCGCCCGCTCCGAAGTGGAGGAGGAAGAAGGCTATGGGGTCGGTAGGAGATGCCTGGCGGCATGGAGGACACACGAAGGGATAGGGGGAGGAGGAGGGGGTGGCCGGAGTGTCCTTCCTCTACCATCGCCGCAAGTTCCCCCCCTGCTTCCGCTGTAAATCTCCTACGGGCTGTTGCTTGCCCTAAACCTCTTTCGTGGTTGCCTGCAGGTCCACTTTCGTGTTTGCCTGGACATTAGAAATATGGAGTGCTGAATTCACAATTCTTAATTATATATATAGCATAGAAGGTTGGTCTTTTTCCTTTGTATGTCTCTAGTAGTCTTTGTCAATGCTGTACTGTGTACTTTCCAACCCACTCACCAATTTATCAAACTAGTTCTAAAGATAATTGGCAGTGTTTCCATGTTTATCTTCGACTTAATTCTTTTTATGACCAAGACAAAAAAAAAAATTGTTCTGGTTGCTTACATTATTTTTTCCCCTTTTAATCCATGATGGGGGGAATGGGGTCGCCAGACTAGGCATTGGGAGGGGGATGGTGGGGATGACCGTACACAGACTGGTCTTCTTTTTTTTTTTTTTGGTTTTGGTTGCTTACCTTATTTTTTCCCCTTTTAATCCTTGATGGGGCATGATGAAGCCCCACGTACTCTACCTTGTCCTATCGTTAGACAATTCATTGAAAATCTTGCAACATTTATAGTATGCTAAATATAATGTAAATAAGTCTCTTTTTTTTGTAGTGAGACGTTATGGATTGGAGTTGGATGAATAAATTGAAGAATACAAGGGAATATATGGATGGAGTTGACGCATACATTTAAGTTACTTCTGCTCACTTTGCTCCATCAACAAAGATTAAGTGTCCTTGTTTGGAGTGTGTATGCCTCTTGAGACATGAAAAGGAAATAGTAAGATAACATTTGTTTCAATATGGAGTCATTAAAGACAAACAATTTTGGAAGTTCCATGGGAGTAGTTCTTCTTCCAGGCATATGTCTACGTATTTTACATGCACAACACTTACGAAAGATGTTGGTCTGCATTTGATGTTGGAGGATGTTATTGGTGAGGAAAATTCGAAACATGCAGAAGTGAAGTCCATGGATGATAATAATGGAGAGTATGGTGAATTTCAACAGTTGTTGGCAGATGTTGAACGGCCTTTGTACCCTGGTTGCAAGACATTCAACAAGCTTTCATTTATAGTCAGATTGTTCAACATAAAATGCAGAGGCAAAATGAGCAACAAATCTTTTGACATACTTCTAAAGTTGTTGAAAGAGGCTCTTGCAGAAGGTGATGTGTTGCCAAGTACGTTCTATGAATTGAAAAAAATCATTGGTAAAGTGGGATATGATTATCACAAGATTGATGCATGTCCTAATGATTGTATTTTGTACCAGAAAGAGCATGAGTCTTATGATCATTGTCCTAAATGTGGAGAATGTAAATGGACGAAAGGAACTGAAAGAAGTGATCATAACAAGAAGATTAAGGTTGCAAAGAAAGTTCTTCGGCATTTTCCATTGATTCCAAGATTGCAAAGATTATACATTTGCAGTAAATCATCTGCAACCATGTGTTGGCATAGTGATGAATGCCAAGAAGACGACATTCTAAGGCACCCAATTGATTCCCATTGTTGGAAGGCGTTAGATGTGATTAATGGTTTTGGTTTAGAACCCTCGTAATGTGCACCTAGGCTTGGCAAGTGATGGTTTCAACCCCTTTGGGGTAATGAGTATAAGTCATAGTACATGGCCTGTGTTGTTGACACCATACAAATTACCTCATGGTTGTGTATGAAGCCACAATATATTTTTTTGTCGTTACTCATTCCGGGTCCTAAAGGTCCGGGAAATGATATTGATGTCTATCTTCAGCCACTTATTGAAGAATTACAAATTCTTTGGCATGGAGTTGAAACATTCGATGCTTATAAGGGTGAAATATTTTCTATGCGTGCTGCACTACTTTGGACAATTAACGATTTTCCTGCATATGGTTATCTGTCTGGTTGGAGCACTAAGGGCCGATTAGCTTGCCCTACATGTAATGAAGATACATCATCATTATGGTTAAAACACAGTAGAAAATTCTGTTACACTAATCATCGTCGATGGTTAGGATTGAAACGAAGGTTTGATGGAAAAGAAGAAATGAGAGCCAAACCAAGTGTGTTATTTGGGGTTGATATACTTAAGTAGTTGCATCCACTTAAATTTACTTTTAGGAAAGTTCTCAAATTTAAAGTGGGGGTGAAAAGAAAACAAAAGGAAGCTGCAACATCATCATCCACTCTTGAGTGTCATACCAATTGGAAGAAGAAAAACATTTTTTTTGACTTACCATACTGGATGTCCTTACTATTGAGACATAATCTCGATGTCATGCATATCGAGAAGAATGTTTGTGATAGTATTATTGAAACTTTGTTAGATGTTGATGCCAAAACAAAAGATGGTTTGAAAGCTCGACATGATCTCCAACATTTAGGTATAAGGACCACTCTTCAACCTCAAACTCTGGATTCTAACAGATTGCTATTGCCACCTACCATGTTCACTTTGACCAAGATGGAGAAGGATATGATTTGCAAGGTTTTGAAAACTATGAAAGTTCCAGATGGCTATGCATCAAACATATCAAAGCATGTAAATCCCAATGATCATAAAAAAATTTGGGGTTTAAAAAGTCATGATTGTCATGTCCTCATGCAACAATTGCTTCTAGTAGCAATGAGAGGGGTGACACAAAAGGAGCTGAGATCTACAATTAACGATGTATGCAATTTTTTTCTCTAATATGTTCCAAGACTTCATCGTCAAGTGATTTCTCTAAGCTTAGAGAAGAAATTGTAAGCATATTGTGTCGATTGGAGATGATCTTCCTGCCAAGATTTTTTGATATAATGGTACATCTTCTCATCCACCTACCTGACGAAGCAAGGCTTGCTGGCCCAGTTCAGTATAGATGGATGTACCCTATTGAAAGGTTTGCATTAATCTTATACTTGTGCCTGGCGGTTGTACACTATTGCTAATAATACTTGATTTCATTTTGAATCTCCACTAGGTATTTAGTGAAACTTAAGTCCTATGTATGGAATAGGGCACGTTCAGAGGGGTCAATGGTAGAAGGGTATATAGCAGAGGAGACTCTTATCTTTTCTTCGAGATATCTAGACGATGATATTGAGACATGGCTTAACCAGCCTTTAAGAAATGAAGATGAAGGGGCTAAAGAATTGACACAAAAAGGATGAGATATTTTTTCAAGAAATGGTCGATGTTTAGGTGGTGGAACTGCTTGTCATCTTAGGAATGACGAGTTGAACCAAGCTCATCTCTATGTACTATTTAATTGTGAGGACATATCTCCTTACATAAGGTAAGTCAAATGACAACCCATTAATGTATTGTTTCTCAATACCATACCGTTAATGTATTGTCCACATTTTGTATGTAGTATGCATCTTTAAGAAATAAGGAAAACAAGACCACAAGCCAGTGAAATGGAAATTGAGCAATGTCATACATTACAGTTTCCAGATTGGTTTAAGTGTAAAGTAAGTAAACGTATGTAACCTTTTTTTAATCTACATCACTTGTGTTTTAATGATAACCAACATGAAACCTTTTTTTTAGGTTATCTCTTAACAAGGCATGTACAATAATGGATTAGATGCAAACACAATTGTGCTGAAAGATCAACCATTGAATGTGGGGAAGAAGTTTAACATATGTTTAGTAAATGGGTTCCATTTTCAAACTCGGCATATTGAACTTCATAGGAAGACACAGAATAGTGGGGTTGTTATGTCTGCAAAAACTTCAAGTTTTGCCAGTGTTAAAGACAAGGCTCCTATTCGAGATAAGGTGACATATTATGATGTTCTTCAAGAAATATTAGAGTTGAACTATTACGATCAAAGAAAGGTATTACTTTTCAAGTGTGACTGGGTTGATATTCAGCGAGGGGTAATTGAAAAAGAAGGTTTCACATTGGTCAACCTAAACTATAAATTACGTACAAGTGAACCATATGTTTTGGCCTCTGAAGTGGAACAAGTATGGTATGTGGAGGATCCTAAAATGGAAGGATGGTCTGTTGTGAGGAAAACAAAGCCGAGAAATTACTTTGACATGCAAAATGAAGAAATTACTGAAAATGATGTGAAAGATGTATACATTGATGATGATGTTGTTTTTTTTTATGACATAAACATCACATGGGAGAGAGACGGCATTGATGGTGTAGAGATCCTAATTTGAAGACATATGTACCTATACTTGTAATATCTTTGGGTATCATCTACTCGCTGAATGGTTTTGTATATTTTTGCTAGCAGAAGTTGTCAACAATGTCAAAATATGCCTTCCCCCAACACAGAAATGTCTGCCAACACTGATTTCAACAATGCCAACACCGCCAACACAGAAATGTCAAAATCTATCTTCCCCCAACACAGAAATGTCTGCCTTTTTTGTCAATATTTACTGTGTTAAGGCTTACAACTTATTCATTTGATAGAAAAATATTTGGATTATGAATTTTATGCAAATTTACTTTTTCTTGTCTTTTTCTGCACACACTCATCTCGGAACATCGTCTGATAACAAAGAAATCAACTTATTCATTTGAAATCACTAAATCAGCAACCATAACAAAAAAGTCTTGCATAAGTGATGCAAGGAATCAAAAACTGACTAAAGCAATTGAACTGGATCGGAACTAGATTCATTATCAGAAACAGTCCAGTTCCAATGATCAGTAGATAGAAAGAATCAGCTAATTTTTTTGCCAAGACACAAATTTGGAGCAGAACAAGAACTGGATGGAATCAGTTGTCCACTGCAAAGTCCAATTTTAAGTTTCCCAAGAAGAATGAGCTAGCCCAATTTCCACTATGACAAGCATACATAAAAGAGTGTCTAATTATATAAGATGTCCTAGCCAGAAAAAGCTGATAAAGTTCTCCAATTCTGCCCCATCTACAAGCACATTCACCTATTCTTCCCCATCTGCAACAGCTTGTTACCAGTTTTGTTTCCAATTTTCAATATGACATCCATTCTGTCCCTTCGATCTGCACAGTAATTTTTGACCTCTATAGGTATCAAACAAAAAATAAAAGAGACAAATGACTATTATTTCTTTTTTAAATAGGTAATGGGGGCAAGGATTTGAACCTAGGTCACTAAGATGTATGTGGAGGGTCTTAACCACTGATCCATTCCTTGTGTACTGCCAGAACATTATTTGATGTTCCCAAATTATTAAAAACACCAGAAATGGAGCTGGGTGAGTCTTGTACAACTACAAAATCAAAATTAGTGTTTACCCAAGTTTCAATAACAAAGAACACTTAATTATAGAAGACATCTAGACAGAAAATGCCTGATAAAGTCCTCTAGTTCTAAACCTTACAATCTCCATAGGAACAGTTATAAGCTTGTCCAAGTGAAAAATAACATTTGGTATCCCACAAAATTGAACACCCAAGTGAAAACATTTGGAACTGTTATAAGTCTGCATAACAGTGGTTCGTGTTAGTCATTCTTGCCCCATGAACGATGCAAAGCAGATTCTATCCTCGGCGATGTTAAGAGATGACAAGATGACCCTAACTACAGTAAACAGGAAAACAGTCATCCGCTCTTTATGCCAAAAATGGAAAGCAAATTATATTCCAGGAAGCAAGTACATGTAGTTGCCAGAACAAGAATGGTATGTCAGATTTTAAAAAAAAATTAGAACAAGGTCTGTATTGTTGTTCTCAAGTCTCATGATTATTGGTCATATTAATTATTTTTTAAAATCATTATATATTTTGATTCTTGCTATTGTAAACCTCTTTTTGCCCTCTCATTTCTCAATTTCTTCTTAAGATTGCAGTTTACAAGTTGAAAAGGCTACAACATCAAACATGTAAGCATATGTTTAATTTTTCTGACTGAATATGTTAATTGTTTTTTTTTATGTTGTTAACATGTTCTTTACAATTTCAAGGGGCCGAAGGAAGAGATTTATAGTGATGAACTCCAAACAAGAAAAAGAGGATTCGCCGAAGAAGAGAACGGGGCCATCATGCAGTACCGATGCGAAAAAGGCAAAAAAGAAAACAATGAAAGAAGTGTATGAAGGGGAGGCCGAGATGTTGGACACATTAATATTTCAAGAACATGTTTAGTGAGTATTTGTGTGTTTTTAGTTTTCTTTAATATTTTTTCAATGGCTAGCATGCTTCACCAATATAGTATGTCTGCTGTGTTTCAAAATTCCTTTAAACTTGCAGGTATTTGTGGGGTTTCATTCCATCAACGCTTTTAAAGCATTTCGAGATATTCTACAGTTTGTGGTTCAACTTTTGTAGATTGACATCTGATGGTGTCAATAGAATTAAATCAATTGTACAGAAAAATTATGTTGGAGAAGTCATACTATCTACTTCCAATCTGTACATGGTATGCCTAAACTATTTTATGTATTAAGTATCCAATACTGATCCAGTAACAAATCATCATTGTTTATTTTTTTGTTCATTGGTAGCTTGTTGTCATATGTAACAAAGGGGTAATGACATTTCGTTCTTTATGCTCCTTCACTCCCTTCACATGGGGGAACCAACTAGGATCGAAAATGAGTTGAAAAAGTAATATCTTCTATTTTTTATATGTTTTTTTAAACATATATATGTATAAAAAGTATATTTGGTATGATGGTGCAGTTTCTTAAAGATTGCATATCAAGGGAAGGAGATGAGAGTATTGGCCGATGAACTGAAAGTAATTGATCTACACGTGTCGAAGGTAATCTTTTAAATTTGGAGTGTTTGAATTGTATATCTAAACAGAATAAAAGTATCATTAATATCTTTCATGTTGTAGGTGCCCAAACAAAAGGGGAACACAGAATGTGGATTCATAGTTCTTTATTTCATATTCTGTTTCATACTCGCTGCTCCTGCATCCTTTGGCACAAATGACTACCTATCTTTTGTAAGTTGAATAACGTTAATTGTTCTTTTTTCACACTATATATGTACTTTTGTTCAATGGTTTAATATCTTCAATGTTTTTTTTTTTTTTTTTGTAGCTCACAGCTGATTGGTTCTCAAGAGAAGAGTATGAGAAATTTAGGGACGACTTGCAAGGGAAAATAATTCACATAGATGCTCACTCTACTTCCACTTCTAAGGTGGTTAAGAAAGGCCCAACAATGTTAAGATCTGTACATGGATTGCAAAGTAATGAACGCATACCAGTAAAAGTTAATCAGTTAGGGCAGCCACTAGGAGAGGGGGGGCAGCTACTGAAACAATTCTTGGGCATTGTAGCAAGGATGGGGGATAAACTGTTGATCGATTGCATTTCTTTGAGGCTAATGTCATCATCTAACAAGGACGATGTTTGGGATTTTATCCAGATGATGTAATACTTGTGTTTGTTTAATTTTCTCTTCCACTTGATTACATCTAACTTTTTATTTTAAAATGCAGATAAAATTTGATATTTCCATCAGCTTGCGTGATTTTGTAATGAAGGATCTAGATCAGAAATGGAGGCCTTGGAAGTATGACTTGAGGACGAAGTTCTTCACGCCATATCAAAAAGCGCAACAACACTTTGCATGTTCAGACACAAGAGTAGTTGAAGATCAATGGAAATATCTTGTTCAGATATGGTCTTTGGAAGAATTCAAGGTAATTGGAATTGGATTACAATTAGTCTAACTATAGTGATACTCCATAATTATTCTAACAGTTGTCATTTTGATTTGTAGAAACGCAGTGAAACAAACAAGCAAAATAAGTCCAAACACACATTTTTTCACTGTGCTGGTAGTAAAAGTTTTGCTGACATATACCATGAGGAGGTAACATATATACTTATCATGGCATCTCAGTTCATCTATTCAAAATAATTTTGTTTATGTCTAAGTTAACTTTTGTACAATGTTGTGGTCTCTAAAAACTAGGGCCACTCTTGATCGTGGGGACTTATTCATAAGGACCCGTATGAAGAAAGCTGGCGGTCCAATTAATGACGACAGTGCAGCAATGATTATATAATTAATTAACTTTGTTAATTGTCTAATGTTCACATAATTCTCATTATGTATGGATATTTTAATGTTGACATAATTCTCTTTATGATAGTGTTGTAATGATTGTTTTTTCATTCAAATTGCTTTCGTAACGATTCCTTCAGTGATCATAATGATTTGCTATCATAACGATTCATTTAGTTATCATAACGATTTGCTTATCACAACGATTGCTTTAGATATTATAACGATTTGCTTTGCGCATCAACCTCTTAAGTAATCACATCGATTTCTTTGGTTCTCATAACAATTTGCTTTGCACATCGACTTCTTAAGTAATCAAAATGATTTCTTTATTGATCACAACGATTCTTTCATATCTCACAACGATTTACTGTTTGGTTGCATAACGATTTCATAAGTCATAAATGCATCGATTTCATATTAATCAACTTGACATATGACTTATCCTTTCATGGGTTGAATAGTCAAAGTCTTCGCAAACACACTTCTGTCAGCTGTGCATTTAATGAAGACTGAACGTATCTCTGCATGCATACAGACGATATCACCCATTATCGTGTCTATCACGTATGCATCTTTTAGAACAGCAAAATAGCATTACCTTTTTGATGAATATTCACACTAACGTTGACTGACAAACAAGAGACAGCCTAGCTGTCTACTGTTTCAGCATTTAATGTATGCAGGTCTCTGACAACATTCGTCATACAACGTTGGACCTTGTACAAGTCAAAGGACACTTCAGAAGACCCTATCTCTTTGCGTGCACAAATGGATAAAGGACTGTTGAGTGGAAACTTCCAAGTGTCACTCAGTCTAACGTCCACCAAAAGCTAGAGGCAACGGATACTTCAACGACTAGATTTCAATTTGAAGATATATATATTGAAGAAAGGAGCTCCAGAAGAATATATACATAGATAGAGAACGACAGTCACAAAAAAATCATCTGATCATCAAGTCTTCTGCGAGTTCTCAAGAAAGAGCCAAGCCTCATTCCATTAGATTAGCTCTTTTACTCTCTGCATTGTTTGTAGATCTTGAGAGAGCGGCTAGATCTGGGAGTGAGCTTAGTTTGTAGACCTTAAACTCTCAGTCCTTTGCTTCAGATCTTGGCTTGTCAAAGCTTGATCTAGGGACTTAATCTCCTACTTACTTGTTTCTATGCTTGTACCCTTCTTGTGTGAAGGAAGACCTGGTGGTATCCAAGGTGTGTGTGTGCCCTTCTGGTGTGAAGGAAGACCTAGTGGGGTATCCAGGTTGTTGTTCCTCTTCGGGCTAAGAAGAGAAGACCAGTTGAGCTGGGTGTTGTAGTATCCATAGGGGGACTGTACCCTTGTTAGTGAAATCCTGAGTTGTTGCTCAGGGACTCGACGTAGGACTCCTAAGGATAGGAGATCCGAACCAGGATAAACTCCTATGTTGTGTGATTGCTTCTTTGTGTGATTGTTGTTTATCCTAACAATAACTAACATCCATCAAAGTGTGTCTTTGTGTGTGATTATTTTTAGTGAACAGGTATTTGCAGAAGAATTTTTAAAGACCCATTCACCCCCCCTCTGGGCTACCTAGTTGGGCAACAAGTGGTATCAGAGCAAGTCTCTTCGACAAAGAAGAAGATCCAACGATCTGAAGAGTAAAGATCCATGGCAGCCCAAGGTCACAATGAAGGTCAGTCTGTCAACCGACCACCATTGTTCGATGGAGAAGACTATGCTTACTGGAAAACAAGATTGGAGTATTTTCTACAAGGTCATGACTACCAGATATGGTCCATAGTTGAAGAAGGCGATCTCCTAGTCACCAACGAAAAGGCTCAGTGGACAGATGATGACAGGAAGAAGATTTCCTCAAACTGTAGGGCTAAAAGCATTCTGTGTTGTGCTCTCAGCAAGAAAGAATTCAATAGAGTATGAGCCTGCAAATCCGCAATGGAGATGTGGGAAAATTTGAGAATCACTTATGAAGGCACGACAAGGTTAAGGAAACCAGAATAGATATTCTGGTAACTCAATATGAGAGGTTCCAGATGCAGCAGGAGAGTCCATAACTCAAATGTTCAGTAGATTCACAGACATTACAAATGGATTAGCAGGACTTGGGAAGACCTATGAGATTGGAGATATGGTCAGAAAAATCCTTAAATATCTTCCGTCTACATGGACGCCCAAGGTAACAGCCATTGAGGAAGCTAATGATCTAAAGAGGATGTCTTTGGAAAAGCTCATTGGGTCCCTTATGGCCCACGAGATAAATATGGAGAGACTAGGAGAGTCCTCAAGCAGAAAGAAACATTCAAATGCTCTTAAAGCAGAAGAAGACAGATCAGATGAGTCATCAGCCGAAGATGAAAGCTCAAATGATTGCGAAGATGAAGAAGACATGCTATCAAGAAGACTGCAGCGCATTCTAGCCAAGAAGAAGAAGTTCCATTCTGGTAGAAGACACTTCAAGAAAAATAAGGACTTCAAGAAACCAGATGGAAAGGATCAGAAAAGGGCGAGCCCATATGCTACGAGTGCAAAAAGCCAGGATATATCAAAGCAGAATGTCCAAAGCTCAAGAAGCCTGAATTCAGAAAGAGAGAAAGCTCCAAGAAATTCAGGAGGCATAAGAAAAAGGCTATGGCAGCAGCATGGAGCAACAACAGTGACTCAGACAGTGAGTCAAGCTCAAACAGTGAAGAAGAAGAAGACAACTTGGCTTTTATGGCAAACACTGAAGAGAAGGTAACTTCTGATTCATCTTTTGATTCTTGCAATGATT
>CM024765.1:28498146-28568148 GCA_014218235.1 Colocasia esculenta | reverse complement strand
CAAAGTCGCGCATGTTTGAGACTTTTTACGTTCGTGTTGATTTATCATGCATCTCGGGGTCATTTAAAATTATTTAAAAAATCATAGTTTGCATCTATTCCATGTTCCCTACAACTTTCATGTTGAAACGTTTGTCCTAAAAGCTCTAGTATAGAAGATATAAGTGTTGCATGAATTGCACCCCTATTTCCTGCATGTTATGGTTCTAATCATCACATGATGTCTGTTTAACGGCTTAAAAGTGATTAACCCATTTAAAAACTATAATTTCATAAACAATATTCTAATTATTCTCTTAATGACGTGATCATTCATGAAACTTGTGATTCGCTCTTGTTACTGTTCTAGCTTGATTAAAATGATAATTATTATCTTAAAATCTTGCAAACCCATGTGTAGTTAAATGCATTGTTCATTCCATGCCATCAAGTTAAGTGCTTTCCGCGGGTTTGAGACCAATGGATTGTGAATTGACACGCGTACATCACTACACACTTGCTCTACTAGGCAGCCCTTTCTTGGGGATTGGAAGCTCTCTACCGGTCATTTCGAATCGGTAGACTAGCGACCTTTTCTCTAAGACCTCCGTAAATCTCCGCTCTCTGTGGATTCCCATATGGAGGCCGAGTTGGTTGTACCATTGAAGTTCCCTGGAGATAGCGTGCACTTCCTTTCTCTCCTTGTTCTCGTGAGTGTGATTTACAATCTAGACTAAAGCCATTAATGTAAAGATTGAACTAAAGTATAAATCATACTGTTATGCTGCCAAATTTATCTCTTGACTATTGTTATCATGAAATCATGTTCAATTTCCTTATTACTTGTTCACATCATCATCATGAACATGACATTACATATGCTTACCTCTTAAAACTCTCATTGGCCATTATTAATGACTGTGGGTATCTACATTTAAATTTTTGCATGAGATGCTGACCGGCAAGGCGAGTGTCCAAGGGCTCCAGTCTAGCCCCAATGATGGAGAGTCATAAATATACTGTTAACCATGGGGTATAATGATTACTGGCATTGCATCTGCGCTTCGAGTCTTGCTTACATGTTGAATGATAGATACAATAACCACATACACGTGTCCTGGTGTACATTCTTGATGGATCTTTTCTTGGTGTACATTAGTGTCTACGTGCCTGATTAGTGTTACATGATCGTGCTCGTGCGTTCTTGCTTGCTTGCTTGCTTGCATGATATGGCCATCTTACATTTAATGCAATTAGTGATATCTTGCGTTCTTGACATCAAGTGAAATCTTGCGTGCTTGTACAAAGTGATCTATTGCTAGTTCTATCTTGTCATCTTGTTCTAAAATCTTGTTCTATCACAATAACTCTATCTAGCTTGTTTCATGTATCATGTTTTAACGAGTTTTATTCGTACTTGCATATTATTCATCGTGCTTACCTAGTTCTAAATTGCTAATCACTTATATCATTGCCCGCACATTAAGATATAAATCCTACTGGGCTAGTTTGCTCATCCCCTACTTTTACCCAATCTAGGTGACTATGAAGTTCAAGAGGAAGATCAAGTCGAGGATGGGAATGCGTCCGAGTGATGAGCGTTCCAACTGAGTCTCATAATAGTAGTTTGCTTGAGTGTTAGATTCATGTAGTAGGAAGTGAGGAATAAAAGTGTAATTTCCCTTTATTTGAGTCTTAGTCCTATAATAGTTTCCATACAATAAGTTAAGATTTGAATACAATTTATATTGAGTTCAACATTCTGGCCCTACTATGATGTTGTGTTGATACACATTTAGTGTATGCTAGCTAGAGGCTTATTTGCCGACTGTTCACGTCTCGGGATATCGACTCGAATTATTTTTGCATTATTAATATCCGTTGCGTAATTCTCGGGACGTGAGAAAACATGAAGTGTAGGTCAGTCCAACAGAAAAATAAAAGCATTGAACCATAAGGAGGCCTACCCAAGCTCGCCGCCGTCAGTCCGCTATAAAGTAAGGCTAGCACCGCCGGTCCTAGCCTCTCACCTTCCCAGATGGCGCACACGGCGCCTAGCTGATCCTCTTCCAAGGTGTTGTCAACCGAGGGGAAGAGGAGCGCTCCCGCCACGTAGATGGCAAATCCCCTCATTACTGGTTCCAACCTCTCGCCATCCCCTACCTGTGGCAACTCCTTCATGGTCTAGGCCGCCATCTTTTGCAAGTTGATACCTTTTTCGGTCCGGACACCCTGAGCCTCCCTCGCATCCATGAAGCTTTCCAGCACTCCTTGCTCGTATAGCACCTTGGCATGACCACCATCCAATCTTCGTTGCCTCATTTCATCTGTTTCAAACCTAGCAGAATCTCAACCTCTTCCAATAAAATGGTGGCTTCAAAGGTTTTGAAGAGGAAAGTATGGGTTTGAGGATGCCACAATTCTACTAATGCCCCCAAGGCCGCCCAATCAAGGTGGACCTCGTGTATCTTTTGGCATGAACGGCGAGGTTATTGATGCCCCACCTCCTAAGGATGTTGTTCATATCCAGGGTGATAGTGGAGGTAAGATGTTGGAGCCATGGGAGGCACATATAGCGTCGATTACCCAGGAATAGTGGGTAATCCTATGTGCATGGACATGGATAGTAATGACATTGCATGGGGATTTTGTGCATGGCCGGAGATGAAGATATCGGTCATTGGAAGAGGAAAAGAGAAAAAAATGAAAAGAAGGGAAAGAAGAAAGGAAGAACACCAAAGAAAACATTAAAAAGCATGTCAAGAGCACCAAAAACACATCTTAAAGATCAAATCTACTTACCAACTTGGCTTGAACAAGCTTGCAAATGTGTCCTTCCATTGAACTCAACCTTTGAAACCCTTCTCTTGATCCCTTGGAGGAGGAAGAACCACCATACTCCATCTCCAAAGCTTCGCCTCCTTTCCTCTCGTCCAAAAGGCTTCTCCTCGTCCTCTTCCTCTTCTCCTTGCTTCAATGATTCTTGCATCTTGGGAGAGAAGAGATAGCATGAAAAGGGGTGAGTGCATGAAAAGAATAAATGGGAGGGTGTCTTATGACCCCTTGACCCGGAAGCAACTCTCCTCCACATAGTAAGGGAGGGAGAAGAGCCAAAACTGTCAAATCTCGGATTGACAGCATGAATCGCGTCCGATATAGTGGACGTGATTCATGTTTGAAAGGCGTCCAGTCTCCCCGACGAAATTCACAAGTAACATTATTTTCATATTCTGACATATTATCTATTACTTGTCTATGCTAATGGATCTTTGAGTGTAGGTTCTGGACACCATTCCGCCGCACAATCCATGAACATCTTCGGAGACCGGCATCACCGGTATTGTATATATTGCATCGTACTATAGGGTATACCCTATTAGAACACATCAAGGACCTTGAGGCTCTAATAAATCTGGAATTTAAGTTCCCCTCCTCCACCAAAAAAAATTATAATTCTAGAGGATTCTTATGACTTAAGGATAGGCCGTTACGTTGCAGAAGGACGATCGTTCCGTCTGGTATCCTGACTTCCACAGCGTGACAATATTATCCTTGATTATCTTATATTTTCTTTTGTTTTAATCTTTTTATTTTAGCCAAGGATGCATCTTGTTGGACTTTTGATCATAATTCCAGACGATCACTCTGTCTTTAATTGAAGAGAACCACTCGTTCCTCAATACCAGTTAACATGAAATATTCCACTCCAAGCCAAGTACTCAGTTCATCATATTTTTGTTTGAAGATCATCTTTTGAGAAACTCAGTTATTTTGGATTACTATTTCAGTTCATCTCCCAAAGATCCACCTGAGGTAGTGGCAGACGCCCCCGATGGTGCAACCTAATGGATTGTGTCCTTAGGTACTTCCCTGACACTGGAAGTTGATCTTTCTCCCCACGTGCACACTCTTTTTCCTTTTGTCCAGCCATTGAGTTTTCTCCTAAGATTTTCCGAAAAGTCGTTTCACTTCGAATTGACGAACGGCTCCAGTCGTATATTGTTAATGGCATGTCTCATCACACCTTGGCGTCTACTTTTTAGTCGTTCCACTTCATTCAACTTCGTTCACCCCATTCCATTGTTTTCACTTCGTGTCACTCCGCTCCATTTCCATGCAAAGCAGACGCCAAGACGAGGTAGCCGTAGACATGCCATTTCAACAGCATATCGAGCAAATTTCATATTACACCGTAATGCCTCGAAGTGGCTCTCTTCAATTAACCTCTTTAGTGATTTTTCTATTTTTTAGATTTTTATAGAATTTTTAAGAATTTTTCAAAGGGGTCAAATGGGTCTGTTGAATTTAAAATATTCGTGTCTGGTACAGTGGACGCCCTTTAAAGGGGTGTGATCCACGGCGGGTAAAATCGACGCAAATCACACTTGCTTTCGATCACGTGGTGAATTCTGATTCGTGTCCGATCAACCGCCGCAATTAAAAGTCAAAGCCTAAGCCATGCGCCTAAGACCGTGGCATTTAAGAGGGGTCACGTTTCAAATCATAAAAAATGAAGAAACGCGTTCGGGTAGGTCGACACGATTAAAAGTCAAAACCTAAACGTATCCCCGTAAAGCCGCGGCATTTAAGAGCTCCCATGCTTCAAATCATGGCAAATTTAGAATAGCGTCTGCACGTGTTGCCGCGTTTTTTAAAGCATCAATCAAATCAAGATCGATTCTGTCAGGAGATCGATTCATAGGAAAACGTGGCCACATTACCCGACGTGATTTTGAATGTGGCTGCAGGCTACGATCATCATATGATTGTCAAATCAAGCGGGAATCAAGGGCTTTTAAATCGCGGTGCCTTAGGCGGACGTGCTTCATGAAAGATAGGCGTCCACTGTGCCAGATGCGATTTTGGCATCTTTTGCCTATAAATACAGAACCGAGGGTAACCATTTGAGCATCCAACCCCAGAGACGGTGAAGCGCTTCTGAACCGGTGCCTCGACCTCTGAGCCCATATTCCCAACCCTCCGAGGTGAAGCCCTGCCGGACTAGAAGCTCACATTCCGAGGCCAAGGAGGAGCACGTTCGACGCTTGTCATCCTCACATCTTCCTTCTCGGGATCCGGGGCCTCCGCTCCCGTCACGTGCGTCAGAGCAAGGCGGGAGGGGCGTCTCTTCATCTCCTTCATCCGTCCGGGCAGCGGGCTACATCGCTATCTTTCTTTTCCCCTCCATTTTGTTTTGTCTATTGCATTTCATTCATCTCACATTCCCCACACACACACATAGCATTTCCTCCCTACCCACACTTTTAGGGGGTTAACACCACCCCCACAAGGTGTGTTAGTACCCCCTTTTAATGTCTTTTTGCCTTACTCTATCAGATTCATACTACACTTCACAGTCTAATTCACTTTTCACTTGTTCCTATTTTTTGCAAGGTAACCGTTATAGCTAAATCTCCTACACTGGCCGACCGGTGGAAGGAGGAGGTAGGACCCACGCATCAACTCCCGCTCTTCTCGGGTGAAGGTAAGTACACACTCTTCCTCTCTCCCGTTTCATTCGACACCTTCGTGTGCCTGGCGATCACATCACACTCCATCGTGCACATACACACTTTTCCTCTTTCCTTTCCATATTTTTTCTACTTTTCCACCATGTCTCGCCATCCCCCAATCCCATAATTTCAACTCATCAATCAACGGCCAGAGATATATGTCTACTTTTTTTCCAGGACTTTTTGGACCAGGGATCAATAATGATAGAAATAAATGCTCTTATTTCATGCACATGTTCGGTGGAAGGTTGTATGGTGTCACGAAAACTGGCCAGCTAGAGTAAGAAGTCACTGAACCTCCAAATGGATTGAAACCATCAGTACATAAACCCAGCCCCCACATTACGCGACTCTTTTGAGAAACTAGGGTGAGCACGGTTGAAGTGACTCCAAGCTTCGGCATCTGCAGGATGACTAATTACATTATGTTCACGACGTACTCTTTCCGCATGCCATCTCATATGTTGAGCTATCCTTGATGACATATACATTCTCTGCAGTCTCGGTGTGAGGGGAAAATACCGCAATGACATGTATGGTATATCTTTTTCCTTTGAATTGTCCACTTTCTTAGGCTTGAATCTATCATGACCACACATGGAACATGATACCTTATTTTTATCCTCATTATAATATAACATGCAATGATTAGGACATGCATCTATTTTCTCATATCCAAGCCCTAAGTCAGTGACCATCTTCTTTGCACGGTAAAAAATTTCAGGTAACTTATCATCTTATCGCAACATACTTCTGATAATGAGCAACAAACGATCAAAACAAATCTCAATGATGTGAAATTCAGATTTCAAGTTCAATAACTATGAGATCACAGACAGTCGAGAGTGATTTTGACATCCATTCCATAGTGGCTCATCAGCATCCTTAAGTAGCTGATAAAATCTTTCAGCTGTCTTGTTTGGCGGTTCTTCATTGTGTACATGCTCCTCATGAACATTGAATCCTGGATCAACAACATCTATGACCATATCAACGTAAGAACTTCCACTTCTAATATTGGCAGGCTCGTAGGACCACAATGTTTCACCATGACATGTCCAGTTTGTATAATCTTTAACAAATCCCTTTTTGTATAAATGACGTTGTACATCCCATGTTGTAAGTCACTTCAAGTTCTTACATACTACACAAGGACATCGGATACGACCCTCACAATCTACAGCTTCACTAGGATTTCTCAATGCAAACTGAATGAATCTCTCAATTCCATTTTTAAATTCCACATACACCACCTGATCAACTACTCTACGGTACATCCATGAACAATCTTCAGACATTTCTCCTGTGCGAATTAAATGTTAACACACAAATCTTAAACATGTTTAACAAAAAAAATTCCAACCCTTTCCTCACATCGTCCATCTCTACCATTTTAAATAGGTAGGAAATATTATTTAGATGTTCACTTTTTAACCCATCTGTGAAGGTTTGATCACACGATTAATTATTATATGTGTTTGTTATTTGCTAAAAATTTTGGCAGCATCTCCCCACACCTCTCCAATATACCACAAAATATTTATTGATTAAGAAATTTCTTAAACACTTACTAGTAAGTGGTTAAGAAAATAATCAAAATTAATAAAGGTATATCAGAGAGGAGTGAGAAGATGCAACCAAAATTTTTAACAAACAACACAAACACATATAGTAATTAACCATCTAAGTGCGATCAAACATTCACAGACTGTCCAAACGGGACAATTCAAGACTTTGAGTTAGATATGCACGTTCTCATTATTCAAAATGAGAATGTGAACATCAACCCAAAGTCTTGAATGGGTAGGTTGATTGACACGGGCTTAACACGCTCTCCTTAGATGCGTGCAATGTTAGGTTGCACCCACGCATCTCAACTCACATACAACACCCAACTAATTAAATATTGACAAGATAATAATACATTATAAAAAAAATAGGTATTCTAAAAACTCTATACATATAAAAAATATCAGAAAGCATTGGTTTAATTACAAAGCTAGAAATCAAGTTTACAAAACATACAACACATTCTTAAGAGCAAAAATCAAATATAGCAGGATGCTATTTAGCACATTCTAAAAACATAAAAACAGGTATTCTAAAAACTCTATACATATCAACAAACACATAAAACAAGTAAGAGCATAAATCAAATACAATAGGATGCTATTGGTTTAGTGTTTACACGAGGAATCTTTCAGAGTTTTGATTTCTCTCCTGATATCAAATGGGTTAACTTATTTTTTTTTATTTTATATTTTGGTAGGAAAATGATCTAACCCCTCTACCTTTATATTGTAATACCTAGAATACCCTCATCTTATATCCTCCACTATTTTTTTATTTTTTATTGTACCATGTGCTATTATCTACCACTTTTTTTTATTAATTTCTTTTATGTCATGTCTTACTTCGGTGCATATTTAGATGATATAAATTGACAGCGTAACTATCTAATGCGTACGGTGTAAAGTCAATTTAAAATTTATTGCCGCACCAAGGTTGGGGGGAGGGGGTGTCTCTACTGCAAAAAATGAAGGATATGGTGGGGATAAAATTGGGTGTAAAAGATAACTTAACTCTACTCCACCAGAGTTAGATTAACTTAGGTTAAATCTAATTTAACTCTGACCCAACCTCACTCCTATCCAAATACCAAATATTGCCTAAGAGAACACGAATGTAGATGTAGAGCCAGAAACTCCATACCCATACCCAATGGAGCCTCATTAAAGCTTTTTCATTAAACAAGTAAATAAGTTAGATTTCTGTCAATTCTTTGCTCGATCAATAGTAAATTTGAAATGGGTTTTTTCGATCGGTGAAATTTTAGTGACATATTTATTTTTTACTACATCTTATATGAGATTAAATTTTAGTGACATATTTTTTTTTTTACTACATCTATTGGAGGAGGCTTGAGGAGAAGCACCGAGAGCAAGGATACTTGAAGAGAAGGTCTAAAAGAAGTGCATTGAAAGGAAGCAAGATTGCCAAGGAAAATGTGAAGTTCTTCAAGTGAAGCATCGCAAGGGAAAAAGAAGAAGAAAAAGGAATTGAAGACAAAGGGACCAACTCTGATACCCAAGAAGAAGACCCAAAGTCAAGACCTTCGAGAGAAACTTGAATCCTCCAAAAGGCAAATTACAGGAGGCTAGCCCTCTAAGACTGAAGCAAGGCAGATTCACATTGTCCCATGCATTTGTTGTGTGTGATTAGCCTAGTAAGTCTATAATTTGGTCTTAAGGTTATTGACTCATCAGCAAGCATCTTCATCTTCATCATCAAAGAATTTATTTTCAGCCTACAAATCAATTGCTGCGTTAAACTACGTAGATGACACTATTTCTTGTTTGACTCTGAGTAGTGCATGGATTTTGACTATCCGCATCTTTAGAGTAAAATTTTTCGTAAACAGATTTGGAAGGAAACGATTGCTTCGTGTTTGTAACTATTTCACCAAAATTTCTAATCAAAGCTATCAATTAGTTATAATTTTTACTGGCCGGTCGCACCTTAGTTTTAACTCATGTGACGGGTACAGGACGTGTGAACGAGGCTCGCCTTTTATGCATGACGGATACTAAATATTTCTCTTTAATTATATGAGAGTTAAGAAACATGTTCTGTAGTCAATCCAACAGGAAATTGTTGCCCATATTCTTCATAAAAACATACGGAAATCTGTATGAAAACACAAATGGTTACTTCCCAGTTTCCAAAGTAAATTAAATGCAGGGATATCTAATGGGATGGTCTCTCTCTCTCTGGCAATGTCAAACCATCCTGGTGAATCAAACTTTGCTCAGTAGATATATTATATGCTTTTTCACAAGATATAATTCCTCATGTAGCTCATGAAACAAAGTGATAATGGTCAATGGAATTGTTCTTAGAAAGAAAAAGTACCAAAGATATATATGTCAAGTGTAAATATTCATTATTCAAATATCATCAAATCATCTTCTATCACAAGCAAAAGCCACCAAATTTTTTTCTTATAAAGTCAATAACCTTATAAAGTCTTAAAGAAAATCTTGTTTCTGAAATCTGATCACATGATAAGCCTCATTGGTGTCTTAAGCCACATAAGATAGTTTTTAAATACAACCTGAGTTCTTTTAGTGGGAATAATCCCAGGATGTTTCAAACTGCCCAGGATTCCTAATGCCAAGGGAATCAGACAAAGATGCATTTAAAATTTCACCTAGCTAGTCAGTGCACTGTGGAATGGGAGGGCCGAGCAGGAGGAGAAGGGGGAGATGGGGGTCGGGCAAGAGGAGAAGAGGGAGATGGGGGCTGGGCAATGGGGGGGTGGGGGGCAGGCAAAAGGAGAAGGGGGAGATGGGGGCTAGGCACTATCAGGGAGGAGGGTGGCACACAACGGACGAATAGGGGGGAATCCAGAGAGAGATTGGAAGAAACCTTACCGACAATGGGGAGGTACCGACGTCGACAGGAATAGTCGCGGACGACGTCGACGGGGTGGCGATGACAGCAGGCGGCGGCGTCCTCGACGGCGGTAGGCAACAGCATCCTCAGCGGCGGCACGCAGTAGGTGGGGGCGGCTGCGATGGCAACAGGCGGCGGCGATGGCAGCAGTCGGCGGCAAGGTTGGTCGCAGCAAAGAGGGGGAAAGACGAGAGGGGAAAGAGTTGGTCGCGGCGGGGGGAGGGGGGGAGTTGGTCGTGGGTAAAAAGTAGGGCATCAACGACTAATTTTTGACTGAAATAAAATCGGTCACAAAATGGGTCGCAGATATGCGACTGATGTAATCGATTGCGATTTGGTCGCTATTGGGGACCATTTTGCGACCGACATATTCGGTTGCAGAGTCGGTAGCTATTCACACTTTTTCTTGTAATCCACGGAGTACGGAGAATTACGGAGGTCTTAATAGAAAGGTCACTAGACTGCCGATATGGAATGACCGGTCGTGAGTTTCCAATCCCCCAAGAAAAGGCTGCCTAAATGTGCAAGTGTGTAGTGAACACGTATCTCAATCAACAATCTATCGGTTTCAAACTTGCGGAAAATAATTAACGTGATAGCATGAGATGGAACCATGCAATTAACTAAACATGGTTTGCAATATTTTACGATAGTATTTAATCACTTTAAAAAGCTAGAACAATACATGATTCAATAATAGTTTGCAAGAGTAAATCATAGCATTAACGAACAATTAGAATAGTCTTCACATTGTTATGTCTTTATCATGGGTTGCTGGCTTTTAGGTCATTAGACAGACTGTACAATGCATCTTAAGAGCATATCATGCATGACTAACATTAAACACTGTAAAAATGGGTCTCAGGTAGGCCTAGAAATCCGCATCCGACACAGTCGACACATTTAACAATGTTGGGTACAGTCAGAACAAAGCTAACATGTACAGATTCAAATCGTGATGCCCTATGGCATCGCCTTCATGTTTGAAGCATGATGGGCTACCTTATCACGTTCATAAAATGTGTTTAAAGTAATAATATAAAAATAGCTTGAAAAGCTTGGGTGGGAAAACGAGATGAATCGCGACGGGGGTCCCCGTCGCATTTCAGGCAGGCGCTGAAAACTATGCGGCACACAGTTTGAGGCTCCAGAGCCTACGAGTGCACTCAGAATTACGACGCCAGGCACGGTCGCGATTCACTTGAACGCGTCAGACTCATGCGTCATGTTCAGGTAAGACAAAACGCGACGCCTGGTCCCGTCGCATTTTGGGTTCTTGCCTGAAAACGTAAAGCAGGTGCTCGATCCATGCAACACTTATAACTTCTAATCTAGGACTCTTGGGACAAAAGTGTCAACATGAAACTTGTTGGGAACATGAAATAGGAGAGAACTATGGCTTTGGAATCATTAAAATTGGCCTCGAGATGTATGAGAAATTAACATGAACATAAAAAGCTGTTAACATGTGCGACTTTGGCAAAACGCATAAAACTCGAGATGTACTCAATGAAATTCGATGAAATCCCTTGGACATGAAAGTAGACTCGATGCTCTACACATTGATATATGACTTATTAAGATTTGGCCCGAGATCACCGACCTTTTAGGTTGAAGAAGTCTCATTTTCCAGACAGTCCTCGTTCAGACCACTTGTTGGAGAACGCTTAATACTCTGGATCTACTAGATGAAAAATAGGAAAACCAGTGGGATTAGGAAATAGACTCAACCCTCTTTCCAGGGGTATTATCCTTGCACGGTTTGGTTGTGGTTTGGCTCACCTTAGGTCGACTCCAAGAAGGGCACTCTGCACAGGTCGATGCAGAATGCAGCAGGGAAGAAGCTCTGAGTTGGGGCGGTTTCCTCCTCCTTTGGGTGCTCTAGAACTGCCTCCCACGACCCCAAAAATGTGTATTTTCATCCCCTGGGGTTTCATGGCATGTATATATGCATCTAGTGTGTTTTGGAAGTTCCATTAGGTGAAGGAAAGGCAAGGTGCGGTTTTGGCCTCCCACCTTCCGTATTTTGATGATTTCACCCCAATAGAGTGGGTGAGGCTTTAGGAACCTCCCACCATTGTTAGCCACGAACATGGGTTGCCAAGAAAGCCTAGTTGTCTTGGGATTTGCCCTAATTACCTCATCCTATTTTTAGCTCAATTAGGGTTACGAATTTCTTGGTATTTATCTTGCTTCATTTTGTTCTTGGGCCAAAAGTGATCAATTGACCCAATTCTGATAATGGGTCATCAATATATGATGTTGGAAGACTCTCCAACATGTTTATTTAATTTATGGTCAGGTTATATTTCTGTGTTAACGGTTTTCCGACTTAGTTTCTTAATTTGGATAATCAGCCATATTGTGATGTCCACTTGGTCAATCAGATTTTTTGTTACACGAATTTCTTCGTGGAACACTTAGGAATAATGTTTGGGGTTGATTTATAATTTTTACATATTTTTCCGATGTGTTCTCTCATATACGATAGCAGTACGTAAGTTCTACTGTTTCGATAATACGAAGATGATTTATTTCCATTTATTTAAAATTTTAAATTACTAAATTTTCCGGGGTGCTACACCCTCCCCCACTTAAAAGAATTTGGTCTCCAAATTCATAGATCATTAATTGGCTCTTGATAGTTATGATCCTTGAGGTCATTTCGGATTTAATTCCTCTAACTTGTTTCAACATTCTAGCTCGTGGATGCTAGTCCAACATCTACACCTATGGCCACTAGTACTATTCTATTGATTCCTTCTACTCCTATTTTATCCCATGGTTATAATACTCCTCTCAATCCGCCAGATGCACTATGGTATAGCTACTAGATTATTATTTACCAATTTCTCCTTGATCATCTCCCCCACTTAGAAATGTACTAATAAGAAAAGCATCTTAAGATCAGTCTAGGGTTTTAACAATAATACCTCGTTCCGAGAGCTCCGCTTGTGTTATTGCATTCACCGCGTCCTTGACACTTTACCCCTCCTTGGTTCCTTCCAACTTGGTCTTTTAGCATGGGACAGTTCGGTATACAATATTCATGACTCCCACATCGCAGGCAAGCCCCGACCTTCTTCCAACACTTGTCCGCTTAGTGCCCAGGCTTATCGCAAAATTTACAATATTCCACCGTCGTTGTTTCTTCTACTTTGATTCTTTTCTCCATGCCATAGTCCTTCCCAGTGGTTGGCCTTTTGTTGTTGTTGTAGTAGTATAGTTGTTGTTGTTGTTGTTATTGTTGCTGTTGTGGAAAGTTCCAGTTGTATTAACTACTCTTCTTTTTATAAAGGTCGGCTTTGAGATGTCTTCCCCCTAATGCCTTCCACTTTAGCCATCGTGTCTTCTACCAGCTGAGCTCTCTGACCATCTCAGTGTAGGTTTGAATGTTGTGAGGTCCGAGCTTCTCGATGAACATGGGCCTGAGCCCATCCATGAACCTGTTAGCCTTCAACCTTTCCATGCCCACCAGATGTGGGGCATATACTGCCAGACGAGCGAACTGAGCTTCATACTCAGCCACAAACATGCTCTTTTGTTTTAGTGCGGCAAATTCCGCCGCCTTCTTCTCTTAACGCTTTCAAAGAAATACTTTCCCTGGAATATCTCCAGGAATCCAGCCCACTCCAATTCAGCTACATTAGGCAGATGGGCCTATGTGGCCTTCCACCATGCTCAGGCATCCTTAGTAAATTGAAAAGTGGCCAGTACCACCTTCTCCCTATTGGTGCATTGCATAACTTGAAAAATCCTTTCTATTTCTTCCTGCCAATTCTCCGCTTCATCTAGGTCAGGGAATCCAGAGAAACGAGGAGGGTTCAAACTCCTAAAGTTGCGGTGCAGATCACCGGCTCCATTTCTAGCAGCTGCAGCCTGATTGCCAGCCTGAACCACATTTTGTAATGCCTGGGTCAACCCAGCTACAGTTTCTTGCATAGCTTGCCACTAATTGCGAGCCATTGCAGTTGAGTGTAAGAGTTATGAGGTTCCTCATAAAAGGATAGAAACCAATTAATGTCTCTAGATGCATTACAAGAGTCAATGGGTAGGAGTGTTTTGTTCATTATAACATATTCCCAGCCTCTACCCATTCTCGCCAGGTACTATATTTACTTTCCATGACTTAGGTTCCATAGGTATCTCTTATTTCTGAGACATATATCCTATTTGGTTTTTCCTTGGATCTGATACCACTAAACTGTCACGTCCCGAGAATTACGCAGCGGATAATATTTGGAATAATTCGAGTCGATATACCGAGACGTGAATAGTCCGCAAATAAGCCTCTAGCTAGCACGCACTGTGTATAACAACACAACATCATCATAGGGCCCAAATATTGAACTCAATTGAAAATGTATTCAAATCTCATCTCATTGCATCATAGTGAACTAATACAACTCTTAAACATTGTATAACAGGATTAAGACTCAATAAAAGGAAATGTACTTTTATTCCTCACTTCCTACTACATTGTTCTAACACTCAAAGTAAACTAACTATAGCTAGACACAGTTGGAATGCTCATCACTCGGACGCATTTCCATCCTCGACTTGCTCCTCTTCTGGAACTTCATAGTCACCTAGAATGGTTAAAAGTAGGGAATGAGCAAACTAGCCCAGTAGGATTTATATCTCAATATGCGGGCAATGATATAAGTGATTAACAATTTAGAACTAGGTAAGCTTGATTGTCAAGATATGCATGTATGAATAAAACTCATTAACACATGATACGTGAAACAAGCTAGATAGAGTGATCATGATAAAGCAAGCTCTAGAACGATATAACGAGCAAGATGTTATCAATAGTGTGGCTAGTAACAAGCATGCAAGATATCACTTTAAATTACAATAATTGCAAGATGGCCATATCACGCAAGCAAGCAAGCACGCACGAGCACGATCATGTAACACTAATCAGGCACGAAGACACTAATGTACAACAAGGAAGATTCACCTTGAAATGCACACTAGGACACGTGTATGTGGTTATTGTATCTAGCATTCAACATGCACGACTCCCAGCGCAGATGCAACGCCAGTAATCATTATACTCCATGGTTAACAGTATATTTATGACTCTCCGTCATTGGGGCTAGACTGGAGCCCTTGGACACTCTCCGTGCCCGGCCAACATCTCACTACTTTTTTTTAAATGTAGATACCCATAGTCATTTAATGGCCAATAAGAATTTCAAGATGTAAGCATGTGTAATTTCATGTTCATGATGATGATGAGAACAAGTAGTAAGTAATGTGAACATGATTTCATGATACAATAGTGAAGAGATAATTTCGGCAGCATAACGGTGCAATTTATACTTTAGTTAACTCTTTACATTAATGGCTTAAGTCTAGATTATAAATCACACTAACGAGAATAAGAGAAGAAAGGAAGTGCACACTATCTCCAGGGAACTTCAATGGTACAACCAACTCGGTCTCCATGAGGGAATCTACGAAGTACGCAGAATTACGGAGGTCTTAAGAGAAAGGTCACTAGACTGCCGATATGGAATGACCGGCCGTGAGTTTCCAATCCCCCAAGAAAAGGCTCCCTAAATGTGCAAGTGTGTAATGAACACGTATCTTAATCCACAATCCATAGGTTTCAAACTTGCAGAAAACAATTAACGTGATAGCATGAAATGGAACAATGCAATTAACTAAACATGGTTTGCAATATTTTAAGATAGTATTTAATCACTTTAACAGCTAGAACAATAGATGATTCAATCAATAGTTTGCAAGAGTAAATCATAGCATTAACGAACAATTAGAATAGTCTTCACATTGTTATGTCTTTATCATGGGTTGCTGGCTTTTAGGTCATTAGACAGACTGTACAATGCATCTTAAGAACATATCATGCATGACTAACATTAAACACTGTAAAACCGGGTCTCGAGTAGGCCGGGAAATCCACATCGGACACAGTCGACGCATTTAATAACGTTGTGTACAGTCGGAACAAAGCTAACATGTACAGATTCAAATCGCGATGGCCTATGTCGTCGCCTTCATGTTTGAATCGTGACGAGCTACCCTGTCACATTCATAAAATGCGTTTATATAAAAACTGCCTGAAAATCTTGGGCAGGAAAATGGGATGAATCACGACGGGGGTCCCCGTCATGTTTTAGGCAGGCGCTGAAAACTATGTGGTGCATAGTTTGACGTGTCAGAGCCGTACGGGTGCACTCAGAATCACAACGTAGGGCACGCTCGTGATTCTCTTGAATGCTTCAGACTCATGTGTTGCGTTCAGGTAAGACAAAATGCGACGCCTAGTCCCGTCGCGTTTTGGGTTCTTGCCCGAAAATGCAGAAAACAGGTGCTCGATCCATGCAATGCTTATAACTTCTAATCTAGGGCTTTTGGGACAAAAGTGTCAACATGAAACTTGTTGGGAACATGTAATAGGAGAGAACTATGGTTTTGGAATCATTAAAATTGGTCTCAAGATGCATGAGAAATCAACATGAACATAAAAGTTGTTAACATGCGCGACTTTGGCAAAATGCTTAAAACTCGAGATGTACTCAATGAAATTCGATGAAATAACTTGTACATGAAAGTAGACTCGATGCTCTACATATTGGTATATGATTTATTAAGATTTGGCCGAGATCACCTACCTTTTGGGTTGAAGATGTCTCGTTCTCCAGACAGTCCTCATTCAGACCACTTGTTGGAGAATGCTTAATACTCTCGATATACTGGATGAAAAATAGGCAAACTAGTGGGATTAGGAACTAGACTCGACCCTCTTTCCAAGGGTATAAGCCTTGCACGGTTTGGTTGTGGTTTGACTCACCTTAGGTCGACTCGAAGAAAGGCACTCTACACAGGTCGATGCTGAATGCAGCAGGGAAGAAGCTCCGAGTTGAGGCGGTATCCTCCTCCTTTAGGTGCTCAAGGACTCCCTCCCACGACCCCAAAAATTTGTATTTTCATCCCCTAGGGTTTTATGGCATGCATATATGCATCTAGTGTGTTTTGGAAGTCCCATTGGGTGAAGGAAAGGCATGGTGCGGTTTTAGCCTTCCACCTTCCATATTTTGATGATTTCTCACCCCAATAGAGTGGGTAAGGCTTTAGGAAACCTCCCACCATGGTTAGCCACAAAATTGGGTTGCCAAGAAAGCCTAATTGCCTTGGGATTTGCCCTAATTACCTCTTATTTTCAGCTCAATTAGGGTTATGAATTTCTGGGTATTTATCTTGCTCCATTTTGTTCTTGGGCCAAAAGTGATCCATTGGCCGAATTCCGATAATGGGTCATCAATATATGATGTTGGAAGACTCTCCAACATGTTTATTTAATTTATGGTCGGGTTATATTTCTGTGTTAACGGTGTTCCGACTTAGTTTCCTAATTTGGATAATCAGTCACATTGTAGCGAACACTTGGTCAATCAGATTTTTCATTGCACGAATGTTTTCGTGGACCACTTAGGAATAATGTTTGGGGTTGATTTATAATTTTTATGGAATTTTACGATGTGTTCTCTCACGTACGATAGCAGTACGTAAGTTCTACCATTTCAATAATATGGAGATTAATTATTTCCATTTATTTAAAATTTTAATTACTAAATTTTCCAGGGTGCTACATCAAAACCATGGGACTCAATCTCTGTTCCCAAAACTCTTTCATAACCAGCCCGATGATTATCTAACCAATCGACATATGTAACCCTGTGCTTATATGGAATATGCATTACTTTGGAATGCATCAAAACTCTAAGAGGGATATGGATCCCTTTCACATAAGTACTCAATTTCTTGTTATCATCTTCCTCCAAATTCACATAAAAGAGACTAACCAAATGAGGGTAAACCATTTCATTCATGGACACATAATGTCCCCATCACAATGTCTCAAAGATGCATGCAAGATCAACCCCATCACTTTGAAAGAAGTCAAAATCAATATGTTTGCCAAAATGAACCTTCCTAGAGGATATATTGGTGGTGAAGAAATCAGATGCATTGAGACTACGAAAAAGGGTACCATCAAAGCTTCGACTTGGTGCTCCACCGCTGCCTCGAGATCTATTGAAGAGAGCCTTACTAGACACTGCCTTTTCCTTGTCACCACGCCGGGGAAGAGCCATCTGATCGAAGAAAGAGTTTGAAAGAAGAAGAAATAGAGGAAGAGGAAACAGAGGAGGAAGAAACAGAGGAGGAGTGCAAAGAGAATGGACAAAGGAGAATAGGAGGACGTCGGCTGCACTTAAGAGAGGAACTAAAGAGGTCGACCGGCGGAAGGAAGAAGAGAAGAGAGGAGAAGGGAGATCATGGTAGCAGTTGGAATGAGGAAGAAACAATGGGGAAGGCTGGCCCTTTAAATGCCCCTAGGGTTGCGGGGTCGACTCCACAAGAGTGAGGTCGACCTCAAAAGTCTTCTGGGATCGACCTCGTTTCATGCAGAGGCAAACTACAAAGAAAAAGAAGCACAAGGACTCTTGGTTTGTCAAAATTTGAGATAGGCAATTAATGTGAATTGCTTATGAACAAGACGAGCACATTCCTAATTCACGATGCAATGAAGTAAATCGGTCTTCACACAATGGTTTAGTGAAAATATCAGCTAATTGGTGTGTGGTGTCAATAAAGTTTAATTCAATGTCACCGCTAGATACATGATCTCTAATAAAGTGATGACGTACCTCAATATGTTTAGTGCGAGAATGTTAAACAGGGTTCTTAGTCAAATTAATAGCACTCGTATTATCGCAAAGCAATGGAATTTTAGACAAATAAATCCCAGCATAGTCTGCATTAGTGTAACCCACTAAGTCGGATGAACATCCTTTGGGATACCATAAGTCAAAATCATTTGCGGAAGCAAGATATCAAAAAAATTATTTAATAGTAATCAAGTGCGATTGTTTGGGTGAACATTGAAATCTCACACACATGCAAACACTAAATAAAATATCATTTACAAGTGGTTAAATAGAAAAGAGATCATATCATACCTCGATATAGCTTAGTGTCGATAAGCTTACCAAGTTCATCATTATCCAATTTTGTTGTGGTAGGCATAGGCATTAGGATCTCAAGCATTGCCATTACGTCAAAACTTGAGTTGTTGTGTAAGGATACCATCCTTCCTTATAACCCACCACAGGGTACAGTCCCCCTGTTGGACAACTCAGCAACACCCGCAGGCAGGTCCACACTCAGACTTAGGGATGACTTGGCCAACCCACCCTCTGCCATACCCTCGTTCTCAGGTCGCCGCAGGGTGAGATGCTAACCTACCATTTTTCTATTTTGTATTCCCTTATCATAGTGTGTATATAATAATATATTTGATAAGCAAATAAATCTATATAAAATATTTTAATCCTCTATGAGTAGGGTTGTAAACGGATGCAGATATTATTTGAATATGATTTGTAGTGGTGACAATGACATCGACAAGAGTGATCCTGCATCGACATCTGATATCTTTCTGGTATTGCTACAGCTACATCGACCGAAATGTTAGTGAATATAAATGTAATGAAACTTTATTTTTAAAAATATTGTATTTTATTTTCAAAATAATCAATTATTAATATCTAAATATTAAATATAGTTAAATATGATTAAGATTTATTCCCTCCCCTTCCCCCTGAAACACCCCGCGCTTCCCCCTCCTCGTGAAAACAATGGCGCCATTTTAAACCCCCGCCTTCCCCTCCCCCCTTGAAACACCCTGCGCCATTTTTGTAGGATCGAGAAAAGATGTGGACAAGATCTAGAAGGGGGGTTGAATAGATCTAGGCCAACTATTGCGGAAGCTTAACCATTTAGAAAAACACTTGAATCAGACAAATTGAAAACAGATTTCACAGATCTAAGAGTGATTAAGTGAGTTGTGCAATCGGAGTGTGTGAACAAGTTAATTAGATGTGAATTCGAAAGATCCTATGCATTCATCTAATGCAAGGAGAATTCAAACCACAATCAACCACTGCACAGAGAATTTTAGGTGGTTCGGAAATCACACCATGTGATTCCTACATCCACCCCTCACACAGTGAGGATCCACTAACCAACTTGGGTACACCACACCCACTGGAGCCTGACAAGTCCAACAACCTGAGTTTACAACTCACACGACCTCTAGAGCAAGACTACTCTAGAAACCTGAGCAAGACTGCTCAACCACAACCTGAGTACACGACTCAGAAACCACTGAGCGCAAAGGCTCACAGACAATTTGCTAGAAAGAAATATAAGATTTAGATTCTCTAGCAATAGGTCTGATCTATCAAGAGTTAATTCATGAGACTTATGCAACAACTCATGCACAATCTCAGAATCACTCAGAAGAGAAAAGGAAAAATGAAGAATTGTATGAATGATCTCTTCTCTTCAGATGTACTCCCTTGTAGAAGGTCGAATTGTGAAGAGTCTTGAATCCTTGAAGTCCCTGGCCGATACTCTGCACTTTGAGCTTTGGGATCTTCCTTGAAGTCTTCTCAATCGACTGCTTCCACTTGATCTGCTTCCTTGAAGTGATCCAATTGCATCTTCAATGATCAAACTCCACTTCTCATGCTTGGACAGATGAGAATTGGATTGAGGAATCACCAGGAGAGCAAGAACAGGGAGGAGAACTCTTCTTGCCGCCAAAAGGATTTCTGGAGGGCTCTGAAAAAGGGTTCTCTCATGTTGGATGGCCAATAGGAGGGTATTTATACCCCAAATAGTCCAAATGTACCCTTGGGGGTCGTGGGCACACGATCCAAGGCCGATCCAGCAATTCCCTAGGGTGCCACGTGTCCAGGAGAAACTTTAAGTCATAAAGTTTCCGGAGTGTGTCGACCTGACTTGGTCTAGTGTCGACACACTATCCCAGACTGGCAGACTAACTCCCTGGGAGAGGTCTCTAGTGTCGACACCACTTCATCTCGTGTCGACACACTGTAGAATACTGCAAAACAGGCCTTCTGGGAGAGGTCTCTAGTGTCGACACCATCTGGTTTAGTGTCGACACACTGTCCAGGCCTGTTGAGAGGGCTCACTGGGAACTGGGTCTAGTGTCGACCTGACTTGATGTTGTGTCGACACTACTTGATCATTTCTTCATCTTTTGGCTTAGGGCTTGGAGCATTGTGTCGACACCAGTATGGGGTGTGTCGACACTACCCTTGAAGAAATTGTGTGTCCCTGAGAAATAAACATATAAATCATTAGTCCATTGATTTATCATGAATATAAATGATAAATATGTTTGGAAACATGCTTTTTAAATGTGGTCATAACATGTGTGGTGCATCTAACATGTTCTAATTATTTTGCATTAAAATCACATCTTGTCATCATCAAAATATGAGGGGAAATGAATTGTGTTCACACTCAACCCAGCAATTTTAAACCCCCACCTTCCCCTCCCCCCTTGAAATACCCTGCGCCATTTGGGACCTCCACCATCGCCTCCGAGGTGCTACTGAGCCCACATCGCTGAAGCGCCACTGCCAGGAGCCTTCGACTGTTGCCTTCGTGGGTATGTGACTCTCCCTTCGATGCATATCTATCTCTTCTCCTCCTCCTCCTCCTCCTATCTATCTCTTTCTCTGCTCTCCCCACCGGAACTAAAGGTGAACCCCCCTCTGACACCGTCTCCTCTTCCCCATGCAGGCCCCATCGCAGAGGGGAGCAGCCCCTTGCCGCCGCGGCCATCACCTCCGAGCTGCTACTGAGCCCACACTGCCGGAGCACCGCCGCCTCCTCCTCCTCCTCATCCTCCTCCTCGTATCTCTCTCTTTCTCTACTCCCCCCACCCCCCCCCCCCCCCCCACCAAAACCGAAGGGGGTGAACCCCCCCCCCCCCCCCCCTCCGACACCTTCTCCTCTTCCCCACGTAGACCCTTGTATATCTTTATTTTGTACTGCAAATAGAAAGTTTGTGTGGAAGAAAAGTTTTTTTGTATCTTTTCAAAAAATAAAATGAATGAAAAATTTATATTTATTGCTACAAAAAATATATGGCCCTTGTTTGACATGTTAAAAGTTTTTTCTATCAAAGTTTCACCAAAATAAGTGCATATTGGTTTTTCCAAAAATCAACCTTAAAAGTGGATATTTTGAACGAAAATCTAAGAATAAGATAGTATAATGTGTGACTACCCAACCAACAAACTGGCCCAACAACCATACTAGTTGGTAGACTTCTCAGGATGGTCACCTATCTAGCAATCTAGCCTAACAACCGTGCTAGTTGGTAGACTTCCCAAGAAGGTCACCCATCCTGGGACTAATCCCAACTAAGCATGCTTAACTTCAAAGTTTTTTTCCTACTCGAGCTCTGAAAATGACTAGTCCGAGTTGTTTGTAGTTTGCTGATTTAGTTCATTTAACATATTTTTATATGGGGTGTTACAATCTACCCCTCTTATATAAGCGATGTCCTCGTCGATGCTCACATATAGCACACAATCAAACCCCAGCTAGGCAGAATTCTAGATGTGGCCCCCACTAGCTCAAGAGGTGGCTCCCACTATGTAGCACTGTGTGCCATTATGGCCTCAAGAGGTGGCTCCCATAGCGTAGCACTTTGCCGTGTGTGGTACTTAGTTCCTACACTTCCAGCTGGGCAGGCTCTGATACCATTTGTGACTACCCAACTAACAAACAGGCCCAACAACCATACTAGTTGGTAGACTTCTTAGCAAGGTCACCTATCTTAGGACTACTCCCAACTGAGCACTTTTAACTTCAGAATTCATTTCCTACTCGAGCTTAATTTGAAAATGACTAGTCCGAGTTGTTGGTAGTTTGCTGATTTAGTCCATTTAACATATTCTTATATGGGGTGTTATAGTTTATGTGGTTCATGTGTATATAGGTGTATGGCTGCTTGGAGGTCATATGGTGACCTGTGACGAGCTAATTAAGGTATAGGTACTGTGGTATAAGTTTTACAGTTATGTTAAATGACTGGTATAGTTTGTGTGTTTGCCGAGTTTGGTGGTCCGGTGCCTATACCGGAATGCCTCTCTAGTCGGGTACCCCAGGGTCTTTGTGAGCTAGACACATTGTGCTTAGAGCGTTCCCAGTACGATGTGTACCATAGAGGTCTGTGTTGTTTTCCTGGACACCCTCACTCCTGTGTTTGAGTTGTACGTCTGGCAGCAGAAAAGGCGATAGTGGACAGCAACTCGTGTTTGTGGGTGTGTGGTCACTTGTAGCGCGCTCATGGTTGTGGGTACGAACACCAGTAGACGTACTAGTCCCTAGCTAGTCCTGTGTTTCCATGACTAACTTTAGAGAGCTCAGGCCAGAGTCTCTAAAGGTGATAGGCATGGGCCTGTGGCTGTGTGGTCGACAGGTGTGGTGTTGGTTAGTCTCCACTGTTCTTTGCCTTTACTGTGTGGTTGTGGAGTGGTAGTTAGACCTTTCGTCCATGACTGTGAGACTAAGAGGTAGTTCTTGTGTTGTGTTGTCCGGGTTGGATACTGGCATCATGAACTAGTAGTCCATTCCCATGTGGTGGCGTCGCTCTTTCCGACTTGCGCTTTGCCTGCGGTTTTGGCTTGTGAATGGTGTACCGATTGCCGTTTGACTTGCTGTGATGTGTTGTGTTGGCGACAGTGTTGTGTTGTACCCTTTGAGGGTAGTTTTCTACGGTGTTCGTTGTTTTAGAGTATGGTGGACTAGCTCCTTGTGGTGGTCCTGTTACCCTTGTGCTTGTGGTTCGCCTGTGAGGCTTGTAGCTTAGGCATTGTTGTTCTTGTTGTGGACTGGTGTTTTCTGTAAAGGTTTGTTTGGTTTCTTTAGTTTCTGCAAACTATGTTAAATAGTGAGTTTTATTTAATTATAGTTTAATTGTGTTTAATGTGATTATGTTGTGATTTGGCTATTGGTGTTGCCAGTGAGGCCTTTTGCAGTTGAGGTCTCTTCAATTTTCAGTTGTTGTTTTTGGGAGGTCCCTGCTGAGCTTGTGACTTGTTGAGGCTTACTTCCTTACATTTCTTTTCAGGTGCTAGCCGTATGTTGGCTCGCAGTGGCGTTTGTGGCAAACTTGTACCACCAGCAGTTGAGTCGTAATTGTGTTTAGTGTGAGCTTTGCTCCCACGGAGTATGCCCTAGGTAGTTGTACTTTTTCTCTTAGACATGTAATAATGTGTTGGAACAATGTAAATAGTGGAAATTAGTATAAGTACATGTACTTTCTTGTGGTTGTCTTTTATATTCTTACTGGACACTTGTGCGAGTTATCCCTGGCTAGACTTCGGTCTATTCGTAGGAGGCGAACTTGGATACGGAGCTTTATTGGGCATAAATATCCAAGGTCGCTACATCTCTGTCTAGGGGCATTCCGCTCAGGATGTTCACAGTCATTGTATATACCATCTTTAGAATTTTTCAATTTATTTTGATGTTCACAAATTTTCACAAACAAAAAAGTAAAAAAGTAAAAATAAAAATAAAAATTAAAAATTATAAAAAGTTAAAATAAAAAAACTATATGGTGTATATATCATGTACATATTTTCTTAAGTGCAAATCAACTACCGGTCCATTTATTGACCTATAACTTAAGTTTAAGTCCTTTGACGAAAACTTTTTAACTTCCAATCCATTTGTAGTGGACATTTATTTCTAGGTCAAAAAGTGGCTCCACCGTCAGTTAACTGACGATGGGTACACTAAAATTACCTTATTGTCCTTCAAAGAGTCAGGATATTGGCTCTGTTCAAAGAGCCAAAAACGCAGCAGATTTTTGCGCAATACATACCTCATTTCACGCCATTTAGCTCTGTTCAAAGAGCTAGGATATTGGCTCTGTTCAAAGAGCCAAAAACGCAGCAAATATTGGCGCAATGTAGACCTCATTTCATGCCATTTAGCTCTGTTCAAAGAGGCAGGATATTGGCTCTATTCAAAGAGCCAAAAACGCAGCATTTCACGCCATTTAGCTCCGTTCAAAGAGCCAAAAATGCAGCAGATATTGGCGCAATGTAGATCTCATTTCATGCCATTTAGCTCTGTTCAAAGAGCCAGGATATTGGCTCTGTTCAAAGAGCAAAAAATGCAGCATTTCACGCCATTTAGCTCTGTTCAAAGAGCCAGGATATTGGTTTTGTTCAAAGAGCCAAAAACGCTATGTTCATGCAGACCAGATTTCACTCCAGAAATGATATTAGCTCTGTTCAAATGGTTCAAAATAATAGTCTCTAGGTTCTCAAAACAAGAAAATACAATAGATTTCTCAAACCTACTTCATACCTTCTCAGACACAAATGAAAATAACCAGATTTCAAAGTCTGCACTCATTCTATCACATAGAATAGTTAAGTTGGCATCTTCACTAAAATCCATCCAAAACATCATAAACCATAGTTTAAAATAGACATATGTCCACCAAACATAGGTTAAATCTAAGAACATAGTTTTTTCACATACTATCAAAGTTTAGAAACTGTCTAAAATACATCAACCTAAACACACACTCATTGATGCAGATGACTCGCCATCACTCCCATCTTCATTGTCAGTCTCTTTCAAGAAGCAAAATTTTTTTGGCAAAGACTATGCAACCATTCTGTTTTCTTGAGAAGAGATTTATGACGCCTCAATTCTTTCTCCAACAATGCAACCTCATTCTCTAGATTCTTGATCCATTAATCTTTTTGACAACAACAACTTAGAGCAGTCTGGACGAAATTCTATACTTCATCACACCACATGAAGAAATCACAATGCATCTCCTATTGATCGGCACACAAAATATGGATGTTAATATATAATGAAATCAGTTATAACATTGTATATTTAAAAATAATAATACATTTTGCATCACCTTGCATTTTTAAAACTTTCTCCCTGGATTTCGATCAGTTTGACTAGTCTTTACCATACAATAACCATGTCCAAAAGTACATCGCATCATTGGGATGGGAGATTGGCTTGCCATAGCTGTATTGCATTGAAATTCAAAAACACAAGATTAGAACATGATTTTCTAAAAATAATAGATAACATTTAAATTAAAGTGAAAAGAATAACAAAAGTTGCATACCATCCTACACAGCAATTGGATTAGAGCATGATTTTCGATTATGCTCTTTTCCTTTGCATCTAGAGCGTGTATATGTCATTTTTTCTCCTTCTAATGCTTGTTGAGAGGGAATCCTCTTCTTTTTAGGTCGACCTGATTTTCTCTTTGTTGCAGGAGGTTTGATTTCAATGTCATCAACACTTGTGTCTGATTTATCCACATCTAAGATTGGGTGAATAGTATCCTTATAACAATTAGAATAACACTCAGCAGTGAAATACATAGAACAATACTCCTCCACATTACCTCCTATTTTATGTAACACTGCACAAACATGTTTACATGGTAATCGTGAGACTTGCCATTCCCTACAAGTGCATGTACCCTCATGTAGATTAACCACATGAGAAGGCCTACTAACAACTTCAAAGACAATGTCATTTGAACAATTGACATGAATACCGCGAGATGAATCCATTAAAATTTTCACATATGCATCAATTTTTGGGCACAATCGTGTTTCCTAATCACACACTTGTTCCTCCTTTTATATGACAATTCCATAATCTGAATACGAATACTGTCACGTCCCGAGAATTACACAGCAGATATTAATAATGCGGAATATAATTCGAGTCGATATCCTGAGACGTGAACAGTAGGATTTATATCTCAATGTGCGGGCAATGATATAAGTGATTAACATTTTAGAACTAGGTAAGCACGATGAATGTCATGATATTCATGTGTGAATAAAACTCATTAGAACATGATACATGAAACAAGCTAGATAGAGTGATCATGATAGAACAAGATTTTAGAACAAGATGACAAGATAGAACTAGCAACAGATCACTTTGTACAAACACGCAAGATTTCACTTGATGTCAAGAACGTAAGATATCACTATTTGCAATAAATGCAGAATGGCCATATCACACAAGCAAGCAAGCACGCACGAGCACGATCATGTAACACTAATCAGGCACGTAGACACTAATGTACACCAAGAAAAGATCCATCAAGAATGTACACTAGGACACGTGTACGTGGTTATTGTATCTATCATTCAACACGCACGCACGACTCCCAGCGCAGATGCAACGCCAGTAATCATTATACCCCATGGTTAACAGTATATTTATGACTCTCCGTCATTGAGGCTAGACTGGAGCCCTTGGACACTCGCCGTGCCCGGTCAGCATCTCACTTAAATTTTAAATGTAGATACCCACAGTCATTAATAATGGCAAATGTGAGTTTCAAGATGTAAGTATGTGTAATGTCATGTTCACGATGATGATGAGAACAAGTAATAAGCAAACTGAACATGATTTCATGAGAACGATGGTCGAGGGATAAATTTGGCAGTATAACGGTACAATTTATACTTAATTCAATCTTTAAATTAATGGCTTTAGTCTACATTGTAAATCACACTCACGAGAACAAGATGAGAGAGGAAGTGCACTCTATCTATAGGGAACTTCAATGGTACAACCAACTCATCGGCCATGTGGGAATCCATGGTCAGAGGAGATTTACGGAGGCCTTGGAGAAAAGGTCGCTAGTCTACCGATTCGGAATGACCGGTAGAGAGTTTCCAATTTCCCAAGAAAGGGCTGCCTAGACGTGTAAGTGTGTAGTGATGTACGGGTGTCTCAATTCACAAACCATCGGTTTTAAACTCGCGAAAAACACTTAGCATGATGACATGACATGAACTATGCACTTAACTAAACATGGATTGCAAGATTTTAAGATAACTATTTATCATTTTAAGAAGCTAGAATAGTACAAAGAGTGAATCAAAAGTTACTCGAATGGTCATGTCATTAAGAAAGCAATTAGAATAATTTTCGTGTACTTAAAGCTTTTTAAATGGGTTAAACACTTTTAAGCCATTAAAATATCCATCATGCAATGATCAGACCCAAGACATGAGAATTACACACGAAATATCATGTTAACCAGACCTCGGGTATAGCGGTAAGATTTGTAAAAATAATAAGTGGGGTTTCATGCAAAATTCTGAGATCGCGACGCACCCCAGTAAGGGTCGCGACAGGGTCGGGACAGAACGCGACAACGGTATGTACAGAACGCGACGGGGCAGTCAGAACAGGCAGAGAGATAGCGACGGGGGCGCTCATCGCGTTCAGAACGCAATGGGTTTGCTGTCGCGAAAAGACCTCAGAACGCGCCCTATCGGGCCGTCGCGTTCACCGGGTTTGCGCCTGAATCCGGCAGAGAAAAGACATGTTCTTGGATTGTAGTCCAGGACTGCCTTATATTGACACAGGGCACTTCAAAAATAGAGAACAATTGTACAGTGCATGAAAAATAACGAAACTAGTTTTAAACCAACCTAGACATGCAAGGGTGCTTCCAGTAAATCGGAATTAGAAAAAAATGATGGTTTAGATAGGCTTTAATCTAGTCAAACATGAGGTATAGAAGACTGTGGACAGTTAGATGCAAGATCTACTTTGCAAGGTGTAATGCCAAAATAATTAGGACTTTTAGGACAAAAGTCTCATCATGAAAGTCGTAGGGAACATGAAATATATGCAGACTATGGTTTTTAAATAATTTTAAACAACCTAGAGATGCACGATAAATCACACAACGTAAAAACCAAGTGCAACCCGAAAATGCAGTATCATGCAGTGACCCTCATACCAAACTTACAACTCTCTAACTAATGACATTTAGATAAAACGTTCAACACAAAACATGACGAGGACAACAAGTAGAACAACTCTCATGTTGTGGGTTTTCTCTAATTCGGTGTCAAATCGCATGCAACATATAAAGAACGGGAAAAGCCTTGACAGTGCGCGACATGGGGAAAACGCTTATAATTCAAAATCTACTCATTGGAATTCGATGAAACTAGTGGGAAACGAAAGTTAACTTGATGCTCTACACATTGGTATAGGATACGTTAAGTTTTGGCCTGAGAAAACCTACCTTTTGAGTTGATGAAGTCTCATTTTTCCAGAAAACCCGTGTTCAGACCACTGTTTGAAGAGCGCTTAATACTCTATGTATACTGCATGGAATTTGGGCATTTCACTTGGGATAGAAAGTAGACTTGACCCTCTTTCCAAGGGTATAGGCTTTGCAAGGTTTGGTTTAGGTTTGGCCTACCTTTGATCAACTTCAATTGGACGGTTTGTGCAGGTTGCAACAGACAAACGAGGGAAGAAGATGTCCTTCTTGTGGTCGATCCACAGCTCCCCAGCCACCAAGAACTCCTCCACACGACCCCAGCAAGTTGTAAACTCGTCCCTAGGGTTTGGGTGAAGAGTATTTAAGCAACCAAGGTATTTAGGAGTCCTATTGTAACTAGGAAAGAAGGGTTGCGGGATTGGCTTGTGTCTTTCCATAATTTGAAGATCTCTCCCTCCATTAGAGAGTCTTGGCCACCAAGCAACCTCCATGGGTGGGTAGGCACAAATTTGGGTTGCCAAGAGTGCATGATTGCCTCCCAATTAAACCCTAATTACCACTTTCCAATTTCAGCTTATTTATGGTTACAAATTTCCATGTATTTTCTTGCTTCCTTTGATTTTTGGGCCATATGTGGTCATTGGCCCAATTATGATATTGGGTCATTAATATATAATGTTAGAAGTCTTTCCAACATTTTTATTTAATTTATGATTGCGTCGTATTTCGTGTTAATGATTTTCCGACTTGTTTCCTATTTTGCATAATCGGTCACAATAACTCTTAAACCTAGCCCAAATAAATTTTATTGACCAAATTTCTTGATGGGTCATTAGAAGATATTATTTGAAGTCCGTTTGTGATTTTTATTTAATTTTCTGACTCATCCAAGTACGTGTGATAATGATTTTTCGACTTATACTTGAATTACGATAATAAGTCGTGAAACACTTTAAACTTGGCTAATCCGATTTTTCTTGGCACAAATTTCTTTGTGCAACATTTATTAATAATGTTTGGGGTCAATTTATAATTTTTACAAAATTTTACGATGTGTTTTAGCACATACGATAATGATACATATGTTTAAATACTCTGATATTATGGAAATTATTTATTTCTTTTTATTTTGAATTTTTATGTAATTAAATTCCCGGGGTGCTACAAATACGATCCATCATAGCTAAAATAGGTAGATGCCTTGCTTCAAGAATCCAAGCATTAAATGATTCAGCAACATTTGAATACATCTCACCATATCTTTCACCTTCAAAAAATGCATTTGACCAATAATTCGGATTTGACTCTCTAGCCCATATTTCAGCTTGTACATTTAATTCACGCATTTCTAGCATAACTTTCTCAAAGTCCACATGTAATGACCCTCTTCATAACGGTACGATTATACCAATCCTCATCGGTATAAAGGGCGTCGTCACAGTGGGACATGTACCCAACACTAGTCGATAGGTTGATATGTACTTGGATAGCAATAGAGTACAGCGGAATAAAATAAATAACTCAACTTTTAACCCATCACCAACACATATTCCACAATCTAAATAGCGAAATAGAAAGACAATGTCCACATTAATACAAGATAAAAGAACTATATTGTTCAGATATTGTCCATACAATAATTCTTTTCATACTATGAGAAAAGAAAAGTATAACTAGTCGCAGCTCCACAAAACAGTCTTCTGATTGGCGATCCTCACTAAGCTTCCTTCTAGTGCATGCTACCTGTCAACCTGTACGCCGAAGCAAGGGTGAGTCCAAAGACTCAGCAAGCAAACCAAAGACTTAAACTTAAACATGTCACACTCACATAAGGCATTAACATTAAAGAGATGCACACTATCATCAAATCACGAAGGTACTCATGGTCCTTACTCTTAACTAGCAATACGTATTATATTCACATGAGCATGCCTTAGTCTATCATATTTCTATTCTGAATCATGAGTGTTACATCATACACATGTACATATTTCCTACACCTAACGTGTAGCATGGTTCGTCCACACATTATTTCATTCCATAGATATCTCTACTACTAAAGCATAAAATTGAGCATAAGGAAAAAGAACAAGCTAGCACGATGACTACTTTCTTTCCACATGCCCTTTTCGTATTTATTTATACAATTTACTTGCTGTTTTAACATAATAAAATCACATGCACATAGCTTCACATTTTATAGCATGACTTGAAGGTTAAAACATGGTGAAACCATTTAGCAATCCATAAGCACTTAAGTATGAAACTTTTATACTAATTGAGCCTTTCAACTAGCATGGAATCCAAATATTATTTATGCATTTACCATATTTATAATCACACTTCATTTGGTTCTTGTATGCTTTTCATTCAATTACATGGATCCATAATTATTCACATATTATCTTATCCTTAGGTAAGCCTACATGTTCATAGTTTGTGTTGCATAAATAATCATGGTTGTCTAAGTTTACTCACATACACCATTACATGATGAATGTTAGACTACATGATAGGATACTAAGCATGGCATTTGGATTGAGATATTAACATATGGAAAACATAAACATGGCATGCTAGTAAACTAGTTTTCACATGCAAGCACACTACCACTTCATACACTTTAAGGTTGCTATTATAACATTATTTCACGTTAACATATCATTTACTCTTGTTTTGCTTATCACATATCATATCATTTGCACTTACCATGTGCCACATTCACATATCATTTCACACTTTATTCATATTTCATTGCTTAAACAAATTGCCATGGCACATAGTCCTAACTACCAGTAGAGGACACTAACAATATCTCATTCTCATAATTCTTTTCACAATGCATAACACATAACACAACTCATAATCACATACCCACCACCTAGGCAGTACAGTGGTGAATCTTGGTAACTGCGCAGACCGGGAGAAGCCCTCTCCACCCTATCTAGTGGTACTTGTCCACCTCTGGGATTTCCCTAATGTCTTTAGGACGAACTTTTCACACATAGAGCTTTCCATAGGGACTTTTCTATGTACAGCTCTCGAGGCCCCTAGGGTAGCAGTGTCATTTTAGCCCAATTATTACACATTACACTTGCTTTATCGCATTTTAACACATTATTCACATATTTTACTTATTCTGTTGAATCATTTTATATGTTACATCCATAAATTCTGCAAGTCTCCGTTAACCCTAACATGGTACTACTGTTAACAGAAATCAAACATTCAGTACCTCACAGTAATCAGGTTGAAACATACATAATCAACCATGTTTATATTAGCATGCGTTGAACACTCGTTTTCGCATGGAAATTTCATAGAGCACTCTACAACTATCCAAATAACATGAAAATTTAACCACAAAATAATTTCAGGTTTATGATCACACATGAAAATTTTCATATTTTTCTGAATCATATTACATTTACAGAAATTAAAGCAGTCAATCTCATGCCATTTATAATTCAATTTATCATGGAGCATAACGTGAATGTTCGACTCGACCATTCACAGGTCTGTACCTATCATTCATAATGTCACAGAAGTTTTCCCCGAAATTTTTGCACAACATGCAAATTTTCCGAAGTTTTAAACCATTCTAGGCATGCTCTCTATTTTCTAATTCATGGGAAAATTCCCAAAATTTCGGGACATGGACTGACGCATATACACATGGTATAGAAAAATCTAGGGCATTTAATTCCTCAGGAATCATGTAGACAGTAGGTGAACATGCATAATCCATTTCCCCCCAACATGTATTTCAATAAATCTAATAATTTATGCCATCCACATAAAAACACAAAAATTTTCACACACATCACATTAGCTATTTTACATAACATATAAAAATTACACTATATCCTCATTCGTCAAAAATCCAAAAATTAATTACTTAAGGCAGAACAGTTTACTGTTCTGCACTGAACAACTTGGCGGCAGTGTCTGGCCGTTCAAGGAGTTGGACGGCAAGATCTCTAGACGCACACTGGAGATCTTGGCATCAAGGCATTGACGCCAAGTTCCTGTCTGTGCAAGACACAGACCGAGCTCCAGAGATTTGGTGAATGTGGGGTTCCAGGACTCGAGAAAAAACCCGTAAAAATACTAAGACTCAAGGGGACATGTATAGGATCAAGATCTAGGTTTACTTGCCTTTCTAAAAATTCTACAAAGATCGGAATATGTTGATGAAGCCCTTCTCGGCCTTGCCAAAAGGTGCTCAGAAACTCCTTCGATCCTCTTCCCCTGTCGATGTAGATGGCACCTCGGGGTTGGGATCTCTTCTTGGATGCATGGGTTGTCCTCCAGATGTTGTAACTCCTTGGTTTGCACCTCCAGTCGACGGATCAAAGGCCACCAACTTCAGGTCTTCTCTTGTTCTCCCATAGCTAGGGTTTTCTTCTCTCCTCTTTGCAAAGAGCCAAAGAGAGCTCTTGGGGTTGCAAGGAGTGGTTGGTTTATAAGAGAGAGGCCTCTCCTTTCACGCAGATGGTGATGTAAGGGCTTCACAGCCGTTGGGGACAGCTCCCCAATGGCTGGGGTTGCTTGTCCCCGGAATTCTGGGTCTGCTGTGCATGCAGGTCAGAGAAGTAAACGTCCACCTATATGGACGGCTACTTAAGGCTTGGCGTCCGTCGATATGGACGCCGACACCTCATGGGCGTCCATCCATGTTGACGCCGATGGGCCCTTCGGTCAAAACTTAAAATCATGCAGAAACCATGCTTAATCCATACATACATGTGCATGAAACCTATGTAGTATAGTGTATACACCACTACACCATGTAAATATCCAATATTTACTACTAATCCTACACATACATACATAGGTACATCAAGATAATAATACGTACATAAATATCTACATACGCATACAATGTATATATATATATATATATATATACACACACACACACAACATGACTCAACACACAAAGAACTGTATTACACTACATATATACATACAATGTATAGGGTGTAACATGTATATTACTACACCATGCAATCAATAACATTTATACCTAGGCATACACAAGCATACATAAGTACACTAAGATAAGATGTACGTAGCTATCTACCTATGCGTACATGATGTTTTACATAAGCGTGACTCAACACACGGAAAAATAAAATGACAAGAATTGTGAGGGCTTCGCAATCATTAGGAGGTGATATGAATTAAGTTAGCTAGGAATAATCTATTCCACAAAATAGTTCTTGCATGCACACACCTGATTTGACATATAATATATATATAGTATACACACACGGTGTAGCATACTTATGTACATTAGGCATGAAATAGATAGATACCACATGTACACCGGTAACTAGATTAAACTTGCACAACATTACTTAAGTATTATATGCATGAGATGCTTAATACACACAATATGCACAATTTAGCTAATTGCCTATTCTCACCTAAATATCATAAAAAAAAAATACATGCATGTTATTCATGAGGAATATAGAATTACAATACACGCTACTAAATACACCTACCATACTTGCAACAATCAAATGCACATGCACGAATTATAATGAATAAAATTTCAGGGCATAACACCACAACTCTTAATGCATATGATGCTTGGCTAAGAAGTTGGAGAAGTGTATCCTTTGTTGCTTGTGAGCATTTTCCTCTTAAATGCTTTGCAAAATTATCTTGCAAATGCCGCAAACAAAAAGCATTGTAGGATGTAGGAAAAACACATAGAGTGGCTTGAAGTTGACCTTTACGCCTATCAGAGACAAATGTTAATCTGCATTATGGAGAAAAAGCTTTTTTCAAACAATTCAAAAACCATTCCCAATTCTCATCATTCTCTGCATCACAAGCAGCATATGCAAGAGAAAATAGTTCATTCTCTCCATTAACTATAGTAGCAACAAGAAGTTTACCTTGATACTTATCCTTCAAGAATGTACCATCCAAAAAGAGAAGTGGCCTACATCCCTGATGAAAGCCAACCATACATGCATAAAAACATACAAAAAATCTTCTGAAATGACCTTCACTAGTCACTTCAAGCTCCACAACACTACCTGGATTAGATAAGTCAACTGCATTCTTATACCAACGTAATTGATCAAATGAACACTACTCATCACCATAAGGCTCTTATACGCAACATCCTTTCCAAGCCATGCTTGATGATAAGGCACATCAACACCATACTCCCTAAAGATATCCTTCTTAATATGTATAGGTCGATATAATGGTGTATTTTTAAGTTTATCCATTATGATAAAACAGACCCATTTCTTGGTTGCTCTAGGATGCCTTTGGGTGCTCAAGCCCCCTCTACATGTGTGAACATTGTTCAATGTTTTGATCTTAAATTGAGGTCCACACCCAATTCTAATTGCATGTAGACTCCATTGACAAGTAGTAACTTTACATGCAACAGTAACTCGTGTTTGCTCATTCCTAATGAAATGATAATCAAATGCTCTTGAAATAGCATACCTACTGAGGTCCATACGGAGTTGCTCAACATTGCTAAATGTTTGGTTAGAAGGATGGATCAAATCATGCCATAAATCACTTCTTAATCTCATCTCCTCACTTGAATTCCCAGAATGAGTATGTATCACATTATCAGAGACAGAAGATTAAATAGTCAACAAATGGACCTTAAATTGAAAAACCCTTTTCTTAAATACCTTTCAGAATATTTTTTTTTTTAAATAAAAAAAAGAGTCAATAGATTGTCAACTATCATGCATCTCAAGTCACATGTTAAGGAGTAGGTAGTACTCAAGTGAGTCAAGGACCTTGGTCTTGTAGAGCCATGGAGATTTCTGTCTAGCACCATAACCAATCTTTTGGAGAATGAGTCACCATATACACACCACACATCTTAAAAAATTGAGTCATCTCTTCAAGATAGTTATTTGTCCTAAGACACAGCAATGGCCACAATCCTCCTTCTTCTTCCACTCCATTGATTGAGACACTCAACATCCTTAAGTTATTGAGCTTAGAAGTCAAGACAGCTTCCCCTAAGGTGAGACTAAGACTTACCTTTATAAAACACTAGAGCACGTAAAAAGGGTAGTGTCCTCGCATGTAAATAAAAGAAGAAAAGGAAAGAGCCTGGCCATGACCATGCCCGGAGATAAAAGCCTCCATCCAATACAACGTCAAAGTCAAGCCAATTGCCACAAGAAATTACGCAATTAGCGACGGACAGAATCCGTGTCCGTCGCTAATCCATCGCTAATAGACTTTGCGATGGATTCACAACCGATTAGCGACGGATGCAATCTGTCCCAAAAAACTTGTCGCTAATTAGCGACGAAAATAGTTCGCCACAATGCCGTCACTGATTAGCGGCTGATTAGCGATAAAGTAATACATCGCTAATTAGCGACGAATAGGGCGGTCTTTCGTATTGTCCTTGAGTTAGTGACGGATTGGTGGTGCACTATGTTCGTCGCTGGTTATATATTGCGACGGACTAGCGATGCAAATTTTCGGCGGTGATTAGCGATAGATTAGTGTTTGGTCGCACATTGATCGTTAACTTTGCGATGGAATTACGTTGCAATTTTCCATCACTAATCAGCGAGGGACATGCCATCGCAAATCCGTCGCTAATTTGACGTCCAATGTTTGCTGCCTTACCGCCGGATTTGCAATGGACTATATCTGTGTGCATTTTCGTCGCTAATCTGTCGCAATTTGTTTAAAAATATATATATTTTTAAAAGACTTTGATAGACTTACAACCCTGTTTCTGACACACACATACACTAAATAATTTATAGTGCTAAATTAAAATTCAGTACAATAAATATTTAAATTATATATTATATTAAAAAAAAGTATGATGATAAATCTACCCAATTCTCATAAACATCAAAAAAATATCAAGATCCACCCAATTCTCATGAACATAAAAAAAAATGTCATGATAAATCCACCTAGTCTTCATAACATCAAAATAGTATCATGATAAATCCACCTGATCCTCATCCTCTCCATCGTGTGTCATAGCAATATCTTGCATTAGACATGTAAAATAGAACACTATTAGACATGAATATGTACATCTATGGAATAATTGTTGCAGAAAAAAAATAGTAACTCTTGCAGAAAAAAAAATTAACGTCCAACACATTCATAAGAGCAAAAATCAAATAACAAAAAAAAATGGGGGGGGGGGGGGGGGTTGCGTGTCGCACACGGTCGAATTCTGATGTCAAGAACATTAAATCATAAGTTCCTAATATGGAACATCCGGAGCATTGGAAGTGATATGCGGATTTTCTTTCCCACAAGTAGTCATCCTTGTATGCTTGAATACTAAATTTGATCAGTTTGACATTGTGGTTGGGAGACTTTTCAACCTGTGAGCGGGCTTCTATCCCAGCCAGAGTGGACTGCATGGGACCAGACTGTTGAGTAATGTGCTTTTGCTTACAACCAGCACATTGTCATCTCATCCTTACAACCCCAGTACAGGTACCTTGGGGATGTGGCAATTCTTTGTGCTACTGGTGCTGTTTGGTATCATCGGCAGTTGTTTGTTGCTACACCAACTACCATTGAGTAAGCTATACTTATTTACCTCTTCTATAGTTTCTTCGGTGTTTATCTAAACAGAGCACAGTGATTCATGCAAACAAGCAACCCGTGAATAATAAATAACAATCTTAGGTTCCATCAAGGAACAAATCGTCGGTGGAAAGATATCTATTATCCATCAATCAAAATGATTCTGTCATGGGGGAAAAAGGAAAACTCTGATTGAACATTGTGAGAAACAGAAAGGAAAGTATAGTGTAAACTGTAAAGAGGTTAATGAACCAATTAAAGCTACCAGCAGAGCTGCACTTTAAACCACACAGAGGTATGCTAGGTGCCAAGTGCCAACTGCTGTCGGTTGGTTCAGTAAAACACCTTTTCTTTCTGCTGCATTAATTTGGTGATAGTGCTGGTTAAGACTAATTATCTGTTCCTAGCTCCATTCTATGTCCAAACTAGCAGAAAATGGTGGTACACCATTGTGAGAAAGGCTTATCCAATCAATCTATAGATATACTGTAAGAACTATTAATAAATAATTAAGATCTAAATAAGCCAACTATCAAATTCACATTAACCCTTGAATTTGATGACAAATTCATAAACTGGGTTGCGGATGCTAGTAAAGTGGATAAATAATGCTTTATGTTGATACTAGGGTGTCTTCTATCTACCTAAACATTATCTCAAAGGTAGTCTGTCTAAGAAGCACAAAGACATCAACAAAGAGAAAACTGAAACATGATAGCGTGGAAGAGACACCACTGAAACTCAAGGACAGACACATGCATAACCCAAACAATCAACTGCTATAAGAACACGGTTCAACTTCTACAATGAAAATTTTAATATGACAAAGACTAAGCATCGTTTGTAACCGCGGCAGGAGAAGACACAATCGGCAGAAGCCGATTTCATTAAATGCGCGGTCACCACCGCGCTTTCCTCCCTCGGCGCTCTCGCCTCATGGTGCGGGCGTCGAGGTGTGTGAAAATTAAAAAAAAATAGTAAAAATTCCTAAAACATGAACCTTCTGTCTGCCTCTCACCTCTTTTCCAAAAAATTTTCAAAAGCGAAGATTTGATCGCTTCCCTGCACCAGCCCGCCTCTCTCTGTCTCTCTCCAAAATGAAAAAAGCGCTCCACACGCAAGCCGAGTCCAGGGTGATATATTTGGAAACACCTCCCATCTTATCAAAGATTTAGAATTTCAAAAATTTTTCTGACTCCCTTCCAAACGGCACTGTGAATCAATTTCAGAGCTGAATAACAAGGTAACTCACATTTATTTATGTGTCAAGCTCCACGTCTAGTCTACTAGAGTGATTGAACCAAAATTCATTGGTGTAATCACTTCTTATTGGAAATAGCAAGACATACTAATTAGTAATTGCACATTTCTTTTAGAAAATGCGACAGTGTCCACATAGGGTCAGGCAGAAATAGACTGTCTTTCAGCAGCTACCAGCATTTAAGCATCTAATGTGTATTGAAATGTTGAACCATTAATGTAAAGTAGTCAATGAAAGACGACTAATCTGATTCAGATCCAAAGAGGAAGCTCAACCTAACCCCCTACCCCAAACACCCAACAATAACCCCATGGACGTCTAGTGTGAGCGGCATTCTTCTTCACGCATGCACCCGCATGCATCACATGATTCTTTGCACAAGTTCTCCCAATAATTACAAGCACAATCGAATAAAAAGTCACTGAGCCAAGGAAACCTTACTTCCGAACACCCAGATGATACATCTTCTCCGCCTTCTCAAACTTCTTATTCTTCTCATAATACAAAGCATACGCCACATAGAAAGTAGCATGCTTTATCCTGATCCGATTCTCCTCCATCCTCCGGAGAATCCCCCTCGGGTCATCCACATGATCCATCTAAGAAAAACCACCAAAATAAGGAGGACCAATCTGAGCAAAACCTGAGCAACCCAGCATCTGATAGCAATACTTTCACCCTCCCTGCCCATTTATGTATTAGCCAAACTGAACTTTTTCTTGAATCAATATTCAATCCCTAACCATTTATCATCCCAGAAATAAGTATTATCCCCATTCCCAAACTTCATCCCCAAAAGTACTTGTTTGTCCAACCTACTAAACATGAAGCAGTAATAGTTAATAATCCCTGAGGTCATTGGTAATATCTTCGTAGATAGATGAAGACAAGATCTGAAAAAACATAATGTTAAGCTATGACATCCTAAAGCCAGGCATAGCAGCAGGCAAACCAAAAATGATTTCCCAAACGAAAACCAAATTATATAGAGACAACCATTTATGTTTTATTTTTCCACAAACTAAATACTGATAATTAGTACACAAGAATGTGTACTACCAGTTCCTTCATCCATTCAAAATATAAAAGAACTAGTACCTAACCAACAAAATCCACTGTACAATTTTTAAACGATTCAAATATGTCACACACACCCCAATGGAATTATCATAAAAAAAATTTCAACTTGGTGTTATGCATAAATGACACTGAAAGTATCTCCTTTCACATATGCACTTAAAACAGTAGAAGGTAGTCAGTAAGATAAAAAAAATTGAAGCATGAAATTCTAGGCAGTCAGTAAGATAAAAAAATTGAAGCACTGAAAGTAGCTCTCACCCTACATCTTCATTTTAAGTGCTGAGGCACTTTCTTCTCTTTGTGCAGAAGGGATAGAAGAGTGCAGAATCAGGGGATATAAGCTCAATGTGCATGCCCCTTCAGTCACTCGCATCATGTTTGTCGATGACATCTTCTTGTTTGGCAGAGTAGAAGAGCATGAACTGAGGGAAATGATGTGTGTTGTACAAAAATTTACAGACTGGTCTGGACAGGAAATTAACAGGTGCAAATTTGGGCTTATATTTAGTCCCAACACGTCCCAAATCTTTTAGGCTCACTTGCAAAGAATTTCAGGATTCCAGAAACTTGACAAGTAACTCCTTATATCTGGGTACCCCCATTTTCATGCGAAAATCAAGCAGGCAGCTCTTTCACTTCCTGGAAGACAATATAAGGCTAGATTAAGCTTGTGGAAGGCCAACACCTTGACTCCAGCTGGTAAGTCAGTGCTAATCAAATCAATGTTGAATGCTCTACCAGTCCATGTTATAAGCACTACCTTAATTCCTAAAGGTATCATTCATAACTTGGTGAAAATTCATAGAACCTTTTGGTGGGGAAGGAGGAATGACAAGCCTAGAAGACCCTTGGTAGCTTGACAGAAAATGCAGTAACCTAAAGCTAGTGGCGGTTTAGGTTTCAGAGACCTTCAACTTTTTAATAGACCAACCATCATGAAATTAGCTTGGAGATTTTTAAAGAACCCTTCAGAACTTTGGGGATCTATTCTCCGGGTCAAGTACTGTTCTTCACAAACCTTCTGGCAGTTCAAAAATAAAGGGAAATATTCTCTTATTTGGCATAGTTTGATGGCAGTCAGAGAAGATTTTTGAAAGGGAGCCTCTAGGTGGTCAAGAATGGGTTTAACATCAATATCTGGCAGGATAATTGGATCCCTGGAGTTGCTGCCTGCCTCACTCCTGCTGATGGATTTGAAGAGCCAATCCCCAAGTTGGTGGCTAATCTCATTAGTGAGGGTCAATGGAATTCTGATTTAATCCAGAAACTCTTTGATCATTCCATTGCTGAAATAATTTGCCAAATTAGGTTGCCCCAGATCTCTACTATGGTCCAAGATGAACTTGTATGGAGATTCACCGAGGATGGTCAATTGAATGCAAAATCGGTATACAAATTCTTATATGATAGACAAGACAAACCTTCCTCCTCCTCAACACACCCAGTTTGGAAAATCCTTGGCAACCAAAGCTACTAAGTCAAGTGCCACCCAGCCAAGTATTTTTTGTGGAAAACACTGGTTAATGCTTTACCAACACTCTCCCGTCGGCCAGGCTCACTCCTGCCATTAGCCCCCTCTACCCATTATGTCAAGAAAAGGAGGAAACCATTGATCACTTATTTTTGAATGCAATATAGCAAGAGCTGTTTGGTTTTCTTTGATAATAGCTTGTTTTTTGGGTTGAAACATAGTTCTATCAAATAGTCATGAGATAAACTAAGTTTTCCTAACTTCTTGGATGTATTATTTAATTAATCCAGACATATAGTTATATGTTCTGTTTCATGACTTCTGAAATGTTAACTATTGGAATCGACAGATATTAACAATGAATTGGAGAAGCAAGTAGGAGGTTATGAACTCATTATAGTTTGTTGTCCTATCTGAATTGTTGATGAAAATATATTGGAAATTGTGCAGAAGTTTTTAAGGGGGACTATACCCGAGGACTGTATCTTGTTGTGATGAGTTATATTCGACAGTCTTACAATTAATTTCTGTTTCATTCAAGGAGTCCTAATTTGGCATATTTCACTTTTGTTAGGTTACTTTACCCATTAAATTAGCCTTCTCATTTAATATCAAAGACTTTATTTGTTAGTATTTAGATTTAATTTATTGTGCATCATAGGTGTCAAGTTGTAGAAATATTTTGAGCTTCAGAGTTGATGCAGAAGACTGTTGAATCAAGTAACTTAGATTAACTAAAAATGATATTGATTGACTAGTATGTCTATTTACAACTTATTCAGTAGCAATTCCATGATGACTGCTTCATCACCATTTCAACTTCTGTAATCTTTGATAGAGCATTTTGACATTCTCTTGAACCCTAATCCTTTACATGCATTTATTTCTATATATTACTCATAGAATCTGCAGAAGATAATCTATGCCCACAGACAACTTCTCATCTAGTGCCAGATTAACATTAAAGATCAGCAGACCTAGCAAAGAAAGTTGGCTTATCTATAACAGTACCATGGGTGGAAATAACAAATGAAACAACAACTTCTATTAAAAAAGATGATGATCCCATATGTTAGGTTACCATATTCTGCTTTATGGTAAACTAACTAAATTAAATCCGACGGTTCGAGGTCCAATGCATGATTGTTTGCATGGAGTTCAATATTTGCTCCCTTGTGTTCGGCTTCGTCCTACTTAAGCATTTCAAAACCCGGGGACGAGTTTTTTTGAATAAGGGGAGAATGATGGGAGCTGCAAAGTCAAAGCTCAAAGCCTAATTTATATTTTATTTCGCCCATTGAAGATCCAATTGATGTAATTTGATTGTCTTTTAAGTTAGAAGTCTATGTTTTAGTTAGTGGATCTTTATTTAGCATGTTTGAGGCCCAATTAGAGTTTTTTATATTTTATGTAATTTTTAGTACGAATTTTGTACTATTTTTCTAGGTCTAAGGGCATTTTTGTTCGTATGAGGGCAAAAAAGGTCATTAGGGTTTTGTCTATTTAAATAGCATTGTAATCGTCTTAAGGAGAGACATGATGGTGAATTAAGAATAAATTTACTGCAGCAACTCTTCTTCTTCCTCGGTGGATTCCGGTTTTCTCTCTTCCCTCCCCAGTGGATTCCGGTTTTTCTTCCTCCTCCTTCACCCCCTCTTTGCTGTCCCGCATCACTTCCATAACACAATGCGACATCATATACGAAAGACCTAGGTCACTGCTTGCCTTATACTTAAAACATGTTGGGTAAAGTCACCACAACTGTGGTTCTGGGAAACGAACATAGCAAGTACAGATGTGTCTTAGAAATGCGGCGACTGATGCCAGCACATTCAAACATAGAATGCAGAAACTCTGTTTGATTCCAGAAGACCCATCCACCTATTTTTCTCTTACCACAGAGATGCTATAAATGGACAGAAACAGAAGAGAGGATCATGGCATGCTTGAAAACAATAAAATTATCCCTAAACATGCTTCTAAACAGATAAACAAACCATACAACATGATCTCTAGCTGTATAGGTAACGCATGAACCACCAGAACCTCAATTCAGCTTCAAAACCACCAAAAATCACCTCCAAAACCTCATTAACACAGAGAAAAACATGTTGGGTTGAGTGTGTTTTGGAATTTCCTAAAGTTGTATTTTAATGATAACCAATGAACATCACTCATACTTTGATTTTGATGATGACATATTATGATTTTGATGATGATATGTTGAACATATTATACATTCTATACATATCACAATAATGCTTAAACAACATGTTCTTGATGTCTAATATCTCATATTTTAATGACAATATCTTGTACTAATGATTTATGTGTTAAATTTGCAGGTGTATACAGATTTTGTCATGATAGTGTCGACACACCCATCATTGGTGTCGACACAGGGTTTCAAACCCTAAGGCAAAATGATGAGGAAAAGGTCAAGTGTGTCAACACAGCCTCAAGTGGTGTCGACACTAGTCCCAGTTCCTAGAGAACCCAGTTGACAGGTCTGTACTGTGTGTCGACACAGCCTCAAGTTGTGTCGACACTAGATCCAGTTCCCAGAAGACATGTTTGTCAGTTCTGGACAGTGTGTCGACACAGCCTGAAGTAGTGTCGACACTAGTGACTCTTCCCAAAGAACCAATTCTGCCAGTTTGGGACAGTGTGTCGACACACTCCTTGGACAGGTCGACACACTCCGGCTGAAACTCAAAATCGTGAATTGATCTGGACACGTGGCAGCTTGGGGTACAAGGGGATCTGCCTAGGTTTTGTGCCCACATACCCTAAGGCTCTTTATAGACATATGGGGCTATAAATACCCATCCCTTTTGGACTCCAAAGGCATCCCACGCAAGACAAGAGCCAAGAGCTTTCTGCAAGAAGGGAAGAAATGCGGGAAAGAGGCATCTGCATCCAGAGGAGCAGAGCAGCGCTGCCAAGGGGAGAAGAAGGAGAAGAAGGAGGAGAAGAAGAGGAGGAGCTCGAGATTGCAGGAGTGCTGGTCTAGAAGGAGATCCAACCGAGTTTGTATCTGGTTAGAGTATCAATTTCTCTGGGGAATCTGTGTATGTGTTCTACACAGATCTCCCAATTCTATTTGTCTCTACCATTTCTATTGTATTGAGATAGATCGTGCTAGAGGATCTATTCTCTAAGTGTGCTTGGTCTAGCAGAACTTGGATCTATTGTGGTCTAGAGGTTTGAGTACTTTGTACTCTGTTTTGGAGCCCCAGTGCTCTGGGTTGGAGCCGTTGTGCTCTGGTGCTTGAGCCGTGGTGCTCAAGGCTTGTGAATTTGCTGAATTCACAAGTGGTCTTTGGAGTAGGTCGTTGTGCCTATCTCCTCGGTTTCTTTGAGTTGTTGAACTCAAAGAGGTTAGAGTCATCGTGCTCTAGTTTGTACTGCACTTGTGCTAGTGGTTCCTCCATTGTGAGGAGGTGGACGTAGGAGACACAAGTGTGTTCCATGAACCACCTAAAAATCTTCAGTGCACTGTGGTTGTTGTGTGTTTGCTGTTCTTATTCATTATTCTCACACACACTTGAGTTTGATCGATTGTGTGTTTTAATTATTTTAATTCTGTTGCCATTCACATAATTTCTTAGTTCATTTACCAAAGTCATCTACGATCCCCAACAACTGGTATCAGAGCAGGTCAGAGTCAATTCTATACTCTGAGGTGCGTTGGTGAATTTTTTGTATCTCAGATTTTGATTACTTGCTCAAATTACTGTGTGATTTGGTTTGATTGTTTCTATCATGGACTCTAGAGGTTTTGTTGCTGAAGGTCTTTCAATCAATAGGCCTCCATTTTTTGATGGTACTGACTATCCTTACTGGAAGAATAAGATGATGTTTTTCTTAGAGCACAGAACTATGAAGTATGGAGAATTGTTGAAAAAGGACCAAATGAAGTCACTGGAGATGAAGATCAATGGACCAGGGAGCAGATAAGAAGGATCACCCTGAACTACAGTGCCATGAACATCTGCAATGTGCCATCCATCCAAAGGAATATTTCAGAATCTCCATGTGTAAGTCTGTCAAGGAGATGTGGGATACATTAGAATTGCTATATGAGGGCACATCTCAGGTCAGGGAGACTAAGGCTAACATGTTAGTTCTGATTATGAGTTGTTTATCATAAAATCTAATGAAACTATATCTGAGATGTTTGCTAGGTTCATGGTCATTATAAATGGACTTCGAGCCTTGGGTAAGGAATACACAAATGAAGAATTGGTAAGAAAAATCTTGCGCTCATTATCTTCTGTATGGCACACTAAAGCAATGTCATTGAAGATTCAAAGGATTTATCCAAAATCACATTGGATGAACTCATTAGATCATTAATGACATATGAGTTAAACCTTAAGAGATCAGAAGAACACATGCTAAAAACAAAAACCATTGCTCTTAAAGCTTCATCTAGTAATAAAGGAAAATCTAAAGAAAATTCTGAGTCTGAGAAATATGAATCTGATAATGATAATCTTGCTTTCATCACTAGACATTTCAAGGCATTTTGAAATCAAACAAGAAGAATTTTGATAATAAGCAAAATGTCATGTTTAGTAAGAAGAAACATTTTTTCATGTTGATCATAAGAAAACTGATGAAATTCTGTGTGTTATAGGTGTAACAAATCTGGACATATGAAGGCTGATTGTCCAGAAGGTAAGAATGAAAAACACAAAACCCACAAGAAGGAGTTTCACAAAAAGAAGAACAAGGTCATGGTGGCTACATGGTCAGATGATGAAAGCTCAGACTGCAATGAAGAATCCTCAGGTTCAGAAGGGAATGAAATCTGCTTCATGGCTGGAAGCAGTGAAGAACATGTAGATATATCCTTTGAACTATTTACCATTGATGATTGGCAAGAAGCATATGGTAATTTAGTTGAAAATCTTTCTGATGTTAGAAAAGAAAAAAATATTTGAAAAGAAAAATTGAAAGCATTCTTCATGATACTTCATCATCTGAAAAGATTTCTGAATTGGAAGCTCAAGTTTCAGATCAAATCAAAGAAAAGATGAACTGTTGATCTTTATTGATAATCTCAAATTGAAAATTCAAAATTGAACAAAGAACTTATTAATTCTGTTAAGAAATTTGAAGAAAAAGAAAGGAAAACCATGAAAACTTGAATCAATTGAAAAACTCAATCTTTGCATCAAAGAAAAAGAAGACGTCATCAAGAACTTCACTCAAGGGAAAGGCAATCTGAATGCTCTACTTGGAGTTAAGATGAATTCAAATAAGCATGGCTTAGGTTTTGAACCACAAAATCAAAGAAAACTGAATCATCTCCAAAGAAAACAAAATCATCAAAAATTCCTTTAATCAAAATTTTAAGGCTGAAAGGTTTGTGGAATCCCAATATGGTAATCTAGAAGGGGGGTTGAATAGATTACTACCAATAAAAGTTTGAAAACAACCCTTTTTCAATCACAACAAAGTCTTTTGAATTTTCTGTAGAAACAACGTGAGACTTAGATGTGTTGACGATGTGTAGGTGAGTTAGCAATCTATCTAGTGTGTGAGTGCAACGTGCTATCAAGCATCTAACGTGAAAATCGTTCAAACCACAAGACACGAAGATTTACGTGGTTCGGAGTACACAAATCGTGTATCCTACGTCCACGGCACACACACACACGCAGAGAAAACTGCTTATGAGCAAGTTCGGTGACTACAACTCACACACACGTGTTTTCTGATGTGCACCCACAATCAGAACAACACACACACATGATCTCAAGCACAAGGATCGCTTGAATCACCACAAAACACACACGGATGGTAGAAATACGAAAACAGAGAGAGTTTGAGTGACAGAATAAATCCTGGTGAAGAACTCTTCTGAGAACGCCTGGAGGAAGTTCAATCTTCGACTTGAATGCTTTAAGTCGATGGAGAAGGTTGAATCCTCGACGTTCTTCCTTCAGGAACTGCTGGATCGACGGATCTTTAGGGCTCTGTGCAGCAGTCTGAAGCAGGGCAGCAGCAACTCTTGTGAAACTTGGAGTAGCTCTAGGGTTTTTGGTTGTGGCTGCTTATGTTCGAAATTTCCTCCAAAGAGGTGTTTAAATATAGGGGTTCTCACATGGAGAAACGTAAGAGTTGGAAACACCTCCTAGGATAACTTAGAAACTTTTCGTAGTTTGAATTATACTCCGTCTGTCGACAGGTCTTGGCCATCTGTCGATAGGCGACGTAAGTTTGCAACAAACAGAAGTATGGATCTTCAGCTCTGTGAGATCTGTCGACAGTCGAAGACCATCTGTCGACAGATGTCCTCTTTGTGCAAACCGACAGAAGTCTGGATATTCTGGACTGTGAGATCTGTCGACAGTCGACTTCTATCTGTCGACAGATGAAGACTTCCTGAACTATGGGTCTTCTGTTAGATCACCACCTGTGAGATCTGTCGACAGGTCTTTGTGTCTGTCGACAGGTGACCTTGTCTTTTGCTTTTTGTGTCTTTTCACTTGCTTTGAGAAAGCTTGACTTGTGCATTTGTACCTACATGATGAAAATCTAAAGTTAAGTATTTTGAATACACAAACAATCAGTATTGCATGGGTTCTTTGTCATGTGTCAAGTATATCAAACCTCAATTGAAGTTATCATCATAAAAAAAACATGTTGTTATAAGTGTTAGAATGAAAACCCAACAAAGGAAAGCTCTTCTGAAAACAAAGGAAAAATACAAAAAACAAAAGAACATGAGAGGGACACATACCCTACCTAGGTCGATACACACTATACACAGGTCGACCTATCCAGTCAGAGGTCGACCTACCCTTCTTTTAAAAATCACAAAAACTTCAAAACAATCAATAATCATGTTTCTCAGGAAATTGGAAGTTTCTCCTCTTACAATTCAAGATGGAATAAGTCTTGGAACCAAATGTACAATAGTAACCAATGGTTCAATCCTTATTTCTATCATTCATCTTTTCTGCATATCAACAGCAATACATGCCAAGTTTTTCACGTGGAACAAATCAACTAAGAGGTATATGTTCAGAAATTGAAAAATAAAAAGTTGAATCTTCTGTTTCAAAAAACATGTGAAGAAAAATACACAAATTTGGGGTTAGAAAGGATTTGTTATCTCTCTCACTCATGATGTTGGTACCAATCTAATGTGGGTACCAAAACTTTTCTTGTCTAATTGTTATGTGCAGAAAGCCGTGCATCCAATTCCAACAACATCTGGATTCTGGACAGTGGATGCTCACGGCATATGACGGGAGACAGAAATAAATTTCATGCTTGATTGAAAAGAAGGTGGATCAGTCAGCTTTGGAGGTAAGAATAAAGGAAAATAATTGGCAAAGGAAAAATGGTAAGTCTTGCATTACCTTAAGTGATGATGTTTGTTTAGTTGAGGGTTGAATTACACTTGCTTAGCATAGTCAATTGTGTGACAATGGTCACAAGATTCTGTTTGAACATGATTCATGCAAATTAATTGACTCCTCTCTGAGCAAATAAATTGATTGGAAAAAGAGAAATAATGTCTACCATTTGATTGTGTGATACTTCTTCTTTAAATGTTTGCTTGATTGCAAAAAAAATGACACTGCTTGGTTGTGGCACAAAAAGCGTGGGTCATGCAAGTTCCAACCATTAATAAACTCATAAGAATGAATCTTGTAGCAGGTCTTCCTGAATCTTCCCAGTCATTGTCAATCCTGTTTGTGGGATATGTGCTCAAGGAAAACAACAAGAAAATCTTTTAAAGTGTTCAATGAAGTAATACATCTAAACTACTTAAGTTGCTTCATAGGATCTTTTTGTAATAACCAGAACTCAAAGTCTCATGGTAATAGATATGGCTTTGTGATCATTGAAGACTTTACAAGATATACTTGGGTTCTATGCCTATCCAAATATAAGTGAGCATGTTCATAATTTAGGAGATTTACAATTCTGCCTTAGTGTGTTATCTTTTAAACTGAATTCCATTTTAACAGATCATGGGGGTGAATTGAAAACAAATCCTTTTTTGATCTCTGTACTGAACTGAAAATTCTGCATAAGTTTTCTTACCCTAGAACCTCCAGAACAAAATGGAGTTGTAGAAAGAAAAAATAGAACTCTTGTGGAAATGGCCAGAACTATGCTCATTGAAAGTAAACTGTCTAAATCTTTTTGGGCAGAAGCTATAATTACAGCTAATTTCAAATTGAATAGAGCTTAGTAAGACCAAAGATCAGAAAAAAACCCTTATGAGTTGTTTCAAGAATAAAAGCCAAGTGTGTCCTATTTCAAAAATTTTGGTTGCTAATGTTTTTTTCACAATAACAACAAAGAAAATCTTGATAAATTTGATGAAAAAAGTTTGAATCAATCTTCTTAGGTTATTTGAAAACTTCAAGAGCTTACAGAGTTACATCTTGAAAAGTAAGACTGTGGAAGAATCTCCACATGTCCTTTTTGATGAAAATTTACAAAAGATTGACATTTCTGATTTGTGCAGAACTCAAAGATGTGATGATGAAGATGAATTTCTTGAAATCCATCTACAAATCTTGAAGATCAAGAAGTACAAAATGTTCATGAGGTTCTTGAAATGCCAACTTCAAGTAATTCAGGTAATCTGTTCCTGAAAATCATGCAAACTCTGAGGTAATTTCTGAACCTAGATTTTTAAGAGATCATCCACTTGAAAGCCTTGTTGGTAATTTGCAAGATGGAATAAGAACAATCATCTTTCATTCTGTCATAGTTGAAGATTCTTTGGCACTACTTTCCTAAATTGAACCCAAAAATGTTGATGAAGCTTTATCTTGTGAAAACTGGATAAATGTTATGCATGAAGAGCTTCATCAATTTGAAAGAAATTAAGTTTGGGATTAGTACCAAAACCTTCATATTTAACTTCTGTCATTGGAACTAGATGGATTTTTAGAAATAAATTGAATGAATCTGGTCAAATTGTTAGAAATAAAGTAGACTTGTTGCTCAAGGGTATAACCAAGAACTGGTATTGATTTGAAGAATTATGCCTTTGTAGCAAGACTTGAAGTGTTAGAATATTCCTTACATTTGCTGTTCTTTGAAATTCAAAGTCTTTCAAATGGATGTCAAGAGTGCTTTCTTGGAATGGTTACATAAAAGAAAATGTCTTTGTCAACAACCCCCGGTTTTTGAAAAGAAAAATTTCTCAATCATGTTTTTAAATCAATAAGGCTCTATATGGTCTTAAGCAAGCTCCAGAGCTTGGTTATGAACGGTGACTCCTTTCTTGTAAATAAAGGTTACATAAGAGAAAAATTGATCAAACTTTGTTTACAAAAACTACAAAAAAATCATTTATTGCTGTTCAGGTTTATGTGACGATATCATTTTTGGCTCCCAGATAATAATTGGCAATGAGTTTGCCCATCTTATGCAATCTGAATTTGAAATGAGTCTAATGGGTGAACTTACATTCTTTTTAGGTCTGCAAGTACATCAAAACTGTTGAAGGAATTTTTCTGAGTAAAACAAAATATGTCAGGGAGTTGCTCAAGAGGTTGACTTCCAAAAACATCAAGTCATCCAAACCACTAATGGCCACAAGTGAAGACTTAAGAGTGATTGCTTCTGGTAAGCATTATGCTAAACTTTACAGAGGTATGTTGGATCTCTTCTCTATCTAACTACCTCTAGGCCAGATATTCAATTCAGTGTCTGCATGTGCGCTAGATTTCAAGCAAATCCTAAAGACATCACATGTTTGCGGTTAAAAGAATTTTCAAATATCTTTTCTTCATGTGATTTGGGTCTTTAGTATCTGCTGGGTGTAAATTTGACTTGATTGTAATAGTGATGCTGATTATGCTGGGTGCAAACTTGATAGAAAAAGCAATGTGGGTGTGTTATATCTAGGAGGGTGTCTTATTTCTTGGCTTCCAAAAAGCAACATTCTGTAGCTCTTTCAACGGCAGAAGTTGAGTATCTTGACGCTGGTAGTGTGGTACCCAAGTCCTTTGGAGTCAAAACATCAACTTCTAGATTATAATAACATTAGGTTGCATTCTCATTCTTTGTGACAAGACAAGTGCTATAAATCTGTCCAAAAATCTATTCAGCATTCCACACAAAACACATTGACATTCAGCATCATTTCCTTCGAGATGAAGTCTCAAATAATTCTTTTGAACTCCAGTTCATTGACACAGAAAAAACAAATTATAGACATTTTCACTGAGCCTCTTGCAGAACCTAGATTCACTTCTCTTCGAAGGGAACTGGTTTATGCAAGTTTTCACATGTCTGCAATCTTCATCTCAATTCTTTGTGCAACTAAAGACAATTCTCTCTTGCAATAAATTCCTACTTCTCAGTTGCATGAAATTCTTGGTATATCAAAATAGTGATTTGAAGAAAGGCAAGTTAGGCTTGTCTAGGCACTTTCACTATGCGTGAGTATATGTCTCCACCAAGTACCAAGATCCTTTATGCAATTGTTGAGGGGGAGTATTTGTTGAGGGGGAGTCTTTAACATTCTTCACTCATTTCACTTGACATTTGTTGTCTTTTTTTGAACCCCAAAGTCATCAGAATGTTGAGCATTGTGCTATTTTATGAGAGAATTAAGACATTGAAACTAAACTCATTGTGCATTTAGTTATTTCAAAGATTCGTGATCATTTCAAGGTTACTAGTAATCTTAATAATGAATGTTTTTAAAATGATTTGCAAAACACTATTATAAGCACATGAGTGGCTTTAATATTTCACGTGTGTATGTTTAAGCTTCATTTTTACCACTGTTAAGAATAGTTTTCTAAATTCGTAGTCATGTCTTCTCTGGTCAAAGCAATCATATTCCTACAAAACATCAAAAGAAAAATGATCAATCTGGAAAGATACAAACAGAGCAATACAAATTCTTGAACCATTGAGTAACCGGGCCATTTACCTAAAAAGTGATTTGTTTCGCTGTCAAAAAAGTGGAAATAAAAGTTTCAACTCTGTATAAGATTATGAAAGTTAAATCACTCAGTAATCAGGAGATCTTGCATCTAATCAATGTGATCTCTTGCACTGAAAGTGAGATTTAACAAATTTATTCTTGTATTCTTTCCAGTAAAAATAAAAGAAAATCAAATTGACAGGATGGAAAGCTAAGACCTTAACAAAGCTCATGTTTACTGAGTTTAGACTTATTATTTTACATTGTGTTAAACTTAAAGATCCAAACATCCTTGTTAAATATTTCTGCGCACTCATATAGGTCACTTTATTTCACATTTGTATCATTATTTTAACACATTCAGATCATTATACTTGCTATACTTTGTGTTGAGTGTGTCTTTGTGATTAAACTTTATTGCACAATACAAAGAAACAATAACTTATCTCATATGTAAATATCACTTTGCCTCATTTATTTTGATCATTTCTTACAATTCTTTCCTCATTTCATTTCTTACAATCTTTGTTTCTCCTCTTATCTATCTTTTGAGTGTCAAAAGGGGAAGAAAGTTCCTTAAAGGAGGAGAAAGTCTTTATGGGGAGAAAGTTCAAAGGGTGTACGTGGTCAAGGGAGTTGTTGCAGTTAAGGAAGCAGGTTATGGGAGAGGTGCATATATTTTGTCATCATCAAAAAGGGGGAGATGGTGGGTTGAGTGTGTTTGGAATTCCTAATAAAGTTATATTTTAATGATAACCAATGAACATCACTCATACTTTGATTTTTGTGAGACATATTATGATTTTGATGATGATATGTTGAACATGTTATACATTCTATACATATCACAATACTGCTAACCACATGTTCTTGATGTTAATATCTCATTTTTAATGACAATATCTTGTACTAATGATTTATGTGTAAATTGGCAGGTGTATATAGATTTTGTCATGATAGTGTCGACACCCACTACTGGTGTCGAAACAGGGTTTCAAACCCTAAGGCAAAATGATGAAGAAAAGGTCAAGTGTGTAGACACAGCCTCAAGTGGTGTCGACACTAGTCCCAGTTCCTAGAGAACCCAGTTGACAGGTCTGTACTGTGTGTCGACATAGCCTCAAGTGTTGTCGACACTAGATCCAGTTCCCAGAAGACCTGTTTGTCAGTTCTGGACAGTGTGTCGACACAGCCTGAAGTAGTGTCGACACTAGTGACTCTTCCCAGAGAACCAATTCTGCCAGTTTGGGACAGTGTGTCGACACACTCCTGGACAGGTCGACACACTCCGGCTGAAACTCAAAATCGTGAATTGATATGGACACGCGGCAGCTTGGGGTACAAGGGGATCTGCCTAGGTTTTGTGGCCCACGTACCCTAAGGCTCTTTATAGACATATGGGGCTATAAATACCCATCCCTTTTGGACTCCAAAGGCATCCCACGCATGACAAGAGCCAAGAGCTTTCTGCAAGAAGGAGAAGAGCGGGAAAGAGGCATCTGCATCTAGAGGAGCAGAGCAGCGCCGCCAAGGGGAGAAGAAGGAGAAGAAGAAGGAGAAGAAGAGGAGGAGCTCGAGATTTATTGCAGGAGTGCTGGTCCAGAAGGAGATCCAGCCGAGTTTGTATCTGGTTAGAGGTCAATTTCTTTGGGGAATCTGTGTATGTGTTCTACACAGATCTCCCAATTCTATTTGTCTCTACCATTTCTATTGTATGAGATAGATCATGCTAGAGGATCTATTCTCTAAGTGTGCTTGGTCTAGCAGAACTTGGATCTATTGTGGTCCAGAGGTTTAAGTACTTTGTACTCTGTTTTGGAGCCCTAGTGCTATGGGTTGGAGTCGTTGTGCTCTGGTGCTTGAGCCGTGATGCTCAAGGGCTTGTGAATTTACTGAATTAACAAGTGGTCTTTGGAGTAGGTCGTTGTGCCTATCTCCTCGGTTTCTTTGAGTTGTTGAACTCAAGAGGTTAGAGTCGTCGTGCTCTAGTTGTAATGCACTAGGTGAGGAGGTGGACGTAGGAGACACAAGTTGTGTTCTCCGAACCCTTTAAAATCTTTAGTGCACTGTGGTTTGTTGTGTGGTTTGCTGTTCTTATTCACTATTCTCACACACCACTTGAGTCTGATCGATTGTGTGTTTTACTTATTTTAATTCCGCTGCCATTCACACAATTTCTTAGTTCATTTACCAAATTCATCTATCCGATCCCCAACAAAACAAGGACAAGAAAGAAATCTGGAGGGAAAATAAGCCACCTTATCAAAGAGAAAAAACAATCCATATGAAGAAAACAATCCATAGGGGCCTTCTAGTGAGTTAGCCACCTCCTCCTAGCTAATCATCAGTCTTTAAAACCTCAAAATAACTTGGAAATCAAGGAAGAACGAAAAAGGCGTTCTAGGGATCGTTTGGGCAGAGATGAGGGTGGAACCCTTGTTATGCTAACTTAACCTAGATAAAATAGAGTCGGCATCTTAAATGCGTTGTCAATGTCTGCCGTGTCTATAGACTCGTTGTGTCTGGCCATCACATTAAAAAAATATTGCCACATGTCTTCATGAGTCAACACATGCTCAGACCCTTGGTCAAAACGGACTTAAAGCAAGCACATGGTCAATGGAGGGATGTCTTGAAAACCAAAATGGCGTTCAACACCAATGTGTCTTAAACACATTGACTTAATCCTGCGCAACTTGTTTCAAAGACCAGAAAACCTGCACTTCAAGTCATTCAACTCCCATACTGTCCGTACAATGGCCACAAGACTTGCTAGACCCAATAATGGGAATCAGAAAATGCCATACTCTACCCGTCTACCGGTATCCTACTTGAACTTGTCAGTTTGCAGACCATGTAAGGAGGGTTGGGCCAGGGTTATCCTACATGAGTCACCAAAGTGGTCCAGTTGTAGACCACATAAGGAGGGTTAGGCCAAGGTTATACCCTATGGTGCACATGTGTAACTGGGTTTCAAGAACAATTGAACTTTGTCTTTTGTGGATTGGACAAAGTATGTTGGGTCCATCACTATGTGGTATACTATATTCTGTCAACTTGGAAAAAGGATTATTCATATGTACTTTTTTTTGTGATCTAGTGAGAATGGTAAAATCTTTATATACTAAATTACTAATGTAAGTTTCTATTTTTCTCCCATCTTCTGCAATTGCTTGTATTATCAGTTTGACTCTGTTAAATCAAATTGCTTTTCAAGCAATACAATTTGAAACTTGCATTTTTTTGTGTACTACCTATTTTATATTTGGTCTTGATTTATCTCTTGACAAATGGTCTATTTTTCTATTTTTGGAAAGCAACTCAGCTTTCAGTTGTCAAGTATCACTTGTGGCCACTTTAAGTTCATCATTTTGTTTTTTTCAGATATGGGAGATTGCTTATGCGAATGATGGGTCATGAAAGAGGTTTCGAAAGTATGCAACTCAATGGGCATAAGGTGAAGTGTTGCATGTTCTTTATTTTATCTTTAATGTTGATGTTTATGATTATGAATCCTAAAACTAAATGCATTTGACTATCCTAAAAAGAAAACTCAGTGGTGTGTGCTGCTGAACTGCATGAATTCTTTAGGTACCTTTTCTTATTCCTGGCAATTCAAACATGCTATCCCCAAAAGCACAGTACTAAAACACATTGCTTGGTGGTGAGTTAGTGGAACTCACCACCAATCCAGTGCTGAGAAAAGTAACAGAGGGGCGAATAGCTGTGGCTTCTGTTTTGGAGATATTACACAATTTTAATGTTGTTGTAGGTTGAGAATTGACTAAATATACTCTCCATGTGCTGGTCTGATACAATGATCATGATCCTTTTTAATGACATTTAGGATTTCATTCATTGGTCAACTTTCTAACTATAACTTTATTTGATGTCCAGAGTGCAGTAACTTGGTTGTGCTTCTCTCCAAACTCGGAACATATCATACATCATCCAAAGATGGAACCATGAGAGTGTGGAATATTAATGGTAACTATTGTTTGACAAGATCTATTGTTTGATGATTTCCTTTCATCAACTCTTTCCAACTTACCCACTTTCAAAAAAAGGAAAAAAATACTCTTCCTAACTTATATATTCTTGTCTTAAACTATATCTTGGTTGTCATTCTACCTCGTTAACTTCTCTATGTAGGAGCTTTTTAATCTTTTCTGCTGCTTCTCTGAAGGAATGATTACTGTTAAATAATTTCAATATTTACTCATGCAAGTAGATTTCCTTTGGTTCCTTAGGCATTAGTGAGTATTAGCTGTTGCAGTTTGTTTCTGCTAATTTTCTTATTTTCTCACTTAGTGGAGAGTTGTCAGGGTAGCAGATGATGGAAATTTGCTCAAAGGTTGTGTCTTTGAAATGGCAATGGTGATCAATAGATACAAAAGCCTTTAACAGGAGATGATCTGTGAAGATGTACTATGTAGTCCCATTTGGTATTGGGACAAATTTTCTTAGGAATCAGCATAATAAATCATGCTAGTACAGGTTATGCCTATCGTTGTTCTTGTGCATGTGTAGTAGATATGGTGATACGTAGGGCATTTAACCTATTATTTGTTTTAAGAAAATATGGAAAGTATGGGAATAAGGCATAGATCACTTTGTCATTATTTCAGGGCAGATTATAGGAAGGAGAATGGTGAAATGGGAAATTGGAGACAGAAAAAGGGACAGATTATGGTGGATATATCATTCTAGGAAAATATCAGTCATCTTGTTGCATGCCATCCAGCTGCAATGGGGGCCATCTAGTGACATCTGATCTTCCATTAAATGACTGCGCACCCAGTCAAACCTTCTTTCCAGCTTGCACAAAAACCACACAAAAGAAAAGGTAAAAAATAACTGCATGAGCAGGTTTATTGGCCTAGTCAGCATGATCCTCTGACCTTGAGCAGAGCTGCAGAAGGCTAGCATTTAAAGAAAAAGATGGAATTTCAATCATTGAAATAGGTATTTGCCCAAATAAACCTCCTGTCAGTGCTGACAAGTTGGCCTAGCATGCTCAATTGCTCATTGTTTGTCTACTCATGCATTCTAATGTCAGCATCTATAAGGTGTACCTTTGAACCAAAGAAACTAAGAAAATCTGTAAAAGATCTATAAGGCCAATTTCAAGTAGAAAACTACCTCCTTAGTTTTTGTGCATGCAACTACAGATCAATATTTAATTATTCTATCAGAAAGAATCTACACACACAAAGATGAAATAGGAAAGTTTGAGAAAATCAATGAATTGAAACAATCCTACATGTTTGGTTTGATAATCTTGCATGACATGTTTTCTATGATGATAAGTAGCATTAACAGTTTCTTAATTCAATGCACCACATATCCTTCTGGATTCCTTTTAACTATAGTACTGATTAGTCAGTGGACATATTGATTACTAACTAAATTACCATATTCTAGTTGTTTCAACTTCAAGATTCTCATTTCACCTTTCCCTTGTCATGCAGGAACACAAAAACATGGATGATACTCACAGGTTACTCTACTTGGACATTCTTTTTTGTGTTCTCAAACATTATTTAGCAGACCTTTTACTGTTAAATTTGAACTATGAATAAGAGTTTTAAAATGTGAGAATTGTTGTAGTTACGTGAGAAGGAGGTGCTCGGTTCGAGGATGAAGGACAATGAGGAGGCATCTGAAGCTGGTTGAAGTATGAGGTCATCATTCCATAACAGTTTGCACTGTATGTGTCAACTGCGTCAACTGCGGCTGCACCATGTCTATGATCTCCAAATGGAGTCTCTGCGAGATGTGTGCCAACATGTCATCCATCATGTGCTCGACCCGGGACTTAGACTCAGCAGCAGCAGTGTGGTACCGACGAAGGTGCTACTGGAGGCTGAGCAGGAACCCTGGGAAGAAGGTAGCACCTGGGTACTATCCAAGCTCTCCCCAAAGCCGTAGACCCGACCTTTCTTCGGCGGGGCCGGCTGCCGCTATCCACGCCTCACAATCTATCACTGGCTCTTGGTTGATGTCCTCCCCATTCTTGTCTGTGATTTGCCTCATGTATGCCTCCTGTAAATTGTAAGAAAATCTTAATTTAAGTTAATCAAGCATATATGAAATGAAATAGCAATGCTTTGTAGATAAACATCCACCACCTCCTGGGATCTCGTGGAGACATAAAGATCTGTCCCTTCGTCTTCTTGTGTGTTCTTTCAAACACTTCTCGGTATGGCTTCACGACCAAGTACTATTTCCTATTTTTAAAAATTGCATTAAATAATTACTTTAAGAATGAATATGAATGCAAATCCAAAAATTAGAAAGATTACTTACCAATCTTCGTTTTTGGGTTGCAAAGGTGACTGACCTGCTTGCATGTAGGTTTGCCTCTGACACTTTTGCACGATTTTCTCTGCCAGACTATGACCTACGTCTCCATTGTTCACTGATCCACTTATCACACAAACTTTCCCACACATCTGCCCTCATCCAAGTGGGGTGATGCTCCTTCCAAGCATTGCGTCATCTGCCCCCTACAGCTCTTCGCGCATGCGCTCGGGCTTTAGACAAAAGATCAGACATTCTAGTTTTGGCAATGTGCTCCCACACATGCCGAGCTACGATCTCATCTGCGGGACGCCTGAAACGATACTTCCCTGCATTATAATTAATTCATTAAATTGACCTCATTATACCAAAATAAAAAGTTAAGAATAAAGTAGTCCAAAATTCATACAATTGCATACCAGGAATCGTCAAAACATTGCATCTTGGATGTCCATGGGCATATCTTTCCACTGGAAGGCCTCCGATGGAATAAACCATTTTAGCACATCAAAAATAAATCAGGTGATCTCCTCCAAATGGGACCAAATTTTGCCTACATTTACAAATCATATAGATTAATGTAACTACATTTATGATGGATACATAATGAACACAGACTCTAGGAAGATACTTACTCCCTCTGAGCATGATCTATGTAGATCAACTTCTTAGTCTCATTTCCCAATGCACTAGTGGTGTCATCCAAGTTGTGTGCTGCAAGCAAAATAGAAATGAATATAAGTATTATGGTACTTATATTTTATAATCAAAACTAAATAAGTAAGTACCTGAAGGAGCAGACGATCGATGGGAAGCTATTGGTGACACTCCTCCAGCACTTCAATGCCCCTAATAAAATTTAACCAAACATAAACAAAAAGTAATGAAGTAAAGAAGAAACATCAATAAGCAGGAATTTTAATAGGCATACCTATCACTGGTGAGACTGAGGCTTCAGCACCTCCTATAAAATTTAAATGACATAAGCATACATAGATACTCAAGAAACATAAATCAGCAAAAAATTTAATAGACATACGTGTCACCGGAGTTACTAGTGGGACCGAGGCCCAACACCTCATAAAATTTAATGACATAAACATACATATTATGAAAGCATACATAGCAAGAAATTTAATAGACATACTTGTCCACGGACTTACCGATGGGACCGAGGCTCCAACACCTCCTATAAATTTATTAAATGACATAAACATACATATTATAAAAGCATACATAGCAAGAAAATTTAATAGACATGCCTGTACCGGAGTTACTGATGGGACCGAGGCTCTAGCACCTCCTGTAAAATTTAAATGACATAAACATACTATTATCAAAGCATACATAGCAAGAATTTTAAGACATACCTGTCACTGGAGTTATCGATGGGACCGAGGCTCCAACACCTCCTATAATATTTATATGACATAAACATACATATTATCAAGCATACATAGCAAGAAATTTTAATAGATATATCTATCACCGGAGTCACTGGTGGACTGAAGCTCCAACACCTCCTGTAAAATTTAAATGCCATAAACATACATATTATCAAAGTATACGTAGCAAGAAATTTAATAGACATACTGTCACCGGAGTTACCGATGGGACCGACGCTCAAGCACCTCCTAAAAATTTAAATGACATAAACATACATATTATCAAAGCATACATTGCAAGAAATTTTAATAGACATACCTGTCACCGGAGTTACCGATGGGACCGAGGCTCCTGCGCCCTCTATAAATTTAAATGACATAAACATATTATATGTCAAAGCATACATAGCATATATTTTAATAGACATCTCTATCACCGGAGTCACCGGTGCGACCAAGGCTCCAACGCCTTGTAAAATTTAAATGACATAAACATACATAGGCACTCAAGGAACATAAATAACCAAAAATTTTGATAAACATACATGTCACCTATTGGACCAAGGCTAACGCCTCCTATAAAATTTAAGTGACATAAACATACATATTATCAAAACATACATAATAGGAAATTTTAACAAACATACCTCCCCACCCTCTAGAAGCTTCAGACCTGCCGCTCCTCGAACCATCTCTCCCTTGACAACATTAAAGATCTCCATATATTAATTACAATATGATGAAGGAAATTAACAGCATTTGTTATCAAAGCATTTCAAGCATAAAAGAATTCTTAAAATATTTACTACCAATTTTTAAAAATATTCATTTCTCTTCAGACGACGAGGATATGCTTAACATAGTCTCATCTTCCTCTTCATCTTCATCACTGTAAGACTTCCTCCTTAGTAGACTCCTCCTCTGCTTCAACAAATCCATTAATCCTCCACTAATCATCTCTAACTCATCTGGATCAACCTCTTCCCCTTCATTATCCTTATATAAACAAAGTGGCTCATCAATTTCGCTAGTTTGTAAATGTGTAGAAGCCAACTCAAGAGCATCAACTTGGTCTGTTTGAAAAATATCGCCATTAACATCCTCCTCTAAAATTCAATCTGATCCAACTCATAGTCAGGGAGAAGCCTTGCTTTAACCTTGCAAACTGCCCACCATCATTTTCTTTCTTTATTATTTTCGACGATGGATAGGTAGTGTAATACACTTGTTGGGCTGTTCGGCCAAAATGAACGGCTCATAAATATTCAATTTGGACTTATGTTTGACATCGACGATCCCAAATGTTGTGTCAATTTGTTAAATTTAGGATCAAAACAATGAACTTAAATAGAACAATATGGTTGTCTTCACCTAGATACTTGATAGCCGCGAATGCGTCGTTAAACACGTGACTAACAATCTCAAAATTATCGGCCTATACTAAATATTTTGACAATAGTTAAGTGGTGAGAGCCGAGTCGAATCCACAGAGAATTAGATTTTAGAGTTGAAAACGTTGGATTTTTAGTTAAGAAAATAGCGTGGTGATATTAAAACTAAGTTGCGTTAAAAAATCTAAGCTAAACTAAATAAAGAGAGAGAGAAAGAGAAAAAGTGAATAAGAGAATACGGGCAATAATAAAAATATAACACAAATATTCTATCTAACCAAAAGTCATTAACAATTACAGTGAAATAAAGAGACAAAAATAGAGAGAATAAGAGAGGCGAGAGGAGAGAGAAGAGAAGAGAGAGAGTGGAGAGAGAGTGCAGGGAGAGAAGAGAGGAAGAGAGAAACCAGATAGAGATAGAAGAGAAGAGAGAGAAGAGAGGAGGAGAGAGGCGAGAGGAGAGAGGAGAGAGAGAGAGGAGAGAGAGCGTAAATAGGAGAGAGAGAGGAGGAGAAACGACGAGAGAAGGGAGAGGGCGCGTGCGGGCCTCCTCTACGTGCATGCATGCCGTAGAGAGGAGGGTGCTGGGCGCTGGCGGGCGGAGCGCGCAAGGGGGAGACACGTGGAGGCGGCGGCGAGCAGGCGGGGTGCGTGGCAGAGGCGGCCTGGGCGCTGGGGCGTGCGCGCGGCACGCGGCAGCGGCGGGCAGGGCGCGCAGGCAGGGCAGGGCGCGTGGAGGCGGCACGCAGGGAGCGGCAGGCTGGCGGCGCTGGCAGGCGGGGCTCGTCGGGCGCGGCAGGGGGGCGCGGCGGGCGCAGGCGGGCAGCCAGGCGCGCGGGCAGGGCGCCTGGTGGTGGTGCTGCTGCTTCTGTGTGTCCGAGAAGAGAGACCGGGCAGAAGAAGAAGAAGGGAGGAAGAAGAAGAGGGGAAGAAGAGAGGAAGAAGGGATCGGAGAAGGGGAGAGAGAGAAAGTAGAAAAGAAAAAATTAGCCGAGAGAGAGAGAGAGATGAGCTTTTAAATAGAAAGAGATTTCTCTTAAGAAGAGAGGTTTTTAAAATAGGAGAAAAATCTGAGAAAAATAGAAAGAAGAGAGAGGAAGAAAAAGGAAGGCGGCTAGGGTTTTGAAACTTTTGTATATGCCAGATTTGCCCCTGATAGTTGCTTGGTCCATTGGCCCGTTAAGTACTCATAAAATGACCAATTAACCTGCAAATACAACATACAATTGAGTTTTGATCAATTTCGTACTTGTAATGAAATGATAACAGAACTTATGAAATTATCAATTATTTGTCAATCAAATGGCACGATTATCATAACAATTATGCATTACAATCACGCCCCCTACTACTCATTGCTAGTCCCTTAGCAATGCACACAAGTGAATAATTGGGACAAACAAGAGTTCAAAACATCATACTTCATGACAAGGAAATAAGAATGATGCTTGATCATAAAGTATTTCAAGTTTCAGTTGAGAGTGTCAAAGGTAAATATGTCAGTTCATGTCATTAGAAAGTTCCTCAAGATACACACAGAATTTCATGATTTTGGTTAATATTTGAGCATCAAAAAGAGGATGCATGTGCTTTTTACTTATCACTCAAGGATGGTATCAACTCTACACTCCTTAAATTCGATCCTCGAATTACAGGTAGCTTTCACTCCGCCTAATTCTTTTTTTTTTCTTCATGATCTCTTTTTTTTTTTTTTTTTCATTTATATGGTGTTGCACTTCCCTTCACTGTTTGACGCGAGTATCAACTCTTACCTTAGGAGCCACAAGCCCGGTTACTAAGATCAGGGGCATTTTCCATGTTTCTTTTTTTTTCACTACTACACACATTTTCACATTTATTTGTAGGCAGGTAGCTTTTTCCCCACGATTGGTCATCATTAGGAATGTAGAATATCAATCAATCAACCTGAATGTTCGGTAAAACTATCATCATCTATTTGAATAGCTCAAAATAATACTTTACTGTGTTGATGAAATTTCAAATGTATTTTGAGGAAGATGCTAAAAACATAACTAGTTAACTCACCTCTTCAACTCACCACCTTCACAAGTACACAATATGAGTCAAGCTAGAAGCAAAAAAAAAATTCTTGCATGAAATATGAAGCATGAAGCACAATGTTAGGGACAAAAATTTGAAATACAATTGTCTCTCCCCCCAACTTAAATGACATTGTCCTCAATGGCATAAAAGTAATGACAATAGAATAAAGCCAATGTAAGTTAAGAAAGGAGAGATGCAACCTGATGATCACATGCGGGTGGTTGCACACTAGCTTCATCAAAGGATAGTGGCCAGCAAACACCTAAGACACAAAATAAAAACTAAATCAAGAGAAATCAATTTTCCTAAAAATATTGGGTTGCCTCCCAACAAGCGCTAAGTTTAATGTCTTCAGCCAGACACATGGAGGGAACAAGCTCACGTAACACCCCCAATCAATTGAAGCCAAATTTTTTCTTTGTAGGGCAGCACCAGCCAGGGTGGGTCAAGTGGGCCAAACTTACCTTCATATCATTAAATGATAGAGAAATTGGGGTATTCAAGATCATATCTTCAATTAATGAATATTCATTTAGACACTTAAAATCTTTATATGTGTTGAACACATCAATGCGGACTTTATTGTTTTCACCCTTTTCACCCACAACTTCCATTTTCAATCATCTTTCATGATATTGAGATCAGATTGAGTTGGATGCTCAGAGAATTGCTTGAACTCCACAGGCTGACTTGAGTCAAAATTAGTAGCATGATCAGGAATGAAATGGATATGACTTTCAACACAATGATGCTTAAAAGCTTCAAATGCAGTTGACCAGTCATCTAGTGGTAGCATGTCCATGATCATGTTGGATTTTCCAAGATCAGGGAGAGGTAGGAGTTCCATGTCTTTCTCGACATCAAGAGAGACCCAGTCAATGTGGACTTCAGGCAAAATTTCTAATTCTTCTCTTACCCAAGAAGAATGATTGATGATTACACCCAGCTCTTTCTCCACACTCACCTCTTCTTTGTTACTCACTTGAAACGATGTCACATCAAACTCGGACCCAACATCTAGATGACACTCTTTCTTTTCTCCCCCCAACTTGAATTCAACTAATTCACTAGAGCTGTCCTCAAATATGACATCATGGATGGAGTCTTCTTGATGGTCAGTTTCAAGTTGGGCCAAGATAATGGATTGATTTTCAGTGGCACCCATTTTCTCCTGATTTGACTCATTAAAATTATCTCTCATTTTCCAAGTGTGCATGTCCACAATTATATTGGACTGAGAAGTTTCGAATGGAATTTGAGAGTCAAATTGTTGGTCACAATCAAGATAATGATGTTCAAATTCGTCAATGGGTTGGCATGATGACTGACTATCTTGCCTCCTTCTGATTTCCATCAGTTGAGTAATCAAGAGGTTAGTTTTGACAAATGATTGCTCTAATTCTTGTTGTTGTTGGGTGAATGTTTGCTCAAAGACTTTTTGGTGATCATGAAATTTTTGCATAAATTGCCCAAATTGATCATTAAATAGGCCTGATTATGGGGGAGAAGTATAAGTGGACTGTGGATATACATGTCCCTCATGATGGCTTTTGTCATGAATATCAATTTGGCATTGGGCCCAATGTTGAAAGTTGTGGATTGGTGGGCTTTGGGCTTGGGCCAGAATAGGTTGATCTCTAAGTGTTAAATGTGGCATTACTTCTCCAAGTGGTTGGAAGGGTGTGCCTTCAGGAGCATTTGTTAAGCACACAGGTAGATCAATGCCAAAAAAATTTTGATCGAACCATGATATGATTTTGGCACCTAGAAAGGGTCCTTGAATTTCCCCTTGAGGATCTTGATAGAGTAAACTCAATTTTTCAGGGGAGACACCTTGGTCAACTTTTGAGTAAGGAGTGGGTGTGGATAACACTTGAAAAGTTTTGGTCTGTTCTTGGGTTGAGGGAGGTGATGAGATGTAAAGTGGGTCAACATATTTCCTCCACCCTGAATCATACATGTGATCTTTAATTAGGTGACCATGAATCAGATGGACTTGAGTCCATTTGGAGCCATTGGACTGGTAAGTAGGGGTTGATGGACAAAGTGGGTGAGGTTGAGAGTGCATACCATAGTGGGCTGATCCAATTTGTCCAATTGAAGTGCCAATTTCATAACCATGATTGTCAACCCACATAAATCTCTTTTTTTATTTTTATTTTTTAAATTTTTTTTTGAAATATCTGATTTTTTTTGTATTTTCAAATAAGTTAGCAAACAATTAATCCTATGACACCTATGGTTTCCTAGGACATAAACATTTGATTTCTCACTAATCAACTGAGGCCTACTCAAATCCACTCTCAAACTCGTTAACTGGCCAGGTAAGAGATGGGAAAGTGGGAGGTTCCCCCTGCTCTCGCAGGGACCTAATTAAGTAACCACTTGTCCACTTAGGCGTTTGCCTATGAACCTCTAGCCTTAGACACCAGTCTCCAAACTTGATAGTGGGCCCAAGTGGGCCTAAGTCTCAAAGCGAACCCTAGGTCAAGTTTCTACTTTCTTTTATTGGGATGAGAATGCAAAAGATGCAGGAAGTTGTGGTTTGTGGGCTAAGGAAGGGTGATCAAATCCCCACCTTATCTTGTTAAGGAAACTGCCGTTAAAATATTTTAGAAATGATGTGCACACCACAAAATCAAACAAGGGGTTCTATGCAAGCATGGCAATGCATGATCATGCTTTCTAAAAAAAAAAAATTCAGATTCTCACCTTGCCTCCCGCAATCTTCGACAAGAAAGGAAACTTTTCAAACAAGAGAAATTACCTAAAGATGGAAATCTAAATGATGCATGTCCTAAAGATGGAAAGTTTCTAATCTTGACATGACATCTTTTATTGGATTCAAGTGATTAATTTTTTTTAATGAATTATCTAAACATGGCAACTAAAAAAAGAAACTCAATCAAGAGGGTTTTAAGGGTACTTACCTCCAACGCAATCCCTCGTTCTTTTGGAAAGTAAAACAAATAGAAAGAGTGAGAGAGAGAAGGAAACTCACCTCACTTACCATTTTTTCTGATTTTTTGTGTGCAATTTTCGGATTTTTCTTTCCAAGCCAGAACTTTTTACCTATAGATTCAACTTTCAGCGACAGTTTTCTAGAAGATTCTTCAGTTTTGTAATTTTCAGGATTTTTTCACTTTTATTTGATACCTACAAAAAGAAAGAAAATGTTAGCATGAATATATACAAATAACACCAAGATTATCAAAACTAAAAATCTAATTCCCCGGCAACGGCGCCAAAAATTGATAGCCCACGAATGCGTCGTTAAACACGTGACTAACAATCTCAAAATTATCGGCCTATACTAAATATTTTGACAATAGTTAAGTGGTGAGAGGCGAGTCGAATCCACGGAGAATTAGATTTTAGAGTTGAAAACGTTGGATTTTTAGTTAAGAAAATAGCGTGGTGATATTAAAACTAAGTTGCGTTAAATAAATCTAAGCTAAACTAAATAAATAGAGAGAGAAAGATAAAGAGTGAATAAGAGAACACGGGCAATAATAAAAAATATATAACACAAATATTCTATTCTAACCAAAAGTCATTAACAATTACAGTGAAATAAAGAGACAAAAATAGAGAGAATAAGAGAGGCGAGAGGAGAGAGAAGAGAAGAGAGAGTGGAGAGAAACCAGAGAGAGATAGAAGAGAAGAGAGAGAAGAGAGAGAGGAGAGAGGTGAGAGAGAAGAGAGAGGCGAGAGAGAGGAGAGAGAGCGTAAATAGGAGAGAGAGATAGGAGAGAAAAATGAGAGAGAAGGGAGAGAGGCGGTGCGGCCTCCTCTACGTGCATGCATGCACGTAGAGAGGAGGGCGCTGGGGCGCTGGCGGGCGGAGCGTGCAAGGGGGAGACACGTGGAGGCGGCGGCGTGCAGGCGGGGTGCGTGGCAGAGGCGGCCTGGGCGCTGGGGCGTGCGCGCGGCACGCGGCAGCGGCGGGCAGGGCACGCAGGCAGGCAGGGCGCGTGGAGGTGGCACGCAGGGCGCGGCAGGCAGGCGGCGCTGGCAGGCGGGGCTCGCGCGGGCGCGGCAGGGGGACGTGCGCGGGCGCAGGCGGGCAGCCAGGCGCGCGGGCAGGGCACCTGGTGGCTGGTGCTGCTGCTTCTGTGTGTCCGAGAAGAGAGACCGGGGCAGAAGAAGAAGAAGGGAGGAAGAAGAAGAGGGGAAGAAGAGAGGAAGAAAGGGATCGGAGAAGGGGAGAGAGAGAAAGTAGAAAAGAAAAATTAGCCCGAGAGAGAGAGAGATGAGCTTTTTAAATAGAAAGAGATTTCTCTCTTAAGAAGAGAGGTTTTTAAAATAGGGAGAAAATCTTGAGAAAAATAGAAAGAAGGGAGAGGAAGAAAAAGGAAGGCGGCTAGAGTTTTGAAACTTTTTGTATATGCCAGATTTGCCCCTGCTAGATTGCTTGGTCCATTGGCCTGTTAAGTACTTCATAAAATGACCAATTAACCTGCAAATACAACATACAATTGAGTTTTGATCAATTTCCGTACTTGTAATGAAATGATAACAGAACTTATGAAATTATCAATTATTTGTCAATCAAATGGCACGATTATTCATAACAATTATGCAATTATCAATACTCCAATTCTAATACCTCGTCAAGAATGCCATAATAGTCAAGCTCATTATCATTGTAAGCGCTAGCTTTGACGCACACGCCACTGTTCATCGTGGTCTTATTTTTTCCATATTCTTTGGTGTGAAATCTATATCCATTCACAATAAACCCATTATATGAACGAATGACATTTGAGGGGGCATAAGACAACTCTCGAATAGCACGTTCAGGAACAAGACCTTGTTGAACCTACACATAAAAATAAGATAAGTTAGGAGAATTAAATGAGCACAAAGATATTAAATGGAGATGACTCGTGAGACATACTTGATGTCTTAGCCATGTGGCAAAATACTTCTCCTGATACTTATCAACATCTACACCATTGAATTGTGGATATTGTTGACTTATCTCTACATTAAATCGCCTACAATATGAATTCAACAGTAACCTCAACTACAAGAATAAATGCAAAGAACTATAAGTACTTGTATGCGACTCTCAGACTTACTCCACACAAGGATCAATATCTGGACAATTCAGAAGAACGTATATCTCTGCTGCTTCCAACTCTTGTTGCCCAAGCATTTGAGTCGAGGGATGCCCGAAGCCACGACCAAGATACTTAAATATGGAGAGCTGCTCTAACGAAACAGGTTCTCCTCCATCATCATTATGAGGCGGTCGGGTACGACGAGTGCATATCTCAGGTTCAAAAGACATCGAACAAAAGTTCGATATTTCTTCAATAATGTATGCTTCGGTAATGGAACCTTCTACACTTGCTTTGTTGCGAACTTTTTTTTTCAATTCATGCATGCACCTAAGACAATGGATACATTAGAAATTGGATATGTATTATACGGATATAACAATTATAAGAAGACTGTCATACCTCTCAAATGGATACATCCATTGAAACTGAACTGGCCCACCAACTTTAGCTTCATAAGGGAGGTGGATGATCAAGTGCTCCATCGAATCAAAGGATGACGGAGGAAATATCTTCTCTAATTTCCAAATTCTGGTCACTACATTCTCTTTGATGGTAAGCATATCTTGAAGCCTAATTTCTGATGCACACAAAATTATGAAGAAATGACTTAACTTGGTCAGACATCCCCATATTGGCTTAGGCAAAAAGTTACAAAATGCAATAGGCACTAGCCGTGCATGAATACATGGCAATCATGGCTCTTCAATCCATATAATTTTCTCTCATCAACACTCACACAACGTGCAATGTTAGACGTATATCCATCTGGAAATCTCAATTGTTTCAACCACTTATACACCTCCTTGATCTGTTTGTCACCAAGCACATAAGTTGCTTTCAGTTTAACTAGTTTTCCATTCTTCTTATGCAGTTCTAACTCTGGACGTTTACAAAGTATTTTCAAGTCCATGCATGCTTTGATGTTATCTTTTGTTTTTCCTTTTATGTCCATGACAGTGTTGAACACATTATCAAATACATTCTTCTCAACATGCATAACATCCAAGTTGTGTCCGACAAGAAGAGTGGACCAATAAGGTAACTACCAGAAGATGCTTCTCTTCACCCAGCTGTGCTCCTTTCCAAATCCAGGGAGAGGTCGTGTCCTACCAGATAACTTTATTATATTAAGTAAATTTTGCACCCGTGCTGCCATTTGTTTACCAGACCACCGATCTAACTATACTTCATCTAATCCATTCTGTTCTTATAGAATGTGACTTTTTGTAAGGCCCTCGAATTTTGTCCCTTGTTTAGTTGTCCCTTATAAATATATACATATGCATGTATTCCTATACATATTATAATTGAGTAAAGTTGTGCATGTATATACATGATTGTTAACTATGTACATATGGTTTATATGTAATGCATTATACAATATATATATGTACATAGAGTATACATAAAATATTGCATTTTTGTGTTCTGGGTGAAAATCAAGTTGGCGTCAACATGAGTGGACGCCTAGGTCTGAGCCAGTGTCCAGATCGATGGACGCTAACCCCAATCAGGCGGCCAAGGATCTGGACGTCTACTTCCCCAGATCTGTTGCGCTTCAGAT